>JARHVA010002604.1:405000-872500 GCA_037957365.1 Torreya grandis
TTTCCACTCATGCATGTCAAAATAATCCCACATATATGATAATACCATCCCTTATTTTTATGATATGAGATGAAGGATACATCTAGGTCAATATCTATATGCTCCTTTACTAATGCAATAATAAGTCTTCAATAGATAGAGAATGGAATAAAGATAGAGTGTAAAGGAATCTATGTAATTTCATAAGACATGATCAATGAGTGTTATATAAAATGTATTAGGGTACATATTAGGCATTTCTAATTCAAATTATTCCCCCATTCATGTGCAAGCTAACAATTTGGAAGGGAGAAAGTTGATAATCATGACATAAGAAACATGGTGAAATACATGGAAACAACCAAAACTAATGTGACCAGAATTAGGAAAATTTGATAGTGGTCAGACCACTATTAGATGATTCCAATTCAGGCCGAGGTGATAAAAAAATTAAAAAAATATCAATAATATTTCTGGAGTAATATGAGTATACTAAGTTTAAAAAAATGATAGATCTAAATGTGTTGGTGTGACAATAATGATGATGAAAAATTATGTAGGGTCCAATGAAAGTGAAAAGTGTGCCAATAAAATTATAACATGCATTAATAATCCATATACGAAAAAAAATGATAATAGTATTTCAAATATAAGACTTACACTAAAATTAGGTGTCTAAAAAATGCTCCTCTTTAATGTGTGTGTGTGCATATACATTTAAAAAAAAAGGTGGATAATGTTTTTTTCATTGTTGCCTTGATACATGTAAGTTATGCTCATAGCTAAATCTAGATGTGAAAGTGATATGAAAGTCAAAATGAGGAGAGACATTACCTTATATCAAATTCCAACATCAGTAACCAATAAAAAACCTTTCCTCTTTGTTATTTGCCTGAATATCATGATTTACACCAAAGATACATGAATGATATAATTGAAACATCTTGAATGTACCTATAAGTAAATGTGAATGCAAATAAGCAGATAAATGTCTTGATAAATAGAATATAATGCAATCAAATGAAAAATAAAAGAAAGAATAGGAATGAATACACTATATGTGAACCATGTTTCCATCTTTGAAAAAGTTTGAAATTGTCATGGGCCTCAATTTTTCCTACCATGAGATGAAAAATATGAAATTTAGATCTGACTAAGCTCATCAAGTGAAAAATATGCTTCCTAGATAAATAAAAAAACATATGAAACCTTGCTATAACTTCTTGTCATTTCTTTATAACCTCTTAACATTTGTAACCTATTAATATTTTGTAACCAAAGAATAAAAAATCCAACTACATTCCACCCTTTTAATATGATTTATGTTCCTACATATCAATCATCTCAAAATAAAAATACTACATTCACTATGTGTAATGTAGATAAAGTAAAAATATTTAAAAATATTCTAAGTATATTTATAAACACGTTTATAATCATAGAAATATGTCATCATCAAAGATAATCAATAACCTAATACTAATATGATATTTTTTGAAGAAATATAAATAAGGGAATATAAACAGATGGGAAAGAGATATTCCTACATCAAACATGCATTAAGGGACATGAAATATACTCCAAAGTAAAAATCAAAGAGGGACAAAATATATGTCCCCAATTTTAACAATATGACCCAATAAGGGGAAAATATAACAATGAAACACAACTATAATATTCCCCAATATATTCATGGTAGAAACCATGGAAACCTAGGCACCAAATACATAGTACAATAGTGATAGTGACATGATTATGCTATGTAATAACAAGTATATAATCATGATATGTAACCATGTGCGACTATGTAACAAAAATAGATAAAGGAAAATAAATTTTTATTTATGTTTTATCATTTTTATAAGATTGGAACTAAGTAAGAAAATGAGCTAAGAAGTGAAAAGTGGGATTTAGGAAAAAAACAAATCAAGTGAGACATAAGACAAGGGGTAAAAGTAAGGGAAAAAATGATGAATCAAGCAAGACACAAGCCAAGAGGTGGAAACAAGAATAATAAATAAGAGGATAAACCTTGATAATCTACAACTTCCCTACAAAAATATGAATGTACTGGGGTTGAGGGCATCTATATATATGAGTTACCATCAATGTGAAGTCCATGAAAGCTTTTAGAATGTGAAATAATAACTACAGGAAAGGGCTAAAGAAACATTACAACCAACATAAACCAAGAGAATATAAGAATGATATATCAAACTAAATATATGAAAGATTAAGGTAACATAAAAATTCAATCAAGATAAATGTCAAAATTAGAAGAGTTTAAAAGTTAAAAATAGTTCATGAGATAATAGAAATGGAAGGATATAAGGAGGCACGATGAACCCAAATTCCATAAATGATGAAAGAGAGGAATAAAACACTAGAGATACATAATACATAGAAGAAAACATAAAAAAGAAAAGTTGTGTAAAATATATATTTTATTTCAAACTGATTCAAATTTTTCTATGTAATCCTAAACCCTATTTTTGTAATGTCTCAAATGTTCATTCTTTACTTGGAATTGATATTTTATTTTCTTGAAATTTAGTTCGGCATCAGATGTGACTTTTGATTCTTGATTCTCATCTCCTCTGCTACCTTGAGGCCTAGAATCAATATTTCATACTTAATTATGTTATTGGTATATGAAAATTGTATTTTTTAAGAGAAGGGAAACATTTCTTCATGTGGTAATATGAGCACCACACTAGAACTAGAACCCACATAAAAGAATTTACAAACAAACTCTAAAGTCCAAACATCATTTTAATATTAGCTAGATAACATTTTAATCATCATTAGAAACCATCATATAGTTTCCCAAACCTGCATCATCCTTAGACATCATCCAATACTTTTACTTTGAACTTGATTTTTAACTCAGTTTCAAGTCTCTATTTGACTACCTTAATAGGAATCATGGCATGGGATTAATCCATCTGAATCTTTCCAACTAATTATTTACATAAATTTATTCCCAAAAATATGCCATATATTGTAAGGATGTCTACAAAAAGAAAGGTCATTTTTATTATCTTATGTGGGAAGGCTACCAAGGCTACCTAAGAATCTTTAATTTGACCAACTAGAGGTATTTGTTTTATATCCATTAAACAACATTTACCAAAGGTTCTAGTATATGTGAGGCCTAGTGCATGATATAATTTTTTAGGCATCAGGTTATCTGAAGCTCTAGTTTCAATAATGAAATTACTTAGTTTTCATCCTTTAAGAAAGAGAAATATAAAATTGTTCAAATTTCCTAGATTTTAAGATATAATTTGCCATGGAATTATAATAACTTGGATTGTTAGGTGTTGTAATGATACCTTTGAACACAAGTCCAAAGGTATTGGGGTATTTACTTTTGATAAACCTAATTAATCAATCTAATTGTTCAGGGTTAGACATTAAATATTCTATTTGGGACATCTAAATTTTGGACTTGTTTACATGATCAATGATGTGGAAAGTAGATAATCAAGTAGATGTCATTTCTAAATTTTCTTCATTTCTATATGTGGCACTAGTATTTGAAGCAATATAAATAATCTAAGATGATGTACATACCTTTAATTCATACTATTTTTTTATTGATTGGGTATGAGGGAACCTCTGGGAAGGATGAATTTTATCGAGGGTGTTTTGAAAACTTCTTTGTTCTTAGCCTTATCTTTTTCAACAAAATTTTTAGCTTCCTAATTTTTCTTGGTCTCTTATTTTTGGTTTTGTGACCTCATAAAAATAATGAAATAATGGCCATTTATGTCACCAATGGTTTCATCACATTAATATTTATTAGATTCATATTCAATATACCCACTATGGGAGTCACCATTGGGTTGTTCTATTTCAAACTCTTGAAAACCCAAATTATCTACTTCAATTTCATATTCCTCATATTAATACACTTATTCCACCTCAAGTACTACATTTATAAGAGAATTTTCAATTGGAGGCACTTAAATGGATTTTTATGTATAAATTATAGATGAGGATGATTGTTGTGTGGCCCAAAATTCCTTCTAGGAATGTTTCGATACAATGGAGCTATAGCTTTCTGAGTAGTTGCTTATTCAAGGTGATGATATCATTGGCCATTTTATGAATTAGATGATCAATCTAGTTTTGATTTGAGTTTTTATCCTTCACTTTTGTGGAATACTTATTTAATTTCCCACCATGATCAAACCATCTTCAATTTCATAGGCTAATATATGAACTTGTTCTAAATTAGTAACTCAATTTATTCTCAATAGAAACCCTACTTCAGGCTTATGATTTTGTGTTGTGCTTTAGATATAACATGAATATTATTTAATAAAATTTTTAACTTCTCAACAAACTCTATCATTAGTTCATGGAATTATTTTTTATTTACGTCAATTGAGCAAGGAGCGCATGTGCATCTTTTGTCATATTGAATTAATTTTCAATTTCAATATTAATTATTTCCCAGTTGTTGATAGAACCAGGAGTGAGATGGTGAAACCATTTTTCTACTCCATATTTTATACTTTATACAAACATTTTAACTTTCAAGTCTTCATATTATACACCTAAAATATTACATGATACAGAAAAATTGAACAAGTCTCTGTATGGATGCCATTTTCCATCAGCATTAAACTTAGAGAAGTTATTTTTTAACCCTTTAGGCAAGTTATGTATTTTTACATTGAGATAAATTGAACCTATGGAATCACCCAAATGTACCATAGACATGTTTTGAAATTTTATGTTTGAAGGAAAAATTGTCCCAAAAAGAACAAGAGCTCTAATTGTTATAGTACCACCTTCAAGTTGTTTCTTCTTGGGACTTGAAAGAAGAGTTAAAATTTCTTGATTATTATTTGATAAAATTTATGGAATGAAATTAAAAACAAAATTTTCTTGTAATTTAAATAAAGGATCAATATTACCTTCTTTCTTACTAGACCTCGTAAACTTTTTTTCAGCTAGTGTGAAAGAAAACTATTGTTGTCTTGGCATATGAACTAATTGGATGACTCTCTGAAATGATATTCTTGATTGTATTCTTCTAATTTTGAGTTTGTATCTCTTTAGGCAAGGTCAAAATGATATTATTATTATTATTATTATTATTATTATTATTATTATTAATATTATTATTATTATTATAACACAACTTTGATCCTTTGAAACTAACCGAGGTTGGTTTTGTTATCCCAAGCATACATTCAAAGATGGGAATAAATATTGTTGTATTGTTCATTTCAAATCAAGACATATCCAAAGAATAATAACTTGTACTCCAAGAATGTTCATGTGAACAAAACTAAAACTTATTTTTTGGGTTGCACGGGAAGCACAAAATGTGCCCCATTGTGGGCGCTAAAAACTATTGGTGAAATATTTTGTATGTGATACAAAATATGGATTTTCTATCAATAATATAGGGGAAAATAAGTCCCTTCTCTTTTAGCATGAGAGGATCCATTTATTGAAAATTATTAAACTATGAGAAATAAGATATTTACAATTACACACATTCAAAATCATTTTTGAGGGGTTGTTTTAAAAATAGAAAAAGAATGTATAACTGAGATAAAAATGATTAGGATGGATAGAAATAAAGTAGAGACAATGGGAAAAAATAAAGAAAGCATATGTGATTAAATAAAATTATATTTTAATCACTTATATATACTATAAATAGCAAATAATATGAAAAAATTAACATATAACATTTTAGTGTGAAGGATAAAAAAATATTTAATGAAAGTTGAACATTAAAAAAGGTATGGATAACTCAAACATAGATGGGGCTCCAAGATTAAGGATTACTTGAAAATAAAGGAAATAAGTGTTGGAAGGTCATACCCAATGAATATCTTCCATTAGAAGAATTTCAAGCTATCTAGAACCTCAATCGGGGTTTAAATCATATACACATTCCCTCCATTTAGAAAGATGATCATTTTATCTAGGGAGCAAAAGACAATGATGCATATTTGGTGTCTTCAAGTCATGCCATTAAAATTAATTTAGATAGTAACTGGGATCATTGGAATTTTTTTTGGGTAAAGCATATAATCCCCAAGGTCAATTTATTCTATCAGCCAGTAGTGCAAAACAAAATTTGGACTGTAGAGAACTTAGCCAAAAGGGGACTGATTATCCCAAACAAATACCTAGTCTATCAAAGTATAGAAGATTCCACTCAACAACTATTTCCAAAATGCACCCTTAGTTTGTCATTATTTAATAGGATCCTCAATCACCTCAACATGTCTTGGGTTAAACCCAACAACATATTAGACCTCATTCTACAATGGAACCCTCCCTGGAGCATTCCTTCTATATCTTTCCTTTGGCACCTCACCCTCCCTCATTAGTTATAGTGCATTTGGAAACTTCACAATGATAACTTATTTCAAAACAAAGGCATTAGCTGAAGAGCAGCTTCCCTTAGATCTATCAAGATATTTATAAAAATTGGAACACTCTCCCTCCCAAGGATAAGGATCCTGCCCCCCTTTCAGCCCAACTCATTCTTAATAACTATGACTTAAAACTTATTAGTTCTTCCATAAAAGACTTAATTTGTAAAAAAAACTAAATGGAAGGCTCCCCTTAAGGGGTGGGCAAAACTAAATTTTGATGGGGCCTCTAAAGGTAAATCGGGCCCTACAGGTGGATGAGGCATCATAATAAATTGTAAAGGGGAGATGTTGGTGGCTTATGTGGGTCCTATGGAAAATAAATAAACCATCTAGCTAAAGCCAAAACAACCCTCTAGGGTATTTAGCTAGTCAAAGTCTCAACTAGAGTAGAATTATTATTGAGGGGGATTTTCTCAACATTCTAAATGCCCTAGAAGGAAAAACTATTCCTTCACATACTATCAAGGACCTCATTAATGATGTGAAGTACATTTTATGCACCATACCTCAAGTCCAACTCACTCACACCTATAGGTAAAGAAATGGGGTGGCTGACCTCCTCACTAGTTATGGAGTGGATCTCCAACTTTTAACTAACTATTATGATGAAGGCAACATCCCCCTAAGGTTTATAATGTCATCCATGTGGAAGGTACATATGCAACTTAAAATAATCACCTCCTCACATGTGCAACACCTCAACTCAATGGGATTTATCATGATCCTACATATTCACAATCATTTTAAGGTAAGGGCATGTAATTATGTTAATGTTACTTTGGTGGGTGTTCCTCTTTATTCAATCCCTAACCATTTAGATTGCATCCAAAACTCTTAGCTTGATCCCTTCATTCCCACACTTTTTGTAACTATGGGTAGTGATAGAGACCATTTAGAGCCAACTTATTACAAAGAGGTTTGAGAACAAAAGAAGGTTTGGAAAAATATTAAGAAGGGTGGCTTACAGAGTTTATGGAGCGTATTATTGAGCACAATGCCATGGTGGTTTGAGATTTCATCATTGCATGGACACAAAAGAAGGTCATTATGTGGGGTATTTACATAAACATCTCTAAGGAGTTTATTAGTGATGCCATGGGTATGTCTTATTCTAGTGATAAATAATTCAAAGCCAAGTCTAATAAATAAGAATCCTTGCAGTGTTTTTTTCAAACCAATGACTTTGTGCAAATTGAGAAGAAGGGCTTTCCTTGTGCTAACTTGTCATGAGACTGACCCAATGTCTACCTTCAAGTCATGAGGTACATGACTTTGGAAGGTAAGTACACCTTGATTTTCTCACACCATTTCATGTTGCTTAATCATTTCATCAATTTTAAAATTAGCCTCCCTTATTTCCTTCTCAAGTATTTGGAAATCACTGTCTTGCTCTATTAGGTTAATGACACTAACCCTATTCTCCATTAAGGCCTTATCCTTCTACTTATAAAACATATCCAGACCCTTCTAGGTCAAAAGGTCCCCCTATAAGGATCTTCCTCTAAGGAGGACTCCCTAGAGGAGGATCCTACTAAGGGATCATGCCCACCTCTTGAACACTCTCCCCAAAATAGCTTATCCAAATCCCCACCCAACGACCTACCACTTAAGTTGTTATTCATTCCCAAGCCCAAACCCATCAAAATTGGGTCTCCCACCACCTTAGACTGGAAGGGTAAGGACATTGTAACTAAGGAATTTGAGAAAAATAAACAAATGTTGGAAATTTTCAATGTAAAGGTTCAACAGGTGAGATTCATCTTGGTAAAACTAATTTAGGACTGAAATGAGCTTCACTGGGTGGTAGAGGCCACTGTTTAGTATTTCATGCATTCAACCCAGCCCTTACCCCAATCCCCTACTTTCAAATCCCCTAAGGTCTTGAAATCCCCCCTTGGGTTCCCCTAGGGGGATCCCTCCCAAAGCAAACCCCCTTACAGGTGAAAATCAAGAAGCGACCTAGGATGATTTTTCTTGGGGAAATTGCTAAAGGCCCCAGGGATAGTTTTGATCCTGAAGACACCTAGGAAGGTCCCTCCACATAATCTGGTTAGTTTTCTATTTCTAGTTTTTTTTTGATCTAGTTTATAGTTTTTCTTTTTGTTCGATCGATCATGAAGGCTTGTTTAAAATTTTGTATCTCACTCTCATGGTTTTAGGTCCTTGTAAAACCTAGGTTTACCTTATCAAATTAAAAAAGTCATTCACCAAGAAAACAAAAATCACAGTCCTACTAAAGTTCCTTGTATTATTCTCTATAAAATAACACAATTTTTTAAATTTGTTTCCTCACTACCAAAATTGTTTTTCTTGTCAAAAATTCATGACTATAATGGAATTTCCTATATATATAGCTCAAAGGTCAAATAACTACCTTATAACCATTTGCAACTACATTTTTTAAAGGTTTGTATTTATTCATCCACCTTTTCAAGTTATTTTAAAAAGTGAAATCACAATAATTTCAAAATTACAACTTCTTCATGAAAAAGTACAATGAAAAAATGAAAAAGAAATGAAATTAAGAAGAGAGAGAACAAGCAAAAGGCTTCTCTAATTGAGCTGGTAGTTGACCCAAATACACCATTTTTCCTTATTCTTCATTTTATGTTGACTTTAACCTAAATTCTTTGAACTTTTGAACTATATCACCAATTACTTATTTTTTTGGAATGATCGTATTTGATATATGTGTTAACTATGTGATCATTATCTCATTCATTTCTTCATTCTTTTTTAAAAAGTTTGGAATATTTTTGTAACACTCAACGAGAGCACTAAGAATGCCACTTAATTTTTTCATAGCCTCTACGTTAAAGTTATTTACACTGAATAACTCTTTCTTGACTTTTTTTTGGAATTGTTCCTTGATTTATAAAGCAGTAAATGGTTTATTATCTCCATTCTTCATCAAGTTACAATGAATAAACTAAATGTTAGCACAAATCTCAATCATGAAATCATCATAAATATTACTATATTTTTATAAATCTTTCCATGCTTCTTATATAAAAATGATATTCCATTTAATGGTCTGAAACCATACAAATGACTGCCTTATTGAATATTTTCTCAGGTATGAGGATGTTTCCATTAGAATGGTCCATATCTTCCAAATCCTCGACTATATTATTTAACAATACACCTTCTTTTAAAACAATTTTCATTTCCTCTAGGAGTTTTGTTTAATATTTGATTATAAGTCCATATTCTCTTCTCACCTCATCAATGAATTTGAATTCACCAACAAGAAGTTATTTGACCCAATTTTCCATGACTCTTCCATGATTATTATATTTATGAATGTTAGAAATAACATTATTTTCAATATCCTCAATGGGAACATATTCTAGAAGAGAAGCCACAAGACCACTGACTTGACTCAAAAATGTCCTTATATATGTTGATTGGGCTCGTACCTAATCCTTAGGTTGTTCTTAATTTTACTTCCCTAGTTCTATTCTTTGTACTAGTTTTGATGCAGATACTTGAAAATTATGAATGTTTCCTTCATGAGTAGATTCTCTAATGTGTATTCTACTCAAGCCATAATTTTTAAGGGGAATATATTCTTCATTTTTATCAATTATGGGTTTATAAATTTCAAAACAATAGTGCACCCAAAGGATTAGATATCAATCTTAAAGTTATTTTCATATTTTTTGGGTGGTGGGATTTGTAAGATATTGGATACTACATCAAAATTAAAATCAACATCATTTACACCACTTTTAGTCCATTTATTTATCATCTAATGTACCCAATGAAAGGATGGATTTCCTAAATAGACAACAACTTGGGTTGAGCCTTGGATGACTCAAGTAGAGAAAGATATTGTTGAGAAGTACTTGTGGGATCTCTTGAGATAACAAGTTTTTATGAAGCTAGTAAAGGAGGAGTGGGTGAAGGAAGTGGAGGAGGAGATGTAGCATAAGGAGGAGATGGAAAATTAGGTGGGGATGGAATGGAAACATGAGGATATGGAGGAGGTTGTGAAATTGAAATGGAAGAAATAGTAGGAAATTGCATAGGAGTAACAATATATGGAGAGGTGCTTATATTGGAGAGACTGAAGACATAAGAGGTGCTTGTGACAACCCTAATTCAGAAGCAAGATACTAATGTGTTATGTTGTCAATCAATAAATAAGGATCTAACTATTTTTGTAGAAGGAATCTTACCTAAAGAATTTAAAGGAGGCATTATAAAACTCTTAATAAAAGCTTCAAATATCTCTTTCCAAGTTCATCTTCTCAAGTTTGTTCTGATAATTTCTTCTTATTTGGATCTTCCCCATAATTTTCACCACTTGAAATTTTACTTGGTCGAGGACCCTTTGTATACACTTTTGTTCCAAATGATTAAGTAACATGTGTTTCTTTTTTTTCTTGATCTTTGGAAGATCCAACATATTTTGATCTTCTTGTAGTTATACACTCAATTAGATTCTTATTGAACCAAGATTTTTATCTTTCCAAAACAAATTTAGTGTGATCTTTCAAATTTGATGATTTTTTGATTGATCAATCAATTAATTGTAGATGCATATGAAGTAATTTCTCAAAATAAAATCAATCAGGCCCAATCCATCATGATTTATCCCTTTAGTGACCTATTCCAATCTGAATGCTTTCATTTGTTCAAGGGTCACTCTTGAATAGTCCCATTTTATAACTTTAAATTTATCTTCATAGTCTTCCAAGTATTCTTAAACTTCTAGTAAATGCAAGTAACCAGGATCAAACTTGAGAATTTTATTTTTAATTTTTTTTTCTATCAAAGGGAAATATTTTGGTATGAAATGTCATTGGGAAGCCAACCATCAATTTCTCAATGTTAGATGCATCTCAAGATGATTTTCACATGTAATAGCTTAAATATATAGGAAATACATTTCCTCCTACATGTTTTTCATTACAATTTTTGGGAACTTCACTTAATTTCTTGCAAAGCTCAATAAGGATGATCTCTTTACTAGTATAGCTTAACAATTTATATGGAATACCTAAGAACCCTCCAACTCTAATATAAATGAAACTTGAGAACTATATGAAATAGCTTCTATATTTATTGACCAAGGAAACATCATCGTTTGAGATTTATGTTGTTGTGTTTCCTTTTAGAGTGCTCACCAACAACATAGTGAAAATTGTTTAATATTCTAAAGTGTTTCTTGCCTTGGTCATGAGTTAGTTATGGAAATTCATTGGATATCAAATTTTATGGGAACTCTTATCCTTTCACATTTAACCCTTACCATAGTCTTAAATCAACAATATAGTATACCAAGTATGATGTCATGTAGAATGATTGAGTTGATTCAATCTATGTAAATTGATCATGGAGATTTTGACTCATTACTTATCCCTAATCAATGAATTAATATTGATGTAAAGGCACATCCATTCAAAGAAAAAAATGAGTGTTAGAATTACTCATAAATGTGTTCAATAGAGTTATGATGTTAGATAATTCTCCCCTAGTTAAGACCTTAGGAATATTTGATGGTCTTTTCTTTTGTTTTTAAGACAAGTTTAATTGATCATGTTTATATATTTATCATTGTTTTGATTGCAATAGTTCAATGCAATATCCTTGTTTATGTATACTTTTTCATCATGGGTTGGAATTATTAAAGTTACTTCAATTGACTAACCATCAAGATTGGATATCGATATATCATCAATAGATTTAATTTCTCTTTTATCAGGGTCATAGTATTTGGCACAAATTATGGCCAAGTCTTCAAATTGAATAGAGGTGGGGAAACTAGCAACATGTGCAAGTTCATTATCAAAAATGTGTTATCCTAACGTAGTTATTATCTCATCTTCCATTCTTTCCCAAAACTCCTCAATGTCAATATGACCTCTTTCACTATCTTTTATCTTTGAAATATTTGTCTCAGTAGTGGAAATAGGTCCATAACCCATGTATTTGATTTTCATTTTGGTGGAAGAGGATATGTACAATGCAATTTTGGTTAGTAACCTCAATTTTATGATGGTGATGTCAAGAGGAAAGAAGTATTTATGTGAGTGATAGGTTTAGGTTAGAGTGGTCATAAAAGTGTTGAAAATTATCTTTAAGACCTCTTGATGACTATGTTTGACCAAACCAGAGATTTTAGGTACCCATGACACTTCAAAAACTTGAAATGTAGAAATTTGTAAAATGAAAGGATTGAGCAAATGATTTTTGGGAAATACTTGTGTGTAAATTTTTTTATTGACGCATTTCAAGTCATTATTTTTGAATCATCATTAGGAAATTATAAGCAAAGAACTTCAAACCTAGCTTCTATATAATTTATTTTGAAAGGATTGAATTTTGTGGGTGGGGTTATAGCTCACTCAAAGATTGAGAACACTCAAATTGACAATAAGGCCTAAGGGATGGGAGAATGTTTTTGGGAAATGAATAAAAAGGAAGAGAAATGGAATGTAGTTACAATATAGGCAACAAAATACATAGAAAATGATGGAAGTTTCATGAAACATAATAGAAAGGTCAAGAAGAGAGAGACCAACCACACAAAGAGAGATATCATTGATGTTGGGGATCAATCAACAATATGATTACAATATGCAAGCAATAAATGCGGAAATAAATCAAATAGATAAGTAACTAGAATCAGAATAAGCAAGAAACAAGAGATACAAGAAACCACCCTGAAAACTTGTATTCAACTCTTTACAGAAGGAATTACAATTGAAGAAACTTCTTTTCTTCCACACCTCTCTAGATGTACAGATCTCTTTCCCTCAAGAGTCCTCTCTCTCTCAATTACAATCTATTCCAAAATCTGGAATGATATACAATCTGTATTCTACTTCTACAGTATTGTCTTATTGTCTTATATAAACTTATGAAGATCTATCTCTATTATATAACTATAGAGACTCATGAGCATGCACTTACAACTGATAGATGCACCTCCAAACAAGGGCTCTAACTTCAGTCCTACTCAAAATAGAAACGCGGGTTTAACTAACCAACAGTTCATTCCTTAACATGCAAATATTCTGTTCACGCATAAAATTAGATTCTGCCTACACAGGTGACCGACGTCGGTCCCTGCGAGCTTAAACCTGCCGACGTCAGCCGACCCTGGTCTGCTCCTTAACCGACATCAGTCACCTTTGGTCTACAGGTGACTGTCGACGGTGACTGTGTTTCCAGTATTCTCTGCATTTGCTCATGGGTGAAGCTTTTAGCTCCATACCCTACCAATCTCCCACTTGGAGATAAACAGCTGCACCAATACCTGTACAGCATCATCTTCTAGTTCATCCATCTTCAACTCAATCATGAAGACCAACAAAAGTTGAATGAAAATTCAACTTCTCCTTTGTAACTGGCTTAGTTAACATATCCACAGGATTCTTATCTGTATGGATCTTCTCCAGCTTCAACTCACCATCCTCCAATACCTGTCTAATGAAGTGGTACCTAAGCTGTATGTGCTTTGTTCTTGAATGAAAGGCTGAATTCTTAGCCAAATGAATTACACTCTGACTATCACTGTATAGTCTACAACTCTCTTGCTCCTTTCCAAGCTCTTCCATGAATTGTGTCATCCATATCATCTCTTTGCTAGCCTCTGTGACTGTAATATACTCTGCTTCTGTAGTTGACAAGGCAACAACCTTCTGTAACTTTGATATCCAGCTAACCACCGTTCCACCTATAGTGAAAACATATCCTGTAGTGCTTCTCCTACCATCCAAATCACCTGCCATATCTGAATCTACATAACCATGTAGAGAAGTATTTGAACTGCGATAGCACAAATGCCTACTGCTGGTTCCTTTCAGATATCTAAGGATCCGCTGAACTGCTTTCCAATGTTCCTTTCCTGGATTGGCCATATACTTACTTACTACTCCCACTGCTTGGGCAATATCAGGCCTAGTACAAACCATTGCATACATTAAACTTCCTACTGCTGAAGCATATGGAACTTTTCTCATGTATTCTACCTCATCATGTGAATTAGGACACTATTCTTTACTTAACTTAAAATGTCCAGCCATAGGTGTGCTTACCGATTTTACATCCTGCATAGTGAACCATTTCAACACCTTGTTCACATAATCCTCTTAAGACAAAATCAACCTGTGATTTTTCCTATCTCTCTTAATATTCATGCCAAGGATTTTCTTTGCTGCTCCCAAATCCTTCATGGCAAATGTGTGAGCTAATTTCTCTTTAAGCTTAGAGATATCCTGCATGTGTGATCTTGCAACCAGCATATCATCTACATATAACAATAGAATAATATATCTACCATTATCCAATCTCTTAAAATACACACAATGGTCAGATTGACATCTACTGTAGCCATGCTCAGTCATAAACCTGTCAAACCTTATATACCATTGCCTTGGAGTTTGCTTGAGGCCATACAAGCTTTTCTTCAATCTACATACTAGCTTCTCCTTACCTTTGACCTCATATCCTTCCGGCTGATCCATATATATTTCTTCATCCAAATCTCCATGAAGAAATGCTGTCTTAACATCAAGTTGCTCGAGATGCAAATCCTCTGTAGCAACTAAAGACAATACAGTCCATATAGAAGTCATTTTAACAACAAGAGAGAAAATCTCACCAAAGTCAATACCTGGTTTCTGTGTAAATCCTTTTACTACCAACCTGGCCTTATATCTCATCTGTCCATTCTCACCTTCTTTCAACCTGTAGATCCATCTGTTCTTCAGTGTCTTCTTTCCTGCTGGCAACTCAACCAAATCCCTGTTTGGTTCTCTCTCAAGGAATCTGTTTCCTCACTCATGCCTAGCTCCCACTGATTCTTGTAATCCACGTGTATTGCTTCATCAAAACTCTCTGGTTCTCCACCATCAGTAAGCAATAAATAGAATAACAAAGGGGAATATCAAATTAGAGGCTTACTTACCCTTTTTGACCTCCTGTTGGGCGTTTGAGACTCATCCACAACACGCTGTCTGCCCAATTTCTCTGACAGTGACTGACCTCGGTCACTACCAGGCCTGTGAATGACTGCCGTCGGTTTTGCCTGACCGACATCGGTCTCTGCCTAGCTGATGTCAGTTCCTGTACGGCTGACATCGGTCTCTATACGGCTGACGTCGATTCTTACCTGACCGACGCCGGTGTCTGTGTTTTCCTTTCTATGATTTTTCCTTCTCGCCAGCTCATTTTAGACTTTCACCTTGTCCAAATCTGCTTTGCTCTGCTTAGGTTGATCCAACTTCTTGAGCTGATCACTGTACATCACTTTTTCATTGAAAACAACATCATGGCTCCTAATTATCTTGTTAGTTCCTAGATTCTAAAATCTAAAACCGAACCCATCAGAGCCATAGCCAATGAATGTGCACCTCATAGACTTAGCATCCAGCTTCTTTTTATTTTCCTTATCAATGTGCACAAAGGCTTCACAACCAAAAACTTTGAGAAATGATAGATCTACCTTTTTACCTGTCCATGCCTCTTCTAGAATTCTACCATCCAGAGCTGTAGAGGGTCCTCTGTTAATCAGGTACATTGCAGTATCCACGACTTCTGTCCAAAACTCTAAGGGCAATCCAGCATGCAATCCCATACACCTTGCACGCTCCATAATTGTTTTGTTCATTCTTTCAGCAACTCCATTTTGATGAGGTGTTCTTGGAACGGTCCTTTGCCTGCGAATACCATGCATATAACAATACCAATTGAACTTATGGCTACAAAACTCACCACCATTGTCAGATCTCAGGCACTTCAATCTCTTGCATGTTTCATTCTCAACCATAGCTTTCCAAATCTTAAACGTGTCAAAAACATCAGATTTCTTCTTAATACAATAGATCCATACCTTTCTAGTAGCATCATCTGTGAAGGAAACATAGTACTGTGATCCTCCAATAGAAGCAACTTGGGCTAGTCCCCACACGTCTGTGTGAACAAGCTGCAATTTATGCTTCTTCTTTGTTGACCCAGTTTTAGGAAAACTCACTCTCTTCTATTTTCCAAAAATACAGTCTTCACAGAAGTCTAGATCTATGCTTTTCAAATCTGGAAACATACCTTTTGACTTAAGAATTGTCATTCCCTTCTCACTCATGTGGCCAAGCCTTTGATGCCACAACTTTGCATCTACATCTGAAGTAGATAATACAGAAGGAGAATTGTCAGTAATACAATTACATAAATAGAGAGTACCTACTCTCTTACCTCTGGTTAATACAAGTGCTCCCTTGGTAACCTTCCAAGATTCAGCTGTGAGAGTTACTGTACAATCATCCCCTAACTTTCCTACAGAAATCAAATTTCTATTCAAGCTGGGAACATGCATGACGTCTCTCAACACCCATGTGTTGCCATTCTACATTTTCAGCTGTACTTTACCTTTGCCAATAATCTTGCAAGGCTCATCATCCCCTAAGTAGACTATTCCAAAATCTCCATGGACATAGTCACTGAAATATTCTCTATTAGGGGTTGCATGGAAAGATGCACCAGAATCTAAAACCCAAGATTCTATATTAGTTTGCAAAGAGAATATAAGAGCATCTTGTGCAACAATACCTGCCACCTTTGCTTCTTCTTTATCATCCTGTTGTCTGTCCTCTTTAGGCTTTGACCAACAATCTTTGCTTATGTGCCCAATCTTTCCACAATTCCAGCATTGTGGCTTCCTGCCATTTCTGGATTTAGATCTACCTCTCACCTTGGATTTAGATCTTGATCTGCCTTTTTTGCTTTTCTCTTTTTGTCTTCCCCTGCTCTCAAAGCTTAAAGCGTTCCCTGATGTCTCTTCTGTGCTTTTCTTGCGAATCTCTTCATTCAAGATTACACTAACCACATCATCTACTTTTAAAATATTTGAAGCAGAAGCGGTATTACTAACTGCCATTACTAAGCTGTGCCAGCTTTTTGGTAAAGAACATAAGATTAATAGAGCTTTAATTTCATCATCAAATACTATTTTGACTGAATTTAATTGATTTATAATTCCATGGAAATCATTCAAATGATTAGATACAGAACTACCTTCCTGCATCTGCAAATTAAATAACTGCTTCATAAGATACACCTTATTAGAAGCTGAGGGTTTTTCATATAAATTTGCTAAAGTAGTCATTAACTCTACCGTAGACTTTGCCTGTGATAAATTAGATATCACAGTAGATGCTAGACTCAATCTTATTGATCCAAGAGCCTTTCTGTCAAGAACTTCCCATTCTTCATCATCCATGTCTTTGGGCTGCTTTGCAGTCCCTCCTAACGGTAAATATAAATTTTTTTGATACAGATAATCTTCTATCTGCATTCTCCATAATTGATAGTTCTTGCCATTGAACTTCTCCATTCTTAGTTTATTTTCTTCTGCCATTGCTTTCTCCCACTCAAACGAAAATCCCTATGAGTAACCTGTAATCAATACACACTAACCAGATCTGAAACACCTGTTAGTCAACCTGGCTCTGATACCGCTTGTTGGTATCAAGCTTTAGAACCTGCAACCAAGGCTCTGATACCACTTGTTGGGGATCAATCAACAATATGATTACAATATGCAAGCAATAAATGCGGAAATAAATCAGATAGATAAGTAACTAGAATCAGAATAAGCAAGAAACAAGAGATACAAGAAACCACCCTGAAAACTTGTATTCAACTCTTTACAGAAGGAATTACAATTGAAGAAACTTCTTTTCTTCCACACCTCTCTAGATGTATAGATCTCTTCTTAGATCTCTTTCCCTCAAGAGTCCTCTCTCTCTCAATTACAATCTATTCCACAATCTGGAATGATATACAATCTGTATTCTACTTCTACAGTATTGTCTTATTGTCTTATATAAACTTATGAAGATCTATCTCTATTATATAACTATAGAGACTCATGAGCATGCACAACTGATAGATGCACCTCCAGACAAGGGCTCTAATTTCAGTCCTACTCAAAATAGAAATGCGGGTTTAACTAACCAACAGTTCGTTCCTTAACATGCAAACATTCTGTTCACGCATAAAATTAGATTCTGGCTACACAGGTGACCGACGTCGGCCGACCCTGGTCTGCTCCTTAACCGACGTCAGTCGCCTTTGGTCTACAGGTGACTGTCGACGGCGATTGTGTTTCTAGTATTCTCTGCATTTGCTCATGGGTGAAGCTTTTAGCTCCATACCCTAACAATTGAATCTTGACCACAAATGGAAAATTCAGAAGTCTTGGTCACCAATAGCATAATAGTAGAGGAGTCTAGAGGTTTCACGAATAAATGGAACCTCTAATCTTGATTTATATCAATTAAACAATTCTTCATGACTCCAAAAATGTGCGTATGATCCAAACTGGGAGTTCAAAACATCAATGAAACTAATTTGAAATCTATTTAGTGTTTTAATACTTCACATCTAGGTTGAGGTTTTAGGGGTTTTGGTAGTCTCAACGCTTTTGGGTACCGAGGGTACCAACCTCTTATGACTTCCCTAAAAGCTCAAAATAGCCTAGAGACTATATGCATTGTAAGCAAAGACATAGTTTTGGAATATTCAATGATTGCAAGGAATTTGGGTACTTAGGGTCCCTGTGGTACTTCCATAGGAATCTCAAAAGATCAAAGTAATTTATATGTTGTAGACTTGATTAGGTTTCTTAACATTTTGGGGATTTCAATAACTTTAAGCTTTTTAGAGATTTCAAGAACTTTAGGCATTTCATATGTTTTGGGTACTTGGAGAACTTTTGAAATTGCCTAAAAGTTTCAAAGTTTGAAAAAGCAAAGAGAAGTTGAAAAATAAACTAAGTGTCAATATTAAAAATTTCTCAGTTCAACTTGGTCTACATAATAGTGTAAAAATTGGGGAGTTTTGAAAAACTAAATTTTGATGACAACAGGGGAAACAACTTTAACAATTAGGAAAATTAGAGGAAACTTACATTTAGGGTAAATTTGGGAAAATGGGGAAAATTAGAGGAAATTAGGGAAAACTGGTGGAATTGTGAAAATTTTAGGAAAAAATAGATTTTTTTTAAAAATATGGAAAATTAGTGAAAATTATAGGAAATTGTAGAAAATTAAAGGAAATTAAGTAAATTTTAGGAAAATAGAAAAAATAGGAACGGAGGAAAAAATAAGGAAAATTAAGAAAAATAATAAAATTAGGGAGAACTAGAGGAATTATGAAACATTAGGGGAAATTGGTGAAAATTAAGGAAAACTAAGAAAATTTAAGAAAATTTAGGGAAACTAAGGGAAAATGATGGAAATTGGATAAATTTAGAGAAATTGGGAGAAATTAAGTAAAAATAGGGGAAATAACTTGAAAACTAGATGAATCTAGGCAAAATAGATAATATTAGGGATAATAAGGGAGAATAGGGTAAATTAGGTAAAATTAGAGAAATTTAGAGAATTTAGGTGAAATTAGGGAAATTAGGTAAAATTAGAATAAATTGGGGAAACTATGAAAATAAAAAATTTCGCTAAACCAAAAAAAATTTAGAGAATTGAATAAAAGTTGTTATCTAATTTTTTAATTTTATAAAAAAAATAATAATAATAAAAATTTCTATTAAAAAAAAAAAAAAAAAAACAATTATATATAAATTATAATCTAATTTCTTAACTTTTTATTTGTCTATAATTTGTTTATAATTTATCTATTTTTTATTATTTTATTATATAATTTATAACTCATTAATAAAAAAAATTAATTGGAATTTGCTAATAAATTGATAGTAGTAGTAATATAAAGGTATTGATCCCACCGTCATTCAACGCCTTACCTAAACCTTCTCTTTCGAATTTTGTTTTTTCAAAAAGGCCAAAAAATATTTTATTGATATATTATATATCAACATCCCAATAAAGAGCAAGGATGGTGTCCAAAGGAAATTCGGTCAGAATTAGATGACGTGGTGGATGAGGACAAACTGTATTTTTTTAGGAAAAAATGGAACAATAATGTAATGTCTTAAAACTAAGTTGCATTTCATATTATAACTTGACTTTTTAACCATATAGCCCTCCCATATAGGAAAGTGGGGCAATGATGCCCTATGATGGAAGAGGGACAATTTAAAGAAAAAATTAGACCCTATATTTTTCATGATTGAAGTGGAGAATTATTGGGATGCAAAGATGTAAATTTTGAGTATATTGTTTTGAAAAAAATTGTAGTAATCAATTTTTTTAATATTTAATTATAATCAATTCCATTATTATGAACTTGACCCTGGGACTTGGGATGAGATTTATTGACTATTGGGAAAAAAAATCATGTAGAGAAAATTGTTGGTATTTATAGTTATAAAAAAAAAATTCTTCAATCTTAAATTAAGTAGAGGAAGAGGATTACAAATCCCATGGAATCTATACGATTTAAGAAATTATGAATCCAATTTTTAAGTATATTAGTCTTAAGTATTTTCCATTAATATATTTTCTAGTTTGAATTCTCTTTTAATTATAATTCTATTATTTATTATATTTATATTTTTTAATAGGAGAATGACTATTAGAAAAAGATCAACATATTATGATGAGCATATATGTAGTTAGATAAACTCTTCTTTACAAAAGGAAATCACACTCAATGGATACCAACCAAAAAATGTGCATTATTTTATTTTATTTTTTTAATGTAAAGTATATAATTTAAGTTTAGTCATAGTCAATATATTGTAGCATGCATAACTTTATATATATATTCAAAATTTTAATAATTGTTGTCTCATGTTACATGAATTTATTTTATCAAACTTTTAATAGTCATTGTGATAAGTTTTATCTATAAAAAGTGTTACATCGAACCTACTTCAAAATGGAAAACCACTTTTGATTATATATGGGTTGATGATGACAATTAGACCTCAGTGGTTAAGGTGGTGTGAGTGGGCCCTAACCCACTATGATAGTGAGGGTGTTGACACTTAAGTAGATGCCAATGAGGGTTGGAATAATATTTCTAACTCTAAAGATCATGTTATATGGGCTAAATTATGAGTTCCCAAACATATTACCATTATGTTGTTGTTATTATGAATTTGACTTTATTATCATGTTTACTTTTATTATTAATTTTTAAATTTATGATTATATTATTACAACATTGAATTTATCATTATATTATTGTGGCTTTGATTTTATTATTATGTTTATTCATTATTTTATGGTTATATATGTGCTTGTATTTTATTTATTTATTTATAGTTGTTATGTTAAAAATTTAATGTCATGATTATAATTGCATAATGTCACAATCACATATAAATTATATTTAATATTAACATTATAATTATAAGTATATAATAATACTATTATTTTATAATTAATAATGTTAAATAATTTTTATTAATTAAAAAATAATATTTTTGTATAATATCAAAAATTAAAGTTAGTTTAATGATGAAAATTAAGTCGACCTAATATCACAATCAAAGTCAGCCTAATGTCATACTAAAATTTGGACATGGTGTAAACTTAAAGTTTCAATCAAAATCACCTTAAATTTATAAATAATGTTAGGGTTAAATTTGGGCTAAATTTAGACATAGCGTCAAGATTCAAGTTAAGATAAAGTTAGACATAATGATTGACCTAATGTTGGGCCAAAGTCACACATAGTGACAAGTCTAAAGATAAGTCTAACATTTGGATAATGTTGGGTTAACATTTCCCCATAATTCCATGCTAAATTCACTCTAACATCTCCCCTAAATTAGGCTTAATGGAGCCTTCATGCTGGCCATGTTAGGCTAATTTTATGATGTTTTTATCTTGTATTTGTATAAAGTGTACATTATAGTCTCACTAAAGTTTCATGCGTGACTTTAAATTTGACTTTAATGGGTTGATTTATGATTTGGATAAGTTTTTGTGTGAAGAGATTATGACTTGAAGGTGATTTTGAATCTAACTTTAATCCTAAAAAATATAGTAACTATCATTTCAATAAATCTAGATATATGCCCCTAAATATGGACTTATAATATCTCCATTTATATTTTATAACTAATAAAATTAGATTCCAATATTGATATTATTGATTTTGAACTAGTGTGATATCAGATTCTAATATCTCTATTATTAGTTCTAAATAGTGTGGTATTAGATTCTAATGTTTCTATTATTAGATAGTATAATGCCTCATAATTATCCTAGTACTACATAATATTAATCATAGTGACACTCCCATTTAGAAAAGTAACTCAACATAAAAACATAAGGTGCACAACTTAATAAAGTTTAACTCAACTTAAAAATACTTTAATAAAATTAACTTAGTTGTAAAATAATTTTCCCTTCAAAAGTGGAGTAATAAATATTCACCCTTAGATTAGATTCTACCAGAGCCATTAGATTGGTCAAACCCTAAAAGTTACCCTAATCCATAATGATGCATCACAGAAAAGTCAACCTAAGCTTTGTAGGCTCCTTTTCATCATGAACAAGGTTGGGAGGATGACTATAGGCATCATAATTTTAGTGTAGATATATTTTTAAAGTATTTATTGAGGGTTTTGT
Source organism: Torreya grandis (assembly GCA_037957365.1). Lineage (NCBI taxonomy): Eukaryota > Viridiplantae > Streptophyta > Pinopsida > Cupressales > Taxaceae > Torreya > Torreya grandis. The sequence goes on from JARHVA010002604.1 coordinate 427,901, forward strand.
TTGTTTTAATATTGTTTTTCAAGTTTATACACCATGTACATTGAGAATAAAATATTTATAGCAATATTAAATCCAACATCAAGAAATTCATTTGCCATGTTATAATTTTTTTCATTTTAAAAATTTAATATTATTTTTTAGGTTAACCAAAAACATATCAAAACATTATTAATAACACGTCTTTTCTCCTATGTATCTCCTATGTACATGAATAATAAAATAGTCACTAGATATAAATACATGTTGCTCGATGACTCAGAATTATTCAACGCGTTCTACACAGAACTAGGGTTTCTTTGTTGGCCTTTTCCCCCTTTACCCTACACCCTATTTTAAAATGAAAGATAATAATAAAATATTAAAAAAGCCTCCAAACTGAACCAAATAAGTTTGATCGAATTAAGGTTCAAACTAAACTTAACCTAGTCCATGTTTGATCGAATCTAATAACTATGGAATAAATCCACTTAATTTTTATGATACTCCATGAACTTGAGATAACAACAATAATAAAAAATTTATTAATGAAAAATGATTCGATGAAATAAATATTAATATTTTATTGATATTATATAATACATTGATTATAAGGTCTTGTTGGAGCATGCTTTGTAATAAATCCACATCTCAGGCCAAGATGATAGTACATATTAATTTATGATCTTCAATAGTTTCACCAAGTAACTTAACATGCATTACCCTGTTCAAGTAGTTCAAGTTATAATTTAATAGACTCATATCCCTTATCAGGTATCTTGATCGATCCTCCTTTATATGCTTTATTTGGTGTCCATGCCCATATAATACTATCCACATCAATATCTACTTTAATTTCATATAATTTGGTCCATGTTTTATTTGTCTTTAAATAATCATGATAAAACATTGTACCTTCCACTCTCCCTGTAGGTTTCCAATATTGGGTTCTCACCTTTTTAGCTACATTCTCACCTTCTAGTTTAAGGTAAATATCCCCATCTTCCCTTTCCATCCATATCTTTTCATTTTCATTTTTTGGTCGTACTAAAATAATTTGTCCCACATACACATCCATCAATGGATTAAATGCTTCTTTAGATCTTTCACAAATAGGCCCAACATAAATATCATTATTTCTTAGGATATTTTGATTTATATAATCTCCCCTATGAAAATTTGTTGCTTTGGTTAATATTTGGTCATATACATCTTTGTCTTGGGTTTTTTTTGGCCAAAATCAAACATCTGACATCCTACTAAAATTTACAAATGGTTTATTCAAAGCATATAAAACATGTCACTAATATGTTATCTTTGGAATCCAATATTCTCTACCTCTACCTAATGTGTTTTTCCCCCAATGTTTAATATATGGTTTTAGTCCCTTCATTATATCTTCCATCCCTTTGAGTTCTATGAAAGGTTCTAGAAGAGGTTACCCTTCTACAAGTTTGGCTCACCATTATCTTTTGTATGCCAGATTGGGATTAGATGAGACAATTACAGATCTTTTATTATTATTTTATATTCCATCACTCATATGCAATGAATGACATGGAACCTAAGCATATTAGGTTTGATAATACCCATTATATTGTGGCTTCCATCTAACAAGTGTGGTTCCACAAAAACCTTGAAGTCATACATTTCCTCCATAAGGTAAGGAGTTAATGTACTTGATCCCTCTTAGCATGTTATGTAGGTGTCTATTATATGCAGTAAATAAAATGTGTCTAATTTACATAATGATGTTGCTAATATGCCAAAAGTCTCATCTATATCCTCATGAGTGTGTCCCACTATAAACAAGTTTACATACACAATGTTGAATACCCTTATTTATATCAACATGGATGCAAATGCAAATATGGTATGGTTTTTATTATCACTCAAAGCATTATCTATTTTCAAGTTGAGGATTGGTGTCTATTTTTTGAATGAATTATTTTTATTAACAACACTAATTTCTTCAAAATAGAGAAATTTATCTTTGTACCCTTTACATTTTTCATGCACTTCATTTTGTAATAGTGCATCATGCAATGGATGTTTTGACAATCCACTACTATTATATAATAAATCCCCATATTTATTGGTGATCAGTTCTTCAAGCTTATTGAGACACAAATCCAATAATGTGACTATGTAATCTGATCCACATTAAAAAAATGGTATACCAAAGTGGCCAAAACCCCCATTCTTATGTTTGTGTGTGAACATACCATTCAAAGTAACTAGGAGGTTCATAACATTACTTATTAGCTTATTTTTCTTTCCTGCCCTTGGTATAGAAGTTTTAATTTTATCCATTTTATCATGCACAATGCTTAAGAATCCTTGAGGTTGTTCCTCTAATTAATTTTTTTGGAAATAATAATGTGCACAAAAACTTTGAATGTATTCATTTTTACTTTTATGTTCATATTCAACTTTTGAGAGTGATTCTGGGCATGTGGTGGATCTACATTTGTTGTACATATTTGTATACTCATCACACTTGGTAATTTTTTCTACAATCGAAACATGTCAAAAAATTTCATTCATTATCTTATTAAATTTTGGTTGTGACACAGAAGGAAGGTTAAAAAAATTGAGCTCCTCATTGCACTTATTTCACATTAAATTGTGGGTATAGAATACAGGAACTAGTATTTGATGAACTTTGATTCCATCTTGTCTTAAAAAATGAGTCAAATGTGGAGAAATATCTTAATTTATCTCAATCATTCTTGATATTCAAGTAATAGTTCTAGTAGTATTTGATTTTTTTTATATCTTTCCTAATGTTACCATTTACTCCATGTTTGTCTCCATTTATCTAGTCACATGTATGACTATAGAAGGTGTTTAGTGGGTACTCATAAGATTTTTGCCACACATTCTGATATACCTCCATCCCATAAAATTCAATTTTGTGTACCTCCATAAATTACTCATTCACATTAAGTATGGAATTTTTTGTTAATGCCTATAACATAAAAAAATTGTCATCTCTTCATTTAGGGCTCTAGTTTTGTGCCATAGAACTTTGATTGAAGCAATGGGATTTTTTTGTGAGATAGTTTGATTTACAGTAACGATATTCCACATTTTCCATTACATCCAAAAATATTGACCATTTTTTATCCTCATCAAATTTTTGGTATGATAAATTGGGTAGAGTGACATTCAACTTTTGATAATTTTGAGCATTATAGGATATTTTGATAACTTTTTTGGAATTATTTTAATTAGTGGCATCAAAAGACATTAGATATACCAACTGGGGTTGTCTCTCTTTTAATGCATCCCACATTTTTACTTCAACCTCTTTTGGGACTTATTTTAATTTGACATCCATGGGAGAATAATCTATGTTTACCAATTTACAAGTAGGCCATTGTATGAGAGATCCTTCAGATACGCATCATCCTTTACAATGAGGGTTTAATACTCTATTGATATGCACACCAAAGGTATTGGAATCTATTCTTTTAAATTATACCATATCTCTTTCAAGTACATTTGTCATTGTTCCCTCTATAACATATTTGTAAACGAACACAAATCAATCAATTTGACACCAAAACCCTTAAAATTCAAATTATGTTCACCACCCTATAAAAGGGATGGATATGATTGATCACTCCATTTAACCATTAGGGTGCTTCTTGTTTCATGAAAAACCAATTTTTAATTATCCAGACTATTAATTTCTTGGGTTGTATCATGTTTGAGCATTCAAAACATAAATTTACCACATTTTTACCAATACACCAAAATTCAGGGGTCCCAATCTCTCTTCATAAATTTTATGATTTTATAGCACATAAGTTATAAACCCTTGGGATATGTCATCATTTTTGCAAGAACACTTGTATCTAAGAACCACATTATTTGCAATAAAATAAATTCTATCTTTAAGCCTTGCATTAATGTTATTTTTAGTGTCATCATTGCAATCTCCCTCAAGTTCCATGATAACACTATAACCCTTTGAGTCACTATTATATATGTGATCACTGTGAATATGTGGAATTAATGAATATGTGTGTTTTGACAATTCCCTATCTTCCCATGCAATGTAGTATCTTTTATTCTCTACATCTACTATAGTTTCAAATTCATCAACTTAAAAAAGAAATTGTATTTGTCCATCCAATACCATGTTAACATTGAAAACAAAAAATCCTCTTCCCGCATATATACAATGTAGTGTCCTCTTACATGGATACACTATGCTATATTCAAATTTCATGCCTTTTGAAAACAAATCCACCTAATCATCCTCTCCAAATGAACAAGACATCAATGCTACAATATAAAAAATAAATGATGTGAGATAAAATCAAATCTATAAATTTAAACCATATCAAATTATTTAGAATAAATTAAAAAATTCAATGTCAGAGTAAAACAAATCTGTAAAATAATATAGATATAATCTAATTCCCAAGTAAGTATATATGTGTTCTTTTAGCCATTGAGTATGAGGATCAAAATAATAATCTAACAAGCTTGGGGTAAATTTAACAATTGACCCTCCAACTTTCCATAATTAAACATTGTGCTTCAAGAGATAGGTCAATTCACCTTTCAATTTATAATTCAACATTCAACATCACCCTTCAAAAGTTAGGTCCATAATTTGGTCAATTCATAAATCAACATTACCTTAAATCAAAAGTTAGGTTGGATCATAATTCAAAGTTAGGTCAGTTCATAATTCAATATCATCCTTAAAAATTTAGTTTGGTTCATAATTCAAAGTTAGCTCAGTTCATAATTCAACATTGCCCTTCAAAATTTAGGTTAGAATTCTAGGACTTCTTAAGCATTCATCAAAATCCTATGGTTGCCTAAGTAGTCCTCAAAATCCAAGGACCACATAAGCATTTCTCAAAACCCAAAGACTACTTATTACTCCATAGGAACTTGAAGATTATTTAGGTACCTCTTAGAACCTATGAGATGATAATGTGGTCCTTGGAACTTGAATACTACTACTAAAGCAACCCCTAAACCCTGATCCAAGAATTTATGGCATTCATTTGAAATGACTTATCACATGTACTTGCCTTTGACATTTGAACCTCCTATTTATTTTCATCACTCCCATTCTCACTATAGATTAGTCATTTATTTTCACAAGTGCATATTTGTAAGTTCATGCACTCAAGTGAATCTTCACATTGAATTCATGTTCTGGAGTGCATCTTTGCATGTTCATTTTCACATGTGTATCATCTGTAATTTTTATCCTACCTTGAAACCCTCTTCCTCAATCATAATTTTTATCATTCCTTATAAACCTCATCCTCATTTACATTTTTTTGCAGGGTAGTGCATCCTTAGTAATTGTTTATTTTTTACAAGGTCGTGCATCCTCAACAATTTTTCATTTTCACATAGTCGTACATCCTTAGATTTTTTTCATATCTTGTAACCCTCTAACCCTCACTTGTAATTTTTCTCATTATTTTTTTTCTCTTTTTATATATTTTGGAGATTATTTTGGCATTCTCTTGATGTATTAGATTCATGTAATAAGTTATTCTATCCCATATGGAGATTCTTGGCCTCCTCTACACATAAATATCTAAATTAAATTAAAATTAAATCATGCTTTGAAACCCTAGACTTGACTTGTAATTTTTTGCATGGTTGTGCATCCTTGATAGTTTATCTCCTACCTTCAAACCCTAGACTTACCCAATTTTAATTTTTATCCTCTCGTGAAACCCTCATATTCAATAGTTTATCTCCTTCCTTACAACCCTCATCCTTATCATTCTTAAATAACTATCATAATATGAATCCTAATTATAGAACTAACAAATTTTGATGCCCACTCATACACCTTGTAGAGTCTAATGCATTCTCAGACATATTTTAGAACTCGATACCTACTCAAACATCAATATGAGTCTAATACCTATTTATACATCTATCCGACTTCAAAACCTACTCAACAACCTATCTATTTTTGGTACATGCTTAGATATCCCCATTATATGATAGCTATTCAAGCAAACCATAGTCCCATAATAAACTATATAACTAGCTGAACAACCTATTAATTCTATCAAACCTTGTGTTATACAATTGAAGTTTTATATTCTTAGAGTTCATATGTCATAAAATCCTAATAAATAGGTAGACACGGAGTATGAATTTCATGGGTTCACTCCCCCATCCTATTTAGAGTTTGATGCAAACAAAACTCAGATACATACGTAGGACATATTAGCCTAACTAAATTCTAGGATATAATCAATACTATCCCCAAGAAATAATGGATTAAAAGTATCCACGATAGTGGGCTAGCTCAGGGTATTACATTTCTTGTATCCATTTAATGTCTAGAATTAGTGTTGACTTTATCTCAACACTATGACATCGAGAAGAGAGAAGTCTTGAATTCTAAAAATGAATTTATAATTTGCCTTCACTCAAAATACATTTAAGACATGCTCAAGATTCCATACCATGAATCCTAAACTTACTCCTAATATGCCCTAAATTTTTGGAAGGAAAATATAATTTTGTGCCCTAAAATGATCAATAAGCAATGGCTTAAAAATCTAAAGAATGTTTCTACTAGGCTTATAAACAAAATGAATCATTCTAATTTTAAAAAAGAAATCAATGACATAATCACACTTTTGAATAGATTAGTTAGAAACCCTACTAATAAATATTTTCATGATGAATGTATAGGTACATCCATATAATCCTCTAAAATAATTAGTTCATCAATTGGGTTCAATTAATTAGTGATTCAATTAAGTAGAAGTTGTGTGAGGTATAAACAAAAAATAAATCCTACATGACCTCATATTTGGTTTATATTGTAGCTAGGAGAAGAATAGTTTTAGGATTGTCCACATCAAGTCATATAAATTCTGCATAGATCTATAAATTCTATCCTCAACTTACATTTTGATCAATTTTGCATCATTTATATTGTGTAAATTATGCATTATTGTATTACATCATCAAAATATTTGATGAAAAACCATACCATGTCACAATTTTTATTCCTACCACAATGGAAATTACATGATGGAGATCATAGTTCATTTAATTCCTCATGTTTTGTATATCTAGGTATGTGGATTTAAGAATGATCCTTATCAATTTATAAGGTATGTTAATGACAAATGGGCATTGATGAATTTAGTTATCCAATTGTGTAAAACTCTCAAAGTTTTGTCTAGTAAACATAAAATACCCTATCAAGCTTGGAATATATACATATGCTTCATTGGCCAAAGTAAATAGCATTGCTGAATAAATGACATGAGTCACTATTCGTTCATTCAATGTCAAACCCTCTTATAACATTTGAAGATTGATTGAGGTTTCTCTTGGATATTCATATCAACACATTTCACATTGTGAATATTTTTAGATGGATTGCAAGGATGAAAAGGAAGTCAGACTTTGAGATTATTCATGATTGATTTTAGATCAGGTCATGGAATTTAACATAGTAGATATTCCAAAAGGAATGGGAGATAATGGAGATGATTTAGATCATTATTATAAGTATAAAATATATCTTTAACCCTTGTCTCAGGTTGATTAGGGTAAAGCAAAAATAACATCATTAGAGGATAGAACTCAAGTTGTGTTGGATAGAACTCTATTGTGGCATGAGAAGAAATGAATTATAGTTACAAAATAAAAATATATCACTTTCAACAACCATTATTAAATATCCTATTCAACATCACATATCAACAATAAAGAAAACACTTACAATTTCATATTCCAATGCATGTGAAAGTAAAATTGCACTTAGTGAAAAAGAAAAAGAAGATACTATTGTGATGGTTATGAGGCACATCCATAAATTAAAGTTTAAGAGGCCCTCTAATGGGAGTAAAGATTATTTGGTAATTCCTAGTGCCTTAAGTTAATGGAAACCACTTTTTGTTCACTCCCAAACCTTGGTCACAAATACCACCCAAAAATTCCTAACTATGGATCTTCCCTTAGTAATTTCTATACCTCCTTCCCCTAGTATTATCTAAACAAACACACCGCTATCTTATGCACCTCCTTCCCATACTATACTTATTTATATCCCTTCACATAAGTAAATAATCCCACCTCTATCTTACACCCTTGAATTCAAAGTGGGATTAATGAATCAAAATAAATATGTCAAAGTTATTCTCTCTTCTACCTCCCCTACACATTTTCAGTCTTCACCTAGTAAATTTAAGCATTTGACAAGGTCACCTCCATATTCCACCCTTAAAGTCATTGTGTTATTACCAAATCAAAATAAATAATATGAAGTTATTCCTTATCCTACCTAAGATATTATAGTTTCACCTCATGTTTTTGCCTCTCAAAAATAAATCGAGCAAAAATCACCTCAATAAGCTTAAAGGATGGAAGTGCCTAATTGGTTGAATGAAGTGGTGAAGAAAAAAAGATTATTTTCCAAATCAAGGAGAGATATTCAATGCTATTTTTTTGCCCAACCCTCATAAAACAAATAAAATCAAAACAATCTCTTGGATTGTGATGGATGATCAAGGGAAAATATATGATAAAATTGTGGTAATTGACAAGTTAAAAAAAAAAGCCACTACTCAAGAGTAACAAATTTTAAAAGTGCATATTAGGAAATAAAATTGGGAGGGGGTCAAATAAAATTTAAAAACAATAATAAACATGTTTTTTAATAAGATTTATCAATAAAATTCAACCAAAGAACAAATCAAAGAAAAAGTTGAACAAATCTCAATCATTATCATTGTACAAAAATTGGTTAAGACAACTCAATCTTCAAAACTGACACTATAAATAACTGACATGCGTATATTGATCATATCAAAGGAAATAGGTCACATGGGAATAATGATCAAATATCAATATGAAAAATTAATTACACAAGGAAATGTGGTTATTAATATTATGGTGAAAATGTATGAGAGGATTAAATCAAAAGTTGAGGAGGCAAGAAATGTTGATGACAAATATGACATAGAATCATGGAGGTTAAACCTATCTTTCCAAAATTGGAGGCATTTTAAAAATTAAGTTTTGATACCTTAGTTTCGAAAGGAATTCTTGAAGATAATAATCTGGGTAAGCAAACAGATTTCTTTAGTGTCATCAAATTCTAAATTTGCATTTTGGAAGAACGTATTACCAAATTCTGAGAATCGTAAAGAATTGAAGTTGATGCATGAAATGATATATAATAAGTATTTGAAATAATTTCATGCTTTGTCTTTGATAAAAATGCTTTCATAATCTTATCTTGGGTCTTAATAGATAATTAAAAAGGAAATAACTTTGGGATCAACTTTAAATTTTGATTCAATTAAAAGGTTTATCAAGTATTAAAATATTTTGGATAATTTTTAAAAAGACTTGAATAATCTTCAATAAGTTCCATATCAAATGTTCGATATACATGTTAAAAGTTAAATCTTTTATATGCATCGGATAAATTGAATGAAGATAGAGTTAATGAAGTCTTCAAAAATTTTGATGATTATCGGAAGAGGTTAGAATAGTCCAAACCAAAAGTGATTGAAGTTGTTTAAGATTCAAAGGAAACTAGCAAGCAAACTAAGGAAGATAAGACTTCAAATTAAACTATTTTGACAATTTTATGCTTTTTGAAAGGACTTTTAAACCTAAAACAATTTCAACTAATTTAAAGCAAAGGGAAAAAACTTTCTATTATTTTTAAGTCAAGAATTAATACAAGAAAGCTTTTAATATAAAAGACTTTGTACGTAAGTCACCTTGGTGGATGAATGCATCCTTATGTTTGTTAATTAATTGATTTCCATTATTAAATCTCTAGTTCTTTTTCTATGCAATTTAAATGTTTTATGTTGTTAAATTATCATTAAATTCTTTAGATTGTTAATGAGTACATTATAATAAAATTAAATTTTAACTATTTTTTAAAGAATACATTTAAAGTATTATTTTACATTATTTCTTGGCTTATGAATTAATTAATAATTTTATATTTCTATCAATAACGTGTTTAAAATATTTATACACACAATATCATAATTTAGTGTATAGATGCAATAATTTATGTAGCCTGAATATTTCTGGAGCATTTGTGCTTATTGCTATAAATCTCTTTTTCATCTTCAAAATTTGTAGAGGTGGACATTCAATGTCTTATAATTCACATTTTATTATCTTATAATTCTTATTAATATGAGACAATTAATCAAAGCCTATTAAATCATATATTGTAGATTTTCTTTATGATCTCAATACTCCTATTATACATTTTATGAAATTTATATGCAATTGTTATATATACATTATAATGAAAGTGAGTTAACCTATTCTAAAATTTAGAGTGAAAAATGAGTCATATTTCGTCTATAATATATTACGACACACACACATCTTTAAATTAAAGAACAAAAGACTCTAAATAATAGATGGATTATGGTCTAATGTTTATTAGGTAATGTATAATAGGTAATGAAAGTGAAATAGTATGTGAAATAAATAAATTATTTTGTATTAGACATATTGTTTCACTTATATTTTATTATTATTATTATTATTATTATACAAAATAATATTTTAAATTAAATTATTATTTAATTTTATATTTTATATGTCTAAAATTATTTTAGATTGAAAAGTGAAATAAAATAAAATAATATATTAGATTAAATTATTATTGTATATTACCTAGGAATGGAAGGTAATCTAAAAGATAACTTCAAATTTAATACAAAATAAATAACTTATTATAATATATTAAATATGTGAGTATTATTATTTAAAATCAGATTTGTGATACAAGCTAATAAAATTATTTTATTATAAATATCTTTAAAAATATTACGGACATACAATCTTCAAAACAATTTAAATATTATAAATAATTTTTTCATTAAAACTCATCGATATAATACAAATATTTGTCAATAATATTGAGTAAAATCGTTAATTTATTTTATATAAATTTAATAAATAATACATATTATAATTGAAAACTCCATATAATGCACTATGGTGAACACTAATTTTATCATGCGTGTGAGTAAGTCATACCCTCAAAATTAAAAATTTGAGGGTATGAATTAAAATTATAAATTTTAGGGTATTACTTACTCAAAATTAGAAATTTTAGGATATATTCACTCATATCCAACATGGTAATTTTTTTTTTAAATGTATGAGACATTATATGAATGGACAGGGATTTTAGAGTTGTAGAAGTAATTTTTGAATTATATATGTATTTAAAACCAACTGAAACATTTTTTTTGAAAATTTATAAAGTTATATAGAAAGAGAGGGAAAGACATAATATAATAAAATGTTGTTTTGGCTAAGAGTAAACCCACTTTGATCTAGTGTGGAAACTAGCTTGGGACACAATAAGAGACCTGAGTCTCCATCAAAGAGGAGCAAAAGAACCAACCAGGTACAAAAAGACAACATACCAAACAAGAAACCAAACTGATAAAAAAACTAAAGAGAATCTTAAAACCATTGAGCAACCATAAAACAAAAATAGTCGAGACAAGCATACCATGACATCAAAAGAAGCTATAAGATCTAGGGGAACCCCATCAAGGAGCCTTAGGGGAGTCCTTTTTGGCTTTTCTATGGGTCTTAGAACTTGATATTTCCTTACTAATTGATTTTTAACCCCCTGTAGAAGGAGTGAGAGTATTTTTAGGGGACCTTAGGGGAGAATTTCCAGACCCTGGTTGCCATTCAGAGGCACCAAGGGTTAGGAGATCATTGGTGTCACCTAGATGCTTGCCTAGTAGAGTAAGATCATCAGGAACATAACTAGATCTAGTTGTCAAGCCCATCTTGGGGAATAGGGCCCATCTAATATCTTTAAGATCTCTCCTTAGAGTTTGAGTTCAAATATTTTGGTCTTAAGGTTGTGGTTCAAGGACCTCAGCCTATCCTTAGGAGCACCAACCTCAAGTGGAGAATAATTCCTAAGACTAGGATTCTTTAGGGAGCCTAGAGTTGAAGAAATCACCCAAGTTTCACCCTTCTTTAGGGCCTCAATAACGTCTTTGAGAAGTTCATTTGATTCTTCAAGGACTATAACCAATTTCTTCCTAGCCTCAACTTTCTTCTCCTTTTTCTTACACATGGGTTCAACATCACCTCGCTCAATCCCAACTCATTTCTTCCATTTTTTGGAGACAAAGTGGGCACCACCAATCAATTCCACATCCTTACCCCTTTTGGGGGAAGTTCCTTTGAAAATTAGTAGAATAAGAGATTGATGTCCAACAAACACTCTATTTTCTTACTGAAAAGCTAACACTAAGTCCTTCAATGATCATAAAAAGAAGAATGAAAGCCTAGTCTTATATATTTATGTGATGTGATCAAGGAGCATAAAGTGGAGTGAATGGATGAGGTTAAACTTAGAATCCATAGTCAGATATAATAATTATTTTTTATATACCTACATCTAGGCCTCTAGGAGGTTAGTGCATCTAAAAATCTTGGTTACCTCTCTATATTTGTTCAAATAATTGAAGAACTTAGTTTTCCACTCATTCTTGATGTTCTTATCCTTATAGTACTTCAGACTATGTGTATGATTGTAAACTTTGAGCTATGGATTTAATATACTATATATAGTAATTTAACCCAAAATCTACAAAACATCAAAGGGAGAGAATATAAAAGCAATCAAAATTCATAAGAAGGCTCTTACCATCACCTTACTTCTCTTTTTTTCCCTCTAAGATCTTCAAAATGGATTCTCCAAGGATTATTGTCTTGCTTGTTGGATTGTTTGATAATGGTGGCTTCAAGATTTAAGATGGATGCAAGAGGGATCAATGATTTCTTAGATGCAAGGATAATGTGGATGTAATGGGAATATGAAGGCTATAAAAGAGCTTATATGTGCTTTTGATTACAATTATAATTTGTCTAACCAAGCTCCATGCTTGGTTATTTATAAGGTGGTGAGGAGGATTAAAATAAATTAAAATTTTATAAAAATTCTCGAGTTTTAGAGAATTCTAGAGAATTAGAGAAGGCTAATATTTTAGATGATTCTAGATTTTATTGAGAGTTAATAGGGGTTATTTTAGGGGGTTTAACGAGGTTTAAAGATCTAGATGTGCAGGAGAAGCTATGAATAAGTCGGTTAGGTGGGGTAGGTAGAATATTTTGAATTTTGAATTGGCAAGTGGGACAAATAGTTAATAAATGAGGTGGGATTATTGGTTTAATGGGATGTTAGTGGGATAATCAAGGGATTAATATAGTATGGGGTGTGTAGGAAGGTTAGCATGATGTAAGAAATATATAATGGGGAATGGGATTTATTTATTTAATTAAGATAATAGTTACGAGATTTATTAGAGTAAATAGTGGGATTAGTGGAATAGTTAAAGTGAGTAGATTTAGATATATACATTTTACCCCTCTTTAAAAGGGTATTGTGAGTTAAAAATGGGGAGTAATGGTATTTTAAATAAAAACCATTACATGGATGAGTTAATAGAAATGAGGTTGAATGATGCCCCCTCGAGGGGGTATGTGGGGAGGAATAAACTGGATAGCCACTTGAAAATAGATCATGGGGTGGGTATAGAATCAAGATGATGATAGCTTGGGATGCCCTGGATGCCATTTGAGCTACGAATGACAAGGTGCCCCAAGAAGAAATGTGAGGGAATGAGGTTGTAGGTGTCAGACTAGTCCTAAGGGGGAACACACCTTATCAATGATGATTAGCCTTTTAAGATGAGATCTAGGCCAAGACTAATGTTGAGGAAAGAGATAAGTGAATTCATTAGGTAAGATGAATAATCCAAATATAAATATATATGTTCAAGAAATGGATAAACAAGGATGGATAAGGCCATGAGCTTTTGATATTTCCTAGGTAAGGACATATGCAAGGGAGATTATAGGTTGATAAAAGGATATAAGATAAGTGATTTACGATGATAGATGAGTTTGATATGATGATTATATCTCAACATGATTTAATATATTCTAATTACCATGAGATGATGAGATAAGAATTGGTGGTCGAGCTATCCTTAGGCACTAAAAAGTGGCCAAGTGATACCCACATAGTCTGAAAAGACCTCAAGCTGATGTAGTTCTAACTCGAGATGTTAGATAGGGAACAAGGTCATGGAAGACCATACCCATAACAACAACTAAAATAATGTGTAGGATGGATAATAGTCACTGTAAACATTATTAAACATGATTAAAGGATGCATAAATGGATCTAAGAATTAGAATTAGCTATTTAGGTAGAAAGGTAGGGTTAACATGGATTAAACAAAGTGAAGAAGGGGAAAAAATAGGGTTATTGGGGTGTAAAATATAGAATTAGGGGTAAAAAGGATTCATTTTCACTCTTGGATTTTGCAAAATTATGTTCTAGAGCTATCGATGATGGACCGCATTCCACGTGATTCCCACCATGGATAAAGTTCATGAGTTTTAGAGACCAGTGGAGGCTAGGCCGATGGTAAGTGCCTCACCCTAACTCATCATTTTTTACTTTATGTCATTTATTAGGGACAAAATTTAATAGTGCAAAAGTGTAACTAGGGGCATTCCCTTAGTTGTGGTTTTTCAAGTGATTTGTGGTAATACACTTTTTAGCCATGATTTTGTAAAATCACTTGTAGCAAATTGTAGTTTTACAAAACCATAGTGGGTGACTTGTAGTTTTATGAAACTATAACTGATGACTTGCATTTTTGTGAAATCATAATTGATGACTTTTAGTTTTTCAAAATTATAATTGATGACTTTCAAGTTTGTGAAATCAAAATAAGTTCATAGTAATTTTGAAAAATTATAGTTCAGGGTTAAGAACCAAAGTGATTTTGCCTAGGATTAGTGTTAGGGCTAGTTTGGATAAGAATACAAGTAGGGGAATAGGTGGTTGGCTAGATAGGATAGGGACAACATAAGAAAAAACTAGGTTAGGGTATAGGTTTGTGGTAATTTAATGGCTAATAAGTTTTGTGGTGTAGGGGGATATAGGTGTTCTGGCATCCAGACTATGATGGCCACTGGTATTGCATGAGATGCATCGACTGAGACTAGATAATTTTGGAGTGATGGATATGACTGGATTGTATTATATCACCATAATGACTTTCATTAGGATAGATAGAGATATTATCACTGTGTTGGTGGAGTGATGAAATTTAGAGATGAGCACCTTCCATTTCATTAAAGGAGAGATGATAGTAACACTAAAGGACATGTGGAAAATTTTATGATTACCTATGAGAGGAGATGTGATCTACTAGAGCTCACAGACATTGAGTGTGACTGTGTGGACATCTATAGGTTGGGGTCCATGATTCAAAAATTAAAATTGATAGTGTATTCAAGGATGGGACCATATATAAGTTGACCCTAGTATTCATGTCTCTTGTTACTAGCATATTATTGTAGACAAGAGTGGTATGTGGTTTCAACTGGGGTTAGGAGATGTAGTGGTGGACATGGTGCAATATTATAGAGTGTTTACATGGGGACCTATTGTTTTGGGCCATCTATATATGGAGATACATATGGGGGCATACATGGGGGAGATGAGCTTTGGACCCTCACTATTATTGTAGATCTGGTGTTGGGAACACATGGTGATTGAGAGGCCACTAGGCACATGAGTAGATCATTAGCCTGATCAACCACTACTTGATGGGTGGTATATTATTATGGGAGTTTAGAGAGTTCATGAACGTGATATGAGATTTTATATATAGCATTGGAAAGTTTGATAGAGGATCAGATTAATTAAATGTCATATAGACAAATATAATAGGGTGCGTAGAGGATATAGATTATACCTAGTATATGTTGATAGAGTGTAGAGATAGTTTGGGTGCTAATAGGATGTCTCAGGAGATGAGCACCTATTTTTTAGGAGTGATAGAGAAAGGCCTCAGTAGGGGTGTATAGTTGAAAGGTATTTAGCATAAGTGGATTACGATAGCATATTTCCTATGGTGTGGGATTTTTAGATAGTGATATCAGATCCTAGAGTGATTTTATCCTACATAAGATGGTGGTAGTAGAGATAACCATGAAGACTCTTAAGACTGGTATAGTGGGATAGGAGGAGAGGGGTAGTTTGAAGGATCTTATAGGCTCATGTGTAATTGAGGATATGGAGAGATGGTGGGGATGGAAGGATTGATCACACCTTGATGGTGATTGACAAAAGTGACTAGGGGGTAGTTGGGGGTGATTAGGGAGTGTTGGGGGTGATCACAGAGTGGTGGGGGATATCAAGGAGTGAGAAGGATAGGTCTTAATGTTGTGGGGCCTTCTAGGCCACCTATTAATGTAGTATACTAGACATGAAATGATAGCCTTCAATAAGAGGTGAGGGTGAGAGAGGTTGAGGTAAATAGGATTATTTCTAAGAGAGATAAATATCACCTACAGGCTATCAATTTATAGTGGTAGATAACATAGTGGGCATTTAGATGGGCCCAATATTAACTCACTTGACCACCTTATTGGGATAGATTAGGGATAGAAATACATAAATATCAATGTTTCAAGGTCATATAGTTTATATTTAGGCCCGACTGAGCCAATGGGAACTAGAGTTATAAATAGCTAAGCAAACCAAGGATGAGGAAACCACACTATTAAAAAGATGGGGCTTGGGTAATGTGCCTCATTAGATAACATGTTTGACTAGAGAATCCCAATACCACAGGGGTCTGTATGAGGGTGTGGTGTCAGTGGATTAATGAGTTCCATCTTATAAGGCTAGCACCACTTCCAATTTTGTACATCAACCATTTAAGAGACCACCAAGACTGCCATGATCTAGTCTATGAGACATTGTTTGTATATTGGACATGTATATTTCATTATTGGAACATGGATTCCCATGATGCTTATATTTTACATTTTTTTATGGGACTCATGGACATTTATGTGATTATAATTGGATTTCATATATTATATGATATGTTTATGTATTTTACTTATGTTATTGTGATGTATTGGTTAGACTATATATTGTATTTTATTGATTATATGCATGATATGATTAGATGATAATGTATCATGGATGTAATAATTATTAGGATTTAATTTCATGTATGGAAATTATGTATGATTATATGTTTTATGGATGTTCTTTAATTTGATGTATATGATGATGTGATGATAATAATATGGACGACTTGGATTTGGATAAATGATGTGATGTTATGATTTATTTTTTATGTTTTATTAAATGGATATAATGATATAATAATAAAATGGAATGTGTTATAAATTGTGACATTTTCTAAGATTTAGATAGGCAGTCCTTTAATGATTATAATTATATGTCTCATAAATTGATAATGGGCAAATCATCCTACACTAAGGAGGTGGATGGCTCAATTAGTAGGTTAAAGAGGTCAGATAAGATGGTTTAATGATAATGGGGGATGGGGTTTGTGGTATATTGAAGCCATTTGCAATGTTGGAAATTTAGTTTTACTATTACACTTAGTTAAAAAATGTACATGCGACATTTAGATAAGCAAAGTCACATTGACTTATAATGCAGGGGACTTTAAGAGGGAACTCCATTAGTGACATTCCCAATTCAAAATTGGTATTCATTTGTTTCCATCCTCATTCCCAATAATAAATAAGACAAAAACCAAACATTTTCAAAATATAATACTTAAAAATATAACTCAAGATTAAATGGTTACAAGGATGACAACCAAACATTAAAAAAGATTGTAATAAATATTTAAATGACATAAATATTGACAAGACAATCTAATAAAAGGATTTATATGTGGATAAAAGATTAAACAAGGTATATTTACAAAAGTATAACTTAAAACATGTATAAAGTATTTACAAATTTAACCTAAGTAAAAAGAATATATGTAAGATTTGTTTTATTTGTAGAAAATGACAATTTATTTACAAAAAAAATGATGGAAATATGTTTAAGGAACTTTGTTAAATGAATATATACATGACCACTCTTTATATGGATAAAATTTGTTTGGAAAAATGTAATGTTTACAAAGTAACCTAGAATATTTACCAAGGATAATAGGGGACAATAATTTTGTGACAATTGAGACAGGATCAAACGAGATATAATTATAATCCTAAGAACTAGATTAAACTTTTTTTAGGATTCTTGTTTAAAATTTTACAAAAATGAATTATACATACTATGGGAGGAATAATTAATGACCCTTATTTAATAATTAAATTAATAGGTACAGGTAGATGTATGCTTAGGGTAATGAATGGAGATGAGTAAAGTTTGATGTTATTGAGGCTGATAAGGAGAAGAGCCATCTATGCCAATAAGTTTTTATTTGGATTTCGATGTCAAAAGGAAATATTGATTTTAGAGTGGATTAGATGTTCTAGATGACTCTTCAATAGTCATCCCCTTTGTACTTTTATCATTAATCTACCCCATTTTGAGACTCGTATCTCCTTATTTTCAAATCATATATTCTACACCCACCATTGGGATCAGGGTCATATGGGAGGTGAGCATACAAGATGGGATGTGTGTAATGATGAGAGATGAATGAGGGGAGATGAAATAATGATGGATAGGATTTACCACAAGTATGGGCTCCTACAGATAGAGGATCAAATATTCCAGGACCTTTAGGTATATAATCATTTAAGATGGATAATATTCATTGGCTCATCAAGTTCATCTCCGTTTAGAGTGGCCAATTTATATGCTCCTGACCCAAATTTTGAAATAATAACATAAGGCCTAGGCCCATTTTCTTCAAATTTCCCATTATTTTCTCATTCAACATTGGTGTTTTTCTAATTTTCTTTAAGGACTAGGTCACCAATTTCAAATTCTTGGGACTGGATTTTCTTATGATATTGGCCTTTGAGCTTATTTTGGTATGCCCTAAGGTGTTCAAAAACATTATGAAACTTCTCATCCAATAGTTTTATTTCATGTAGCTATTCATTTCTATACTCATTATCTATAATAATGCCCTATAAGGATATTTGTAATGATGGGAATTCAACTTCGATTAGAAAAATTACTTCCATTCCATATACCAAAGAGTATGGAGTGGCCCCATTAGGTGTTTAGATGCTGGTTATATATGATCAAAGTGCCAGATATAATTGTAAATTATAATTTCTTCTAGTGTCATTAACAATATTTTTGAGAATTTTTATAAGCATTTTATTTGTTGCTTCTGCTTGTCCATTGCCCTAGGGGTAATAGGGTGTGGATAAATGTTTCTCAATATGATATTGATTGCAGAGGTCTTCCATTTCCTAAATTTTAAAATATTTTCCATTATTTGATATTATTTTGGATGGGATTCTAAAATGTCAAATGATTTGATTCAAAATAAACTTATGTATTTGAAGGCTTGTGGTGTATATGAGTAACATATCTTCCACCCATTTAGTAAAATACTATGTGGCTATAATAATGAACTTGTGTCCACCTAATGAGGTAGGATTAATATTTACAATAAAATCTAATCTCCATACTAAAAAAGGCCATGGGATCAATATAGGTTTAAGCCCTTGAGTTGGGGCATGTATAAAATTTCCATGTTTATGATAGGCTACACACTTGTGCACATACTGACAAGCATCATGATACATTATTGGCCAATAATATCTATTCTAGAGTAAATTCTTAGCTAGGGACATTCTAATGACATGCCATTTAAAAATAATGTCACAAACCTCCTTGATTGTAACAAGGGCCTCCTCTAGGTTTAGGCATTTTAACAAGGTCCCATCATAGCCTCATTGATATAGCATGCTATTGAGGATGGTGTAACATGATGCACATTAGATGAAGGCTTTGCATTGATGGCAATTGAGATCTAGTGGAAGGGTATTGTCATGGAGGTAGGTATTGATGTCATGGTACCATTGTTGATTGGGATTAGGGATTGCATA
Source organism: Torreya grandis (assembly GCA_037957365.1). Taxonomy (NCBI): domain Eukaryota; kingdom Viridiplantae; phylum Streptophyta; class Pinopsida; order Cupressales; family Taxaceae; genus Torreya; species Torreya grandis. Next base: position 447,803 of record JARHVA010002604.1, read on the forward strand.
AATTTGATGATGAGCCAAAGCTTGATGTGTAGGCAATAATAATTTCTCAACTAGAAAATTAACTTCAAGGACATCCTCTGGGAGATCTATTAAAGGCTTGATAGTGGCCATTATGTCTATAAATTTTTTACTTCTTCTTGGCACTTTCTCAAAAATTATAAACTAATTTTTTTTCTTTAACTAGTCCACCATTTATTTTTATGGAAGTAAATTCTCATCATTGGTTTGGAACTCTTCATTGACCTATTTGATAATCAACTGAGAATCCTAGAGGACTTAAAGATGTTAAATATTCCACTAGATGGCAAGTTATAACCTAGTAATCAATACCTCAAATTTAGTGATATTATTGGTGCATGGGAAATATATTCAAAAAGATTTAGGGATTAGGTCTCCTTGTGGTGTTACCAAAAGGATTCTCACTCTCAACCCATACATGGTAAAGGATCCATCAAAATATAATTTCCATCTAGGTGATTCTTCAATTATCAATATGGACTCATTAAGGAAGGCTATTGCCAATGATTTCATGTCCACTATGGGTGATGTTGCTAGTTGATCTACAATAAGTTTCCCCTTGATAAATTTTTGATTCAAATACTCGATGTCAAAATCACTTAACAACATAATCGATTTGGACATTCTTCTTGTTAGGTAAGACTTGGATAACATGTATTTAAGTGGATCAAATTTTGTGATTAGCTTGACTTAATTATTCAACATATAATATCTAAGTTTTTATGAAGCAAATACCATAGCCAAGCATGCTTTCTATATAGGGGTATAATTGAGCTCATATGAGATAAAATTTACGCTTAAATAATAAATAGCTCATTCCTTTCCTTCATCATTATGTTGAGCTAAAAGATCCCCTATAGCACATGGTGTAGTGGATATATACAAAATCAATGGCCTTCCCAATAGTGGTGGTGAAAGTAATAGAGGCTTTAATAGATACTACTTCAAGTTATAAAATGAATTTTGACATTCTAGATTCCAATCAAACTGAGATCCTTTCATTAATATATGAGCAAATGCATGGCACTTATTTGCCAATTGAGAAATGAATTGATGAATGGCCTATAATTTTCCTTGAAGGCTCCATAGTTTCTTTAGGTTTTTTGGTGGAGGCATGTCAATAATAAATTTTACCTTAGTAGGATTTACCTCAATACCTCATCAGGATATTATAAACCCAAAATTTTTGCCTAAAGTGACCCTGAACACATATTTATTAGGTTTTAGTCTAATTTTATATTCTCTAAGCCTCTCAAAGATCCATTTGAGGACTGATGGATGTTCTTCTCTTATCTTAGACTTTCTTAAGATGTCATCCACATGGTTTTCTACAATATCATGCATCATGTCTTGAAAAATGACTGTCATGACCCTATAATAAGTTGTTTCTATGTTTTTTAGTCTAAAGGGCATCAATTGGTAGAAGAAAGTCCCCCATGGAGTAATGAATGTAGTTTAATGTTTATCTTCTGAAATAATTTTGATTTGATTATACCCAAAAAAGCCATCTATGAGGGAAAGCATTTTGTACCTTGCAGTGGAATCCATGATCATGTCGATATTTGGTGAAGGAAATTCATCTTTTGGACATAACTTATTTATATCTCTAAAGTTAGTAAAAATATGTATCACCCTTTGTGGTTTTGTGATTGGGATAATAGTAGAGATCCATTCAAAGTAATTTATTGGCCAAATGAATCCTAGTTCCAAGAACTTTTGTAACTCTTCCTTGACTAATAATTCCACCTTGGGGTGCATATTTCAAAGATTATATTTGATTGGTTTTGAATTTTGATGCACTACTAAGTGATGTACCACAAAATTAGGATCTAATCCAAGCATGTTAGAGTAGTTCCATGTGAATATGTCCATAAATTATTTGAGAAGGTTTATAAGAGTTTGCCATTATTTAGAGGTGAGAATTTCCACCAATTTGTTTATTCTAATTTTTTCATCAGTTCCAATATTAAATTATATGACCTCATCAATTAAGGAAGATTATTGATATTGAATAAATGGTGTGGGTGGTGGTAGCTCTTCCCCTAAAGTAAACTAGACTAGGAGCTCTGCACCTAGCTCTTGATAAAGCTCTTATTCATTAGGGTTTGGCTGGATTTATTCTATATCTGGAGAGGGGTAAGATCAATCATATTCTTCCTCTTCTACTTCATTTAATTACTCATGTTTCTCTCTAAAATAGGTAGGCTTATTTAAATTGAAAGTGAACCCCTTTTTTTGATCCCTTGATGACATGAAACCTCAGATTCCCATGTACTCAATAATAACTTCATCATTTTAAAACATATCAAATGATGGCTCTTTCCTTTGATACTAATCTATTAGTTTAGGGTAGAAGAGGGAGATATTGATAGTGTAAATGGTAGTTTCAAAGAATAGGTTCACGGTAGCTAGGTCTCTATAGAGGCTATAAATAGAACCTATCTCAACTTCTTCATCAAAAGTATACTGTTTAGGAATCGAAAAAGTATTCATGGTGATAGGGTTGAGGTCAATGCCTACTAGATTATACCCTAGGCCAAGTCATCTCGGATGTTATAAAACACCAATAGGTTCCATCCTTCCTTATTCCTCTCAACCTAGTCCTCTACCCTTATAGTTCATATTTCAAAACATTTTCTATAGTTAGGAATATTTTTTATTTTGAAAATCTAGGGCCACATTTTCATGAATAATCTAGGAATCATTAGGTTCCTCAAAATATTCTTCTAATAACATGCCTGTGTGAGTGAAGGTAGTCAATCTAAACCGATATATAATAGGTATATTTTTCAACATAAATGGGGACCCATAGCTACATGGGGATAGTGAAATGTCTCCTACACAAAGAGTTTTATACTCATATTCTCCACACCCCTTGGAGACAATTTTTAGGCAAGGGATTTTTGGTGACTCAGATGAAGTGGGTGATATAATATCAGGGTGTACATATTTCATATATTTTGGATTATAAGATAAGATTTAGGTACTTAGAAAATAAAAATCATGATTTGATTGTTCCATTTGATAGCTACAAAAATGTTTGATTTCACTCATGATGGTAACCTCCATGCCTGAATGTGGGAATTTGAGACATTGATGAAGGGTGAAAGGTACTGCTCTTATCTCATGAATCCAAGGGTGTCCTAAAATCATATTATAAGGGATATCTACATCTATTACATGAATTAATGTTTGGTTTACTATAAGCCCCATAGCTATGGGAAGATATATTATTCCAGTGGATGGCCTTTCATTATCATCATAAGCCTTTATCATTATTAGAATAGGTCCTAGTGAAGATTTTGAATATCCCAACTTTTTAATAAACTTAATATTGAAAAAATTTAGGGTGTATCCTCTATTTATAAGAACCTATAGGATTTTATGGTTTGTAATGGATATTTCAATTAATAAGGGATAATTATGGTAAGGGCCTATTAGTGGCATGTCATGGGCATTAAATGTGATTTATTACGATGGAGATAAGTGACACATCAAGGCTTTATATTGATTTGTGTCAATATCTCTAGGAAATTTTAATTCATGCAAGACTTGATTTAATATATCCTGATGTATAACATAAGTTTTTAGAAGATTCATAAGGGAGATTTGTGTTGGGGTCTTCTCAAGCTGATGAATAATATCATATATCTTATCGAGATAATTTTAATCTTTCTTCGGGATGGTAAATTTTTGAGATGAAGAAGCAGGTGGATATTAAGGAGGTGCTCCAGGAACTATTATTTTTCCACATCTTGTAGTGACTACATAATCAATAGTATCCCTATTAATTTTAAGTACAGGGGATGGTAGATTTGCAGGCTTTAGGGGGCTTTGATTTTGATGGTGTTAATGTAGTGATTTGGGATAGAATGGTAATCAATTTTATTGGAGCTAGAGGCTTTACCCTAATCCCTTAGTGGTTTATTTTATTTTTGGTCATGATTTGGTAGAGGTTCCTGATATATCCCCAATTGCTTATTTTTAGATTGATTTGTCTGAATTTTACCTTCAACTTCTATTCCCTCTTCTTTATCAAGTCTTAGATGAAATGTATTAATTGCACATATTTTTTAGTATCATTCCCATTGACTTAATGGTAATGAAAAAACTCATCTTCATGGTACTAGTTAGGGCATGGTTTATTATCATCCAAGGGTCTAATCTCTGGAAGAGTTATCATATTGGTAGTAATTAACTTTTTTAGGACTATTTCAATGTGCACAATAAGACTAGTAAGATGACATTTCCCCACTCTAGGCCCTAGTTTTCCTTTTGACATAGTGATGTTGGAGATATTTTGACTTTTGATATTTGAGGAAGATTTTTGTACTATTTGTATATGTTTTGAATTAGTAACACCATCCCTAACTAAATTCTTGTTCTTGTTGAAGACTTTTGACTTACCCAAAAAAACATTATCTTGATTTTGACTTTGTTCATTCTAGGTATATAACTTGATTGTTCCCCTTTCAATAAGTGATTTTTCTATCAGGATACCCTTTTCTATAATCTCATCAAATGATTTAGCACATTGTAATTTCAATTCTGCATTTAAATTATCAATGATTATCTTATCCATTAAGGGATTGAAATTGTGAGTTTGAATTAATTTTGGTTTTAACAGGTCAATATTAGTGTTTCTAGTGGTTCTTCTAGGTGATGAGGGTATTTGGGTTTCAAAATGGATTTGGGATGCAAAGGAGTTAATTTATTAGGTCAAATTTTCTAGGCGATCCTCCAAGGTGAATCTCCTAATAACCTCAATGTGATTATTTTGGGGGGCTTCTTCTTCACCATCTAGCTCTTATTCATGATCTATAAGTTCATAGTTCCCCTCTTCTTGGTTAGTGATATGTGTGTAAGGAGTGTTGGGTCTAGATGGTGGTAGAATAAGATGTTGTAAGAGATTAGGGTTAAATGTAGGGGAAATTTACCTCCCATTCTAATAACTTAGGCTAGAATTTAATCATGATTTTCATATATATATAGGTTGAATTGGGCTCTAACTTCATCACTATTGAAGAAGTCATTGGTAGGTATTTCATCTCCTCCATGAGTATGCATGTCACTTTGATTTTATTCATTATCCCTGCTCTATTCAATATTATCTTTAGGACATCATCTTCCTAGTTTGATCCTTCTCCCAACCTTAGGACTTAGGCATGGGTCTTGATTAGCATGGTGGATATGTAGGATGATATGAAAAAATGTGACATTGAGTAATAAACTTGTCTTGATTTTTAGGTTAGAATGGTCAAGATGTTTGAATAGATGTGATAAGTTTTGGATTTTGAGATTAAGGACTATGATGATCAGGTATTACAATGTGACAAACCTATGAAGGTTCAACTTAGAAAGAAGACTAAATGATGAGAGGAATATATGCCTTTTTTCACACTAGTAAGATGATGATTGGATAAAGGCTAGTTATGAATAGGTAGGATGATAAGATGATAGTGTGATAGATGAAACCCAACATAGCTATAGACTTTGGTAATATTTAATCAAGGTATTATATCTTGGGATGGATGAGGTGATGAATATGGTGATTTCAAGACTTTTAAGAATGGATGGGTGACCACTATAGCTTAGTTTCAAAACAAAATCTAATACTGAAGATTATGGAGAATGGGATGAAGATGAAAATGATTTAGTTTAATCCCTAAGATGGAAATGTGTCCTAAGGGTTTTCTACATGTTTTATAAGAAAGGGAAAAGGATGACTCAACTCAAAAAAATATGGGTCTATCATGACATACACATAGTCACACCAATCATACTTCCTAAAATTTATTAAACCAATGGGTGTGTAACCCAATTGCTTACATCTTCTAATGGCCTTATGAGTGAGGTTTTAGGATGGTAACCCATTACAAAATCTCCCAAACCCTCTCAACCCTATCTTTACTTGACAGTCATTATGGGGGTTGATATTGGCCCTAGTATTAAGTCACCTATTATGATTGAAACAACCGACACTAGGTTTAAACAAGGTTTTAAGGGCATCCCTGATATATGCAAGGTACATGGGGCCTAAATCTATGTAGGGTGTTGTCTAATGATTAGGTTAGATAACTAACTCTTTACCTTCATGGAGGACGTATATGGGGTCAACTACTTGACTTAACATCAATTGTACCTATTTTTTATACTTCACCAAAACATAGATTGTGGTTGAATGCATTTTGACAAAATATGTGTCACCTACCCATGAAGACTAGGCAAGTGCATGGGTATGAATTTCATGCCACGTTGGACCCTATAAATGTAAAATTTAGGGTAACAAATAGGTAGACAAAAATTTATTTAACCAATTATTTAATTATGTGAGACAAGAACACAAACAATCAAAGAGGTATAACAAATTTTAAATCTAACTTTTAAATAAATCCCTGATCCTACAAATAGAAAAGTTAGTGATGTGATTTAGGGCATCCTACTTAGGTATCTTACATAAAGATTGTTAATAGTCAAAATTGCCTTTTACCCCTTCAAAACCACTTCTACATAGTTAGATTTTCAAAATCTATTCTAGAGAGGCAAAACTATAACTAACAGGTCAAAACCGCAACAAAGTAATCTACAATTTTATAGATAATTAGCTAGCAATAACTATGTGGTTAGTCAAAACCACTTGTGGTTAGTCAAAATCACTACTGGTAATAAAAAACATAAGTATTGAGAAGCAATTTTGAAACTTATAATAAAAAAATAAATTTTATAATAGGTTATAAAATATTCATAATTCCAAAAGAGATATTATTTTATTTAAAACGAGTTTATATTAAATATATTATAAAACTTACTTAAGTTAAAATCGTAGATTATATTACAAAATCACTTGTAGAAATCAAGATTTCTACTGTCAAAAAGTGATTTTACATGTGAGAAAACTACACACACACACGCACACACGCACACACACATGCAAAATGCTAAAATCACTTGAAAAATGATACTCCAATGATCAATGTAACTAAACACTAGACTATAATAATAACACCTATTAGGGTACTAGGGTCAAAATGGCCTATATATCTTCAAAATTGCTTATATGAACCAAGATCACTTCTATCAAGTAACAATTTTGTGTAGATTGAAATTTATAATATATAAAAAATGTGCAGAGATATATTGAAACTATTTATGATACTGAATAAAACCTAACTATCTACAGACAACTGAATATCTATAACTAAAGATAAAAAACTAGAATGATAATAATTTTTATCTAACTAACATCAAAATCACTTTTACAACAGTCAAAAATGTAAATAGGATTCAAAATAACTACTATGTTTAAGTGATATTACATAATATAGTCAAAATGGTTATCTTTGGGGGTAATGACTTTACATGAACATTGTTTCTCCTTTCCTATAATTAGACCATATCCAAACAAGAGCAACAAAATTATTAGAGATAAAAAACACAGTGAACTTATGCCTAAATCAAAACCATGATTTGCAGAGGTTAAATCATAGATGTGGGTCAATATCACAAGTAAGGATAAGTGATTTCGAGTTATATAAAAAAAAATCTTATTTGATGGTGACAAAAAAAAATTCTATCCTTGTAAGACAAAAATATTATCCTAGGAGTATAAAAATCAGCAAGAGATCAAAATGTTTAATGTTGAACTTAATGCAATACTTAAGTCAAAATTATGATTATTTTCGGAAAAACTGAAAATGGGATTCAAAATCAAAATTATTGAGAAGTAATTTTGAAAGAGGTCACAAAACTACCAAAGAGGTTAACAACTAACAGTCAAGTTTATGTAGTTAGTCAAAATCATAACTAGGATTTACAAAATCACATATGCAAAATTGTAATTTACAGTGCAAACCCACAATTCTCCTAGAACATAAAAATTTCAAGATTTCAAATCCCAATCTCTCTCTAACCTATCTTACAAGATGATTTAACACATCTTACACACACAAAGGTTAGTTTAAAAGAGGGATCCTACTACGGTCGCCTATGTATGATTGTAAAATTTGAGCTATGGATCCAGTATATTATATATAGTACCTTGACTCAAACTCTAAAAAAACATAAAAGGAAGAGAATATAGAAGTAATCAAAACTCATAATAAGGATCTTACCATCACCTTTATTATTTTGTCTTCCCTCTAAGATATTCAAATGGATTATCCAAGGATTATTGTCTTCACTATTGGATTGCTCGATAATGGTGTGTTCAAGATTTAAGATGGATCAAGAGGGATAAATGGTTTCTTAGATGAATGTGGATGCAATGGGAGTATGAAGGCTATAAAATATATTGTATGTGATTTTGATTCCTATTCTAATTAGTCTAACCAAGCTTCATGATTGGTTATTTATAAGGTGGTGAGGAGGATTAAAATGAATTTAAATTCATAAAAATTATTTAGTTTTAGAGAATTTTAGAGAATTAGAGAAGGCTCTAGATTTTAGATGCTTCTAAATTTGATTAGGAGTTAATAGGGACTGGTTTAGGGGTTTTAGGGAGGTTTAAGTATCTAGGTGTGTAGGAGAAGCTATTAATAGGTTGGCTAGGGAGAGGGGTAGGTAGAATATTTTGAATTTTAAATTAGCAAGTGGGGCAGGTGGTTAATCAATGAGGTAGGATTAGTGGTTTAATGGCATGTTAGTGGAATAAACAAGGGATTAATATAGCATGAGGTGTCTAGTAAGGTTAACATGATTTAGGAAATATATAATGAGGAATGGAATTTATTTATTTAATTAGGATAATGGTTATATGATTTATTATAGTAAATAATGAGATTAGTGAAATAGTTAAAGTGAGAAGATTTAGATGTATACATTATGCACCAATAATCCTATGGCTTACACAATGGAGTCTCTAAAACATCTATGTACATGCCCCTCTTAACCACTGATCTTTCTTTCCAATAAACTATAAACTCTCTAGTCAATGTTGGATCATGACCAACAATATTAAGCATAAAAGGAGTAAGACCTCCTTTCTCTAGAATTCCCCAAACCAATGGGTTGTTGATTTTAATTTCAAATCAATATTTGGGTTTGATCCTCCCAGAAACCATTTTTAAATTTACCCCCCTCCTTTGATTCTAACTCAGAACCAACATATCTACCCTTCTTAATCACTGGGGAGTCCTCGTGTGATTCCATAAAATCTAAAATAGTAAGAACAAAAAAGCTTAAAAATCAACATAGGCAAGTAGTGATACAACAAAAAATAGGAGCACCAAAAATTAGATTTAAAGGGAAGCAGACATGAGTGAGATAATTGATCATCCAATTATGTAATCATGATAAGGGAGCCTCAAGGAATGATATCTTTGAGGCTTGAGGCAATCATTAATTGAAGAGGGTGTTTATGCTTGAAGTGGAAATGCCACCTCAGCCTTCCACATGAGTGGACTAGATGGTAGTTGAACTACCAAAATGAAAAAATAACATGACCAAAAATGGAAAATCCAAATATGTGAATTGGATTATCAATATAATAAAGAGTATATTTATGGAATACACCCAAACTGAAGTATGTGCAATAATTTCCCTTAGGAATAATGTTCATAGGAAAAAAATGGTCACTAGAAATTTAAAACACAAGGGAGTATAGAGGCTCCAAATCAAGGTCTGAAAAGGAAGTATCTCAAAAAGTCTTATTGTAAATCCAAGTAGTAACAAGGAGAAAAAATTAGTCAACACCTAGTAAGAGGTTAAGCCCATAAAACCTAAAGAATAGCCAGATAGACACGCAACCTAAAAAATAATTAACCTCCAAAAGAATCAAAATACTAAAAATCATTGAGAATTAAGATACTTTCCCTTCATAAGGGTGCTTTGAGTCCCCTTGGCAATTTCTTCTTCCATCATTTGTAGTCCCTTCCTAAGAGTCATCAGTCTTCAGATTTTCTTCCTTTCATTTCCCAGTTATACCACCCTTTTCTAGGTCTTAATTTATTTTTCTTGAACCATGCCTCCAAGTTTGGTGATTTATTTCTCCATTCATCCTTATGTCAGGTATCTTGACCAAGCATCTTTAGAGATGGATAAATCATAATTGGATCTTTATGATGGGTACGCTTGACCTCCAAGAGAGATTTTAATGCAATAAAAGGATCCTCTTCCTCCCAAGAAGAGTGGATACAATTTGGGAGTGTTAAATCCTTTGTTATGGGAGGCAAGTAGATAGGAGATATCTCAAGTGGATCCTTGATATTTCTACATGAACTTGAAGGGGCCAAAGAGATAAGATTAGGCGATCTAGGTAAAGTGAGGATATAATTTCTAGACAGAACATGATTAGGTGTTGGAAAATCTATGCCAAAGGCACATTCATCATGAGGGCATCTAGATCTATCTTTGATTATCTTAGATCAAGAAAAATAAGGGTATTTCACTAAGGGTTGTGATCCCACTACACAATCCTTCCAGAGGGATCCCTTGTGATTGCCACCCACTTTTATAGAGTCGTTTGCCTTTTCCAAAAACTCAATATCCTTTATTCTAAAAATGAAGGTGTACAAAAATAAAACTTCATATATGTTGTATTAATTTCCTCTATATTGGAGCTATGATTATATTTTCATATGATACTGATAAGTTATAAAGATAAAAACAATACAAAAAGTCAAAAGAAGCATTGGCATAATATTTCACCATATTATTAGATCATAATATATATTTCAAGATTTTTGATTGGTTTTATAAATTATAACACATTAACATTTAAAATTTATTACATTATGTATTATAATTTTAATAGTTTAATAAAATTATAAATTTATGCAGTCATGATCCCTAAGATTAGCAACTATATTTCCTATTTCAAGGATGATTAATGATTTAAGGAAAAATAGCACCCCTTTTATAAATCATATCATAATGATACATTGAAATCATATCATAGTTGACATAGACACCTCAAAATTCACATATCTCCATATCGGAATCAACTAATTATTTAATAAACCTAAATATGAACATTGCTTGACTAAAGAAAGGTGTTATTTATAGGTGAGACATTATTATATTAGTTAATATAAACTCATTATCACTAAGATTTATAACATCATTCAAATAATATCATAATTATTATCATTCAAATAATGATACACAAATATTTATCATATAAAATCATTTAAAACTTTATAATATCATAATATTATATAATATATGATATTCAAAGCTTTATAATATACAACTCATATCATCATTTAAATGGTAACATAATGGCTTTCAAGTTAATGATATTATCATTCGTATAAGTAAAGTTAATTGTGAATCTCATAATAGTTTAAAAGTAATATTTAATAATAATTTTGAGTAAGAATTTTGATGTTTTCACAGTCTATTAGAATGAGTAGTAAATGATTTCTGGGTTACTCTATGTGAGTAGTTTTTTGATTTGATGCATTTCAAAACATTTCATGATTTATCATCAGGAATTTGATGTATTTCAAATAATTATTACTGTTTGTACACATGTAAAAATATTTAAATTTAAATTTAATTAAATTAGATGATGTTGTCAATCATGTCATGGATTGTTAAACTAAGCTCTAATATAGTTCTATCATCAAGTTTTTTTCTTATCTGCAGACAATCAAGTGAGCCGAACAAATATTTTTGTAGATCTTACTAAAATTGTGAATGCTCAAAAATATAGTTTTCCCTTCCTATTTATAAAATAGAAAAATAATAATAAAAAATATTACTGCATTTAAGTGGGAGGTAAAATAGAACTATGATTTATTCAAAACTCAATGTTAAGCATCATGTACAATAGAAAAATATCATAATTTCATTTTGTATGGGAATATGTACCATTCCAATCAACCATTTCATTTAGTTTATTGATTTGGTATGGATTTTTAAATCTTTAAGTCTTAAATATTTTTTAGATATAATATAAACTATACAAATAGAGCCATAACTATGATAAATTTATCACATGGGAGAATCCTTCACATGGGCTTAGGCTCCACCCGATCTTGTTGCGAGAAGATTAAGTTTGCTAATGTTTGAAATTTTTATACTCTAAGAGATATTTAGGTATCCACAAATTTTGATATATGACTAGGTAGCTATAGATTTTGACATCTATCTAGGTACCTACAAAGTAATTTAAGGCTTAATATGTCTAATTTTATATCTTTGAGTTGTAGCTATCTAGGCAACTATTAGGACTCATAGTTGTCAAGATAACCATCAGGATTCGTAGTTACTTAAGGAGTTTTCAGTATCCATGTCTACCCACATAGATGTTTATAAATTAATGATCTATATAATCATATGCATGTTTATTTTTGATGTATTCATGAATCCCAACATCTGCTTGGGTAGCTACAGAGCTCAGTATGTGATTTTGAAGCCTTGGAGCCTTATAGTTGCCCAGGAAGCCACAAAAACTAATTGCTACGTGGACATCCATGGATATTAACTAAAACTTGGGTATCCATAAATCTTGACTATTTCTTAGGTATCCATAGTGCTTGACAGTTGTTAGGATCCATAACTTCCTAGAAAGTTATTGGGCTCCATGGCTATCCAAGCAGGTGTCAGGCTCCATAGTTTCCTAAGTAGTAATTGAAATTCACATCTTCCTAGGTAGTTTTTAGTCTCTATTATTACCTCAGTATCTAACAAACATCTATTTCCATAGATAATTCATTTTTTATGGTAATAAATACCATTCATATCAATCATTTCATTAAGTTAATGAATTGAGTATGGAATTTTAAATTTTTAAGTGTAATATATTATTTAGATATTATGAAAAAAATACAAACCCAAGATATATGCCATTGAGGTAGTCATCATGTAAGGATACCTATGTAGGAATAAACCTAATATTATGGCTTCATTGATTAATAAGCCAATGGTTTGGAGCATTATATAAGAAGGAGGGATTGCAAATTTCATGGAGAGAATTAAGTGTTATGAACCTCACATTTCTATTTAATTCACATAAGGATGGAAAGATTGCATTGTGAAAATGTGTGGGGTGTCTATTTTGGTTTCATAAGAAGTCATCACTCATGTTACTAGGATAAGTATAGAAGGGACAAAGTTCTACAAATCAACTTGGGATAGAAAGGGGAAAAGGAAATGTCTCTTAAGGACAATTAAAATCTCATTAATTTTTAAATTGGTTATCTTCGTGATTCATTTACTACTCCCTATAATGATGTGGTAAAACAAGTTATGAAGTATATCACTCTATAATATTTCTATAAGGTAGTGTATGCCTACTATTTTACCTTTCTTAATCACTTTCATCATAAAATTTATATTAGAATTATATTTTATCTGATGATGTCATTAGAGAGATATGTTATTGATGTGCAACTTGATAAGATAGCCATACCTATCCATCAAGTTTCAATACAACTTATGTTTAAACATGCTAAATATTTTGATATTGGCCCTTATCTAAAGATAAGGCTTGTCAAGACTGGTAATAAGGAAGTTTCTATGAAAAATATTAAACTTAAGAGTAGTAATAGTGATAAAAAGTCTAAAACTATCACTATCAAGGTACAAAGTATTGAGACTATTACACCTCAACAAGTTGAGAGATACCATGTTTCTATTGAGCCAGAGTCTGAGAAGCTAAAGTCTGAGAAGGAAGAGGAGTTTTCTATTTATTTTTTAATTCAAAAATGGGGAGTGAAAATAATGATATTCAGTTAGTGGAGATTATAGAGGATCATATTTCAAGTGGTAAAGAGGTAGAAATGAAATAAGTAATAACCAATCAGGAGAATATTAATCTCAAAGGGAAGAAACATATTTTAGAATCCCTTGATATTTTTAATCCCTTTAAGTTCAATTATTTAGTGACTAATATCAATCTATACAATGGAATTATGAAGTGGTTGATGAGTGAGAACGAGTCTGAAGGACCCCATCAAACAAATATATATGTAACATTGTGAGAGTTTATATATGGAATATGTAGTCAAGAAAATGAAGTAAATGGATGATAAAATCAACAAATTAGAGGAAGAGAATTCTAAAATTAAGGATTACATTCATGCTATAGTTTAGTTTAATATGATGACTGTTAATAATTGTGTGTCAAATATTAATGTGTTGAAAAAAGTAGTTAAAGTGAGGAAGGAGGGACAAAGTAGTGTGAGAATTAGCAAGAGGTTGAAGGGCAAGGAGAAGAGTATATTTTTGGATTTTCAAGCAAGTGGATTAGAATAAATAGAGAATATACCGACTAAAATGTCTAAGGATTATAATATGGCCTTGGGAGGGATTAATGGATAGGTTATGTTGACATAGGTGTGTCTTTGTTGTAACTAGTCTTTCCTAAGATGTAGTTTCTTTTGTTAAATTTTTATAACTGGGATTTCTTGAGTTTTGATTTTTTTGCTTTAACTTTGTTGTTTATTCGTTGTTGATAAATAACATGTTTCGTAAGTTATATTTAAATTTAATAACAATGCTTTTATATAGGTTTTCAATATTAAATTTTTTTACAATGTGAAATATGTGTAAATTCAAGACATAAATGGATTGGGTTATATAATTATTTTGTATTTAAACATCACTATAGTATAATTTCCTATATTTTGAATTTTTTTGATATAATTTCATAGTTACATAATTATTTTCTTGTTTTATAATCTATCGCTATGAAGACAAATGTTAGTCTCTACAGTTGTCCAAATAGTTATTGAGATCCATGGTTACCCAAATAGCCACATATTCTATCAGCTATCTAATCAATTAATGGACTCCATAGGTGTCAGGAAACCAATAGACTCCATGGCTACCTAGATAACTAATGGGATCAATAATTAATGTTTGTAGTATTGGTTAGTTTAAGTTTAACTACCTAAGGAAAAGTATAATCAATGACAAAAAAATTATCCATCTTCCTCTTAATCTATGCCTCTTTATTTTTTATATTTAAACATTACATTATTTTTTGTCCATAAAAGATATTCATACTCCACTCTAGATATATTTTTGCCGATATTAAAAATATGATTAAGAAAAAAGGGGTTTTCCATCCTGATACATCTTTTCAAGGCCATGTTCATGACTAACCATATTCAAACTCTTGAAAATAGAAACTCATAAATTATAATTATGATTCTTATAGATGTGATCTTAAATATCTTATAGAAATTTGATAAGAATTGTTTTTATCATGGTAGAATGTTTTGATTGAATCTCTATTGTCACCTATAATTACACTATGTTTTTCTTTCCATGAAATGTAATTTTAAATAGTTAGTTTGGTAACATGATGTTATTCAATACTTAACATCATAGCTACCTAAAAATTTCTCAGGTTCTATGAGTGCCTAAATAGATTTCAGGTTCATCAGTTACTTTAGTCTCATTGGTTTATTAACTCTCATTTGATTTTGGAGGTGAGAAGTCTATCAACTACTTGGATGGCCACAGAGTCTAGTATTTGTCTAATATTTGAGACTTTTATGCCTCCTGGTGAAACACCAAGATCCAAGGTCACCATGGTAGCTATTAGGATTCACGACTAGGTTCAATACCAAGTCATGAATCCTAACATCTATCATGGTATTCATGGATCCAAGTAGCTTCCTAGGTGATTGCAAAAACCAATGACTATAGAGTGTGGTGGTTATGGAGTTTAGCATCTACCTAGGTAGTTATGGAGTTTGGAAGTTACCTAGGTAACCTCATAATCTACTAATTGTTGAGGCTGTGATGTAACTCGATAGAGTGGGCAGTTGGCCACTTAAAATGAGAATAATTACATTAAAAAAGTGCCATTTATATTCATTAGAGGCATACTAGTGAAAATAAGTCATTGAAAATGAAGTTATAAGTTATTAAAAATCTATATTAAGAGTGGGCAAGTTGTGGAGTCAAGTGGCTACCTGGGAAGCCATGGAGTCTAGCATTTGCCTAGGCGGCTATGAACTCCAATAGCTATGTAGGCTATAGTAGAGCCTAAAAAATTAGGTAGCCACCCACTTCAAATGATAATAATTACATGCAAATAATTTCTAGCCAGAGTCATTAGAGGCATAGTAGTATAAATAAGTCATTCAAAATGAATTCATAATTTCTTAGAAATATTTATTTAGAGTGGGTAGCCACCCACTCCATCTAGGAGCTTTCTCTTGATGGACTTTGTGAAAATATTAAGAGTGGGGAGTTTCCCACTCTAAGAAATAATTAGAGAATAGATTTTTTACAATATTATGATGTGAAATCATGACATTGTTTTTAACAGTTGAAAGCATTCATTTTGATTTACTTATAATAATAAGCTCTAGTTCTCATTCTTAGAGTGGATGATGAATTTTGATTACAAAACCTAGTTCTAATAACAAAAAATAGTTCTCATTCTTAGATTGGGTGGTCATCCACTCTATGAAATAAGCATGGAATGGATTTTGTGCAAATATTAAGACTAGAACATGTAGGTAAATATTATTTACACTTGTCATCATTGGATTCATTTTGATTACAAAACCTAGATATAACAAGAGACAATGGTTCTCATTATTAGGATGGATGAATGCCCACTCTAAGAAAGAATCATGGAATGGATTTCTTACTAATATTAGCAATGGCTACCAAATATAAGAATTTAAAAGCATGGTATGGGTTTTGTGTCAATATTAGCACTAGAAAACCTGACATTATTTGTATACAAGTCTATAATAATGGTACTCATTCTTAGAGTAGATGGCTATCCACTCAAAGAAAGAAGCATGTAATGGATTTTGTGCAAATATTAATAATGGCCATCCAATATAAAAATTTAGAAACATGGTAAGGGTTTTGTGTAAATATTAACACTAGAAAACTTGATATTATTTTTTACAAGTCTACAATGGTTCTCATTCTTAGAGTGGGCGGTCACCCACTCTAAGAAAGAAGCATGGAATGGATTTTATTTGAATATTAGATATAGAAAACTTGAGATTATTTATATGCACTACAATGGTTATCAACTAAAATGGTTGGCCACACACTCTATGAACATAAGGGGACATCCACTCTAACAAAAAAAAAACCTAGAATGTGAATTGTACATATATTAGGACTAGAAAATATAAAATTATTTTTATACACTGTAATAGCTATCATCTATAGTGGTTGTCCTCACTCTATGAACATGTAAGTGACATTATTTTCACATGATTAGATTCATTTTGACTAGAAAATCTAGATATAATATTAAGCAATGGTTCTCACTATTAAATTCATTCTATAAAATCTCTTAATGTAAACATTTTGTGTTTTATTTAATATGTTTACATGTTATTCAAGAAATTAAAAAGGTAAATATTTTCAAATAATATAAATATTATTAATCAAAATTAAAAAAGGTTTTTTATTTCTTGGAAAAAATATTTTGAATTATATATATCTAATTCATTTAGATGGGGAATGCATAAACATAAAAAAAAATAGATATTAACCATTGTGTATTGTAGACAATCTTCTGCAACATACAAAATTCAAAATTTTCAAGTAAAATTGATATTTCATATTATCAAACAAACTCTAAAGAAGCAATCAAATCTTCAACAAATCATTTTTATACATGATACATGTACTCTTATATATAACAAAATCTTTTAAATTGATACTATAAATTAATATGTAATAGAAAAAATTAAAATTCTTTCTTGTGAATTTGTTATCAATATTCATGCATTGAATAAAATATTTTCTTAAATTTGTAACAAAATAGTTATAATAAAACAAATAAAGAATGAAATAATTGAATTATATTTGTAACATAATATTAATAGACTATATAAAAAACATATAGTTGAAAATGAAAGTTTGAAAAGAATAGAAACCTTATTTAATCAATATAACTTCTTCTCAGATGAAAGACTAGTGCTAGAAATGGTTGCAGATAAAATTACATAAATCATATTAAATCTAACTATAATTATTTCATGTCATTGCTTCAACTTTGAATCTCATTCCCTGGTTGTTATTATGAACGCTATGTCTTGTTTTCAAGTTATATAGATCTCATGCCTTGGTGGATAATATCAATCTCATGCCCGTGCTCTTATTCTGAGTGCATTCACCTATCTATGCTCGTGTCTAGGCTAATCCACTATTTTAACTATCATGTCGTATATTTTCTTCCCTTCAACCCTTCTTTTTTTTTCTTCAATTACAAAAAATGAATAAGCAAACACTACATATTTTTTTGAAAAAAAAAATTAGATAGTAATGAAACCCAATAAAAAAATTACTCAATCCACACCAAAACATTTTTAAAATTTGAATGTCTTTTCTTAAATTATCTTCATCAAATTAAAACCCAAAATTTTCAAAATTAAAATATTAAAAGGGTCACATTGAAACCTGTGGGCTAAAAGTTTTAAGGTGACATTTGTAAATTTAAAATAGGCTGATGTTGATTTTGCCTCCCATTTTAAATGTCATATTTTTAAAATTTAAATTAAATTTACATATGTTACGTATAAAGAATAAAGAATTTAAAAATGAAAAAAAAAATAATACATAACAAATTTTAATAAATTTTCAAATAATTTATACAAAATTACTTAGAATAATGTCTCAAAATTTAAATATAAACTATTTGAAATATCTTTGCTCTAATTCACATGATCATAATGATAAGTTAATATAATATTAATTACTATATAGAATTTAATACAATATTACATGTTAATAATTAAATATATAGATTGATTTATATTTGTGAACTCTTGTTTTATTTATTAAAATTTAGATAATTTAATAGATTTGTGAAAATTTTTATTTGTTAATATATTATACATTATTTATATTAAATATTTAATGTTAATAAGCTTTTATTCATTAAGAAACATCATTCTAAATAAATTTAATATATTTTAAAAACATCAAACAATTATAAAAATTAATTACAATTTTAAAGTGGAAATTATTAGAAAATATATTACAAAATATTAGAAAGTTTATTTGAGACCTAATTTTTAAAATTGATTATAATCATATAAGATATTATAAGTAAAATATAGAAATTTTGTATTGCTATATATTTTTGAATCACTTAATTATATATAAACATGGATCTATATATATTTATTTAACTTTTAATTAGTAAAATTTTCCATATAATTATAAATAATTATTGAAATTTTGTATTTCTATGTATTTGTGAATCAATTAATTATATACAATCATAGATTTATATATAATTATATAGATTTATAATTTGTCAATAATATTATATATGTGTTTAACTTTTAATAAATAAAGTTTTCATATGGTTATAAATAAATAATGATAATAAAATGGTTGCATTTAGCCAAGGTGTTTTCAAAAATATAAAAAGGCAAGAAGATGTTTTAAAGAATGAAATGAAGGATTCTTGAAGGGTTTGGAAGGATATTTTATTTGATGATTAACATGAATCAGTGAAAATAAAAGGTGATATTTTTTCAAGATTCTGTGACAAATAATGATGGGACCTAGATTTGTGTTGGACACTAAGAAGCTAATATAAATTAGATTATTATAACTTATCCCCTTGTTAAATAAATGGCCATAAAAAGTTCACATGCAGGAGATTAAAAGGTTGTTGCTTCCCCCAACAAGGGCATGTGGGTTGACAAATTGCTAGGTAAAATATAGGAGAACTGTGTACAATGAGTTTTCCTTAGACCCCACTACAGAGGACAATGAGGTTTGTCTAAATATTTTTGATCGATACATGTAAAAAGATAATATTAGTTTAGAAAACTCTCTATTAGCCATGTTCAATGGGTTTAGACCTAATATCTATTCCTTCTATGATTGGGTCAACCATAAATGGAATCCCAAAAGATAGTTGGAAGTCATGGTAATGGTGAAAATATTTTTCCTCATCTATTTTAATAATCCTAAGGATTACATCAAAACCTTGTTGGAAGGGTCATGCTTTATGAGAAGATCATACCTTTTTATCAAAAAGTGGAAACTAGGATTAACCTTAATAACAATTCTATGGCTCAGAGGTTCTGCTTTGGATAACCCTCTTAAGCTTTCTATTGGAATTTTGGTAGGAAGAGATTATTATTGAAATAGTTAAGGCTATCAAACAACTTATATCCCTCAATATAGTGACCAAATCCAAGAGAAGGTTGGTTGTAACTCATTTCAATGTATATGTCTAAGCTGATAAACCTCTTCTAAGATTGATAGTCCCTAAGTATAAACATGGATGGTGGAAGCAAGACATTGAATATGATAAATAAAATAAAATATGCACAAAAAACATGTTGGGTCATATAGCTAAAGATTACCCAAGTAAAAAAGCCCCTAAACCAAGTAAAAGATCAAATCCAAAGTAGGAATAAGGAAATTTAAAATCCTAAATAAGGTTAATTGGTTTGAGACTTTTTGAAGGAAAAAAGAGTCATTCTAGAAGAAAATAATGTTAAGAATTCTCGTGATAATGTGACGACAAGGCAAGGGACCCCAAAGCCTTCTAAAGAGTTATTTAAGGAAATTGAGGGTACTAATTCCAAATTTTATATGCTATAATTAAAGGAAAATATGGCTTACTATCCTCCTCATATCAAAGATATAAACCTTGATGTTATCAATCTGGTTCAAAAGGTTTCACTAGAAAATGCAACCATTCAGAAAGGGTGTTATGATCCACACTTATAATAATTAAAAATATGAAGAATATAATGTAGATCAACACAACATAAAAGATATAGGTATACCAATATTCTAAAATACTCAATATATGTAGAAATATAATAATCACCCTTAAGGTAGGGCAACACCATATAATCCCCTTTAATAAGGAATAACTACACAATGTCTCTTCAAGGGGACAACCTCTAATATCCTCTTATAATAGAAGACTCAATGCTTACTTAATTGATTTATAATTATATTAACCTCCTTTATATAAACCTCTATATAACTAAAAATTAATGGGTAACCTCCTAATCCTAATTTAGGCTGACTATTACTCAATACACTAATTCCACAAGTTTCTCATTTATCCTAATATATCAAACCATATAACTAAGGGGATGTGAGTCACATGTTAGCATATCCATCAACCCATATACATTAATATAGCATATCCCTTGATACATAACATTCCTTCCCTTCTTTAAATGTTTCATCCCTGAAACATAAGAAGAAATCAAATAATGAGTGTGCTTCAAATCATTACACACTTGTCTCTAAGATTGATCATCCAACCAACCGTATGTGATATTGGTAGGTGATAGATCTCCAAACTTGTTTCTAAATTCTATCATGTCACTCTGACTCCATTCATGATCATAATTTTATTGCCTTGGTGTCTATGCATAATTATTTCTCCTTTGATTCCCTCTACCATATTCCATTGCGCTTCTTTGATTCTATGCATGACCATAGTATTTATTATACCATGCATAGTCATAGTGATTTATCCATTAATTCCATGTTCTAAATGTTGTTGTGTTACTCTAATTCCCCACTTGACCATAGTATTTATTTTTTGGCATCCATGCATAGCCATAGTGATTGCTCCATTGATTCCTTATGCAACCATAGTCATTGATACTTTGATTTCTTGTATAGCCAAAGTGATTTTGTCATGATAGTCCCTCATATGGCTCCATGATTTTTGACTCTCATGATGATGTAGGTGTATATATACCTCAACATTTTTTCATACTTTAACCTTATCAACCTTTTCTTCTACCTCTTATACCTTTTGCTTTGGTGGTTCCTTTGTCTCAAGTAGATGAAGTAGTTTTATTTTCTGTTATTGTTTCTTCATCTATGTCTTCATCTAAATATTCCACATTCTCTTATTATCCTACTTCAATCTCATCTTCATGATCTACCTTGATTGTTCTTTGTGCCTTTCCAACTATGATATCCTGTAAAGTGACCTTCTTATTCCTATACTAAAACTTCATGAACTTCTTATGAACATTAATATTGATTATTCCCAAAGTCTCTAACCATGGATATCCAAGAACCATATCCACATCATCCATATCTAAATCATAAAAATTTGAATGCAAAACATATTTGTCCATAGTGAGCTTTAAATATTTAAAAACCTAAATATTATGACCGTCTATTTGAGCCTCATTGATATTTCTTACTTGAACATGTAGATGTTGAACCACATCCATGTTTATGAAGTTATACTTATTGTTAGGGTTTAAGGATACACTGAACTTATTTCATTGAATGCATCCAATAAATTAAAAAACTAATTTTGATTTATTTGGAGATAAACTCTTTGAACCCTTATCATCGAATCCTTCTTCTTCCTCTTTAAGATCCTCTACATCTATTTTTGTACCATCTATAGCCTCATCATCATTATGCTCTATTTATTTTTCTTCTTCATCACATGTATACTCTTCCTAATTTCACTCATTTTCTTCTACTATTTTTATTCTTCATCACCTACATCATCATTATTTTCTTCCTTTTATTCATTCTCTTTGTATTTTATATCCCATTGATCTAGGAAAACATGTTCCATTTATTCCCATGAATAATACCATTGTGCAAAGCTCAACTATTTAAACTAATGTTGTGTAGGCCTGGACAAAGAAAGATACAAGCGTGTATGCCATAAAATTTCATTAAAATGTCCCTCCTTGCAAAATATCCACCATTATTTAGCATCAATATCTTGCTTCCCTATAAATTCCTTAAACTCCATTATTCACACAAACTAAGGTTAATGAAAAAAACCCTAGAATATCAATAACACAGGTATAACATATCAAAATAGTCCAAATTTTTGACTGTATCTATTTTGTAATATATTTTAACTTTAGTAAAAATTTTATCAAAAAATTGCAAAATTATTGGCCTATAGAGAGAATCAATTAAAATTCATAAAATTTCAATAAATTACTAAAAACATTTCAAAAAATTATAAAATTTTGACTGTACCTCTCCTTTTATGATAATAAATAATCAATAAAAAAATCATAGAAAATTTTGTTATATTTAGGCATATATGATATAATTATTAAAAAATCTAAAATAGTAGTAAACCCCTCAAACTGATCATAAAACCTTGATTTTTTCACTATGACTTTTTTGAAATGTTCTCCATCTCTAATAAACAAATTGTGCAAAATTCACAACTTATTACAAGATATTAATGATTCCACAAAACTAGGGTTTCATCCCACACAAATTGTGTTGGAAGCACAATCACTGGGGGGTGAATCAGCGTCTTAAAAATTTCTTTCAACTCCTTGTTAACATTCATGAACCATGACATCAACATATAAATCAAGTAATACATAAGCAATCAACCATATATGCATGAAACAAGATTACACAAGACAACACATCATATATGTGGGAAACCCTCAAGGGGAAGAAAACCCACTGATACTTACAAATGTAATACATTACTATAATTAAAATTATCAACTTTAGTGAATCACCAACTCCACATGGAGCATCAACCCCAACTAGCTAAACACCAACCCAGCTAGGCTTTAACAAGCACCAACTTGTAAGGAGACACTAACCCCCTAGAAGACTTAGAACCAACTTATCCATTTGAATATTTTTACCACCTTCAAAAAATATTATTTATCAACCAACTAATGATGTCCACCTCTTTAACTCTTCACACTCCTATCCCTCTCAAACTGCTTTCTAGGCCTCTTCGCTTAATTAGGTCTCTTTCAAGACAAATTTGGTCATATGACCCTGATAATAATATGCAGACACACTATCATATCTTCATGAAATATATTATACAATACTATAATGGTATAAAATACATCCTTATTCTCAAAAATGTGTTATCTCATTTGCATTCACTCTGCTTATTTTTCAACTCACCCAAATAGGCCTAATTAGCCTTATTCTTATACTAGGCTCTTGCTCATACACCTCTTAGTCCTCCATACAAACTTTCACACTTATATTTTTCACATAATAGGCCTTATAACATATTAAGAACATGAATCAATCATTACATTAGGTTGGAAATAATTTAAATAGACCAAATCCTTCTTTAGGCCTTAAGGAGACCTAATTCCATTAGGCCTTCTTTAGGACATGTTTCCATTTGATCTCCTTGGAAAAATTTATAAATAAAAACATGGTAGAAAAAATTCATATACCACTCAGATATACCTACAATAATTTCATGTTATGTCCATGAAACTTTTTAGATCCAACCACCACTTGAAGCACATCATTAGTATTGTTCACATTAGGTCTTCACACATAGAAAGGTCCATCTTGAACAAATGAGGATAATAAATTATTTAGACACAAAAAAATTGAAATAAATCATATAAAAATAAAATGCATGACCTTAAAAACATCACCAAATTCATTAGACTTCATCACATAGGGCATAAGTACTCAAACACTTCTCTGCAAATAGCCCACTCATAACTGCGATAACACTCCAAAATCCAGTCATGAAAAAATTGATATTAAATACCTGAAAGTACACTTAACATGATAATTTATAATTATTTTTTGACATATATATACAATTATAAAATAAAAAATCATAATATTTAATGTCAAATATTGGTCTTGTAGACCAATCTTTTGATCTTACTACACAGTCAAACCAGAACCAACCAAGCCATTTTAGATTCAACATTTCAACCAATTTAAATGAATATAAAACATTATAAAAATAATTTATATGACATACAAGTCCAAAATAAAATCACCACATGAATTATATACTTTAACTCAGATCATATAGCCTCAAACTCATCACTACAACTTGCTTACCTAGAACTGCCAGTTTACCTTAAAGACCAGTGATATTGACTCAAAATTCTAAAACCTATGTAGACATCTTCAATGAATTTTGATAGATGTATATGATCCTATGATATAATTAGACCATTATTATATATAAATATAATATGTTCAAATGGTGAATATTGATCTTGCAAACCAATCTCATGACCTTATATCTCACTGTCTCATCTGAACCAGACAGGTCAACTTGTGAGAAAATTTTTCATTGTAACCACTGACCTCCAAAAATTATACCAAAAATTAAATTTTATTAAAATTAATAAAAAAAATCTCCATTCATCTGGTTTCATAACTATATCATGGTGACACATTCCTAATATTCTTCTCACTATTACCTGGTTTTTTCACTATTTCCACCATTAGGCCTATTAACAACTAGCTATTTTGGATGACCGGTTTAGCACACTTGAGTTATAAAACATGTATATAAACCACCATGGACATAAAATAAAAGTATTTAACTTATCCATCCAATGATTTTCAAACTTTTTCTAATATAACTTTTCACATCTATAATAACTTCTTCAGAAATAAGCTTATATCTTCACATTTTCTCTCTCTTCTCTCTAACCAACACTACTTGTAGGTACCGAGGAGAGTTAAATACAACATTAAAACACTTTATTGAGCATTAAAAACCATATTTATCACTTCTTAATCATATCTTCAACATCGGGTCCTTATTAGGGTTCTAAGAGGGTTTAAACCAATTTCCATTCTTAACAATCATTCATAAAACATAATACCTCATTCCAAAAAAAAATTTGAGATATGAAACGTCCCAATATACCATGAATATATATATTTCTATATGTATAGTTTTGATGAGATAATGAGCATAAGAAAATCCTTCTCGAGTTGAGAACCCTTCATTATGTGCACTTGAGAGACATAAAAACCACTTTTCATACCTTGTCCTTCAAATTATAACCTTAAACTATATGAACACATAGGAAACAACATAACATACATATTTAAATGATTTAAATATCTAAAACACCTTGAAATATGATTATGACCCCTCATTAGGCCACACACTCTCTTTTTACTTTTTAGACCGTGTACTACAAACCACATTAGGCCTTAGAACTGACTTTCACACCTCTTTCCATGTAATCTCCACTTTAAAAACATATTAAAGAAACATATATCATGCTTATACATATACATAAATCCTTAACATTCCTTGAAAGCATACCATTATACCTCATTAGGCTAGGCAGGGTCTAGAAGTGGTCTAGTTGCAAACTTGATCTATAGGTCCTACCCCTGTAAGCTCACCTTGAAACACTCATTGATGCATCTACACTTTGATCACATGCCTTACATGCTCATGATATGACTATGATTTCTATGAATAGGCTTCTCAATATACCTTGTACTCAAGAACTAGTACTCAAACATGCTTACCTAAATGATATTAACTAAGAGCACTCTTTAGACAACACTCTCACGCCACTGCAAAAATCTATTTCTGATCAACATACTCTCAAGACCTCATGTATACCTATATAATCATAACCATGCTTCAATTCTCACTTGACCATCAAACCTCTTTGTGATAACATTAACAACATTAAGATGACCTAAACCATGAGATTGGCCTTAACATCAACCAATAGTAGAGATAATAGGTTACCTTAAATTTATCTCTTATCACATGGCATTATTATGACATCAAGAACATAAGATCATACCTAAAAGACCACTCACCATGCATCTTCACTAGATACACCTTGACATCAACCTTGACATCAATGACATCAACCTTGAAATCAATGACAACACTTCTCAACAACTTTCTCAAATCAAAGCTCTGATACCACTTGTTATGATCCACACTTATAATAATTCAAATATGTAGAATATAATATAGATAAACATAACACAATATATATTGATGGGATAGGATTCCCAAATATTCAATATATACAGAAATCGAATAATTACCCATAAGGTAGGGTAACACCATATAATACTCCTTTAGGAGGAATAACTCCACAATGTCTCTTCAAGGGGACAACCCCCAATATCCTCTTACAATAGAAGACTAAATGCTTAATTGATTTAAAAT
Source organism: Torreya grandis (assembly GCA_037957365.1). NCBI lineage: Eukaryota > Viridiplantae > Streptophyta > Pinopsida > Cupressales > Taxaceae > Torreya > Torreya grandis. Next base: position 474,654 of record JARHVA010002604.1, read on the forward strand.
GATATTCACCTCCTTTATATAGATCTCTATATACCTAACAATGGATGGGTAACCTCTTAATCTCAATGTAGGCCAACCATTACCCAATGCATTAATTCCACAAGTTACTCATTTATCCTAATATATTAGACCATATAACTAATTAAGGGTATGTGTAACATAGTCACCATCTCCATAAACCCATATACATTAATATATCATATCCCTATCTACATAGCAAAGGGACTGCACCATCTCTAGTTTTAGTGAACTTGATCCTTTCTTCAGGTAAGAAGGGGTCTCAAAAAAAGGAAGGAGTATCTACCATCAATAACACACCTATCTCCTTTAACCTGAAAGGGGGTTCTTCCCCGATGAGTGAGGATCCAAAGTAGGATGCTTCCATGCCCATGAAGATCACCCCCAACTAGATTCTTGGTGCCTCTAAAGTTGGTCAAAGCTTAATTTACAAATTTAAGGACACATTTTACCTAGAAGAGGGTCAATAGACTCAAGTTATAAAGCTGAGGGATAGTTGGAAAAAGTTAAAAGTTGGTAAAGGTCCCAAACTTAGAGGTAGGATGATAGGGTAAAAAACAAATAATTTGAAAATAGCTAAAGAGGTGGCTAAAGAAACCCAAAAGATCTTATATCTAGGTAAGCTTTTCCCAAATCTTAAAAAATAAAAATCTTTTTTTGGAATGTTAGAGGGATTAACAATCCAAATAAAAAAATAACTGTTAGGAATGTAATATTGAAACACATGTCGAGCGTTTTAATTTTATAAAAGACTAAGCTATTGAATGTTAATATGGATAAATCTAGAGATAATATTTGGAAAGGCTTTGAATACATTGGGTGATGCCTATCATGATGTCCTCAAACTGTAAATACTACCTGGGTTTTGTTTTTCCATTCAGGACTGTCCTTTCAAATACAGAGCCACGTTATACTTAATGCATGGACAAAAAAAGGCCTTTCAAATATAGAATAACAATGTTTATGACTTGAGTCTCTAGGTGCCTATACATGCCCTGCAACCTATATCATTCACCTATGGCCTATAGGCCCCACATAATAGTGAAGAGTCAATGGTCTGCATACTCACAAAGATACCCCCATTCGCCATAGGCCAAAGGCCTTACCAAATAGACAATCTCTTTTCTTGTATTCGATGTGACTCAGACAAGTAGGATAAGCAAAGATCCAATTATTACTTTTCTAACCTACAGAACTTCAAATGAATCCATAAATTGTAGAAATGGGGCAAAACAAGCAATTGATAGGCCCTGTTTCCATGCTTGGATTATGTTCGATAAATAACTGCCCACAAGCCTTAGGAAATACCACTTGAATAGTAAGAGCATGCATGTATGTATAGTGCCAGAGAATGACTTAACATTGTGCATAAGAATTCTGACTAATTGGCTATGTCAATTACGGCTATTGAACGATCAGAATAGTGAGGCTTTCTGGCCAGAATAATGAGGCTTTGCAGGGGTACGTTTCAACATCTTTACTCCAAATGGACTCTTACTACCTATGTTGCATGTACCAGCATCCACATTGCAAACAGGAAAGTCATTAGGGCAGCGGCTGTAATGATTCATCACAGCAGTTAGACGATTCTAGAGGGCAGCAGCCCCCATGCAAAGTAGTCCCCGCCAAAGTTGAAGACACAACAGCAAGTATTGCTCTCTAAAAACAACTTCTAAAGGCTTTGGCCTTTACAAAGTTCCCTTCTCCACTCAAATGTCTTCGACGACTTACTCCACTCTTCGGCTCTCAAACAGAGTTCAACCTCAGCAAAATGAAGGCCCTCTATGTTTGGAATGGATCCTGTCAGCTGGCGGACAGTAGCAGAGACAGTCAATGTATTGGATTTTCTCCAACGGTTAGCATTGCTGTCAAAAACTAAATGTAGAGGAGTGAAGAATAGTGTATTTATATTTTGTCAGCCTTCAATCTAAAGACAGAAACCCAAGATGTGCATCAAAGCATTCAGCAGAATCATGTAATTTTGGACAATGGTATTGTGAAGATGACATTAAGCAATCCCAAAGGATTGGTTACTGTAATTGAATATGGAGGTATAGACAATCTTATGGACATTAGTAATATTGAAGATTGTAGAGGTTATTGGGATGTTAACTGGAACAAGCCAGGAGGTCCAGATGAAACTGATTCGATTGAGGCAAAACAAAAGGTATCTGGCTCATGGATACAAAGCGCAGTAAAATTTAAATACCTTATCAAATGAACAATATCTCCATTTGGGAATTGTGCGCTTATACAGAATTATCATGGATCCTTTATGATTACATACGAGTCAAAAATAGAAATAAATAGATCCTTGCAAAGATTTTTTTTTTCACTTACAGAATAGAATGAAAACAATTTCTGTAGCAGCACCAGGTGCATGTTTTTCCTCTACATATTCCTTTAAAATCTTCATCATCATCTAGACTACGAGGCTGCTTGTTATGTGGAATAGTCTCTGCATAATCTCTGCCAAAATCATCATCATCCAATCCTCCATTTTCTCTTTTCTCTGCGTCCTGCGTCCCCCTGTTCTTACAGCAACTTCTCTTTGAAAGAGAGGTCCTTCCTCTCTCTCCTACGCCACCTTTGTCTCCTCTTCTATATTTTATTTTGTTTGTTTTTAAAGAATCTCTTCTAAACCTCCACACCAAAATTGGGCTCAGGAAAAACAAATACAGTTTTTGATTTTTTTAACAATATACTAAGGTTGAAATTATTTCAACCATTTCTGCATTATTCTCTCAACAGCCCACAATTACCTTTTTACTTTTACTTTTTACATTTATTTCTCCTTAGATAACATTTGAGAGGCAAAAATACAATAATTTGATATTCGTTGCAGATGCTCCTGCATCATACTCTCCCTCTAGGAACAATTTGAACCTTAGTTCAAATGAAATGCTGCCTCCATGCATTAGTCTTCATTATATACCTAAATCCCATGGTCTTCTTGTCAATTCCAATGTTGTTGTTTGTCTTTGACAGTCTTTATCTTTCATTTTGCTTTTCTTCCTCTTCTGGTATGTCCTTTTTCTCATTTCTTTCTCAGTTGTTATGTCCCATCTCCATGCTTCATTCTCATACATGTCTTCAAAGTTTTCATCTTCTATACCTGTATTCAAAACATCAAAAGCAACCTTAGTAGAAAAACATTGAGGCCATGAAGCCTCTTGGCTGCCTTCACATTTCTGCTCTTTGATCAAAACTATTTTGACCTCTTTGTTTTGTTCTTGTATTGTCTCACTCTTTCCAATGCTGCCTTCACCATGGCTTGTACCTTCCTTCATCTCTCTTGAATTACCAAACAACTCCTCTATCATTCTCAACTCTACCTTTAGTGAGATCTCATCTGTCTCACAATCTTCATCAAAGTTGGGCTTATCAACCTGAAGAATTTCTTGTTCCTTACTAGCCTTACTCTTCATCTCATCACTCAACACAAACTCATTCAAATCTTCATGTCCTATATCAAACTTAGGACTAGATTGTCTTTCATCCCACTTTATAGTTTCTTCATACAAATCAGCTTCTTCATCAACATCAGTATATTCATCAAAAACAATTCCAGTATTCATACCTTCTGTCTTCTTGCTTCGTTCAATCTCTGCTTGAAGCCATCTTGTTTGTTCTGCTGCATATTCTTTCCTTTCCTCATCATCCATCCCTTTGGAAGTCTCTCCTTGCTGCATATTAGTTCTTACAACCACTTTCCATTCCTCATTTTTCATAAAAATATCATTAAATGATTCAAACAAATCATTATCCCTTTTATTGCAAGCAATTGACTTACCTTTCCATGTACTTGTGTTGTCCTTCACCTTTCTCCATTGAGTTCTTGGTGTTGTTGTCTCAACACTCACATCTTCATTCTTTGCCTTCTTAGGCACCCACATTAGATTCTCCTTCTTATCATTTGCTGATCCCTTGAGCCATTTTGGCACTTTGTAACCATGCTCTTGTGACAATACTGAAAAAACAATCTTATTTGTCCTTTTATTTTCTTGCACATCTACATTCATATTAGGAATATGAGAAAAATCAATCTTATAAGGTAAACTTGCTTGCTTGCTTACTTGTTGCTTGCTTACTTGTTGCTTGCTTGTGTGCTTCACCATCCACTTAGGCATCACATATCCATGATTGACTGCTTTGTGTGAGGATTTCATCTTCCTCTTGCCTCTTCTAACCTATGCATTAATATCTTCATGCTCATAACAACAATCAAAATCAGCACTTAACACTTCATTTACCTCTTTGATAGTTTGTTCCACGGAGCAATCTTTCTCTGTGCTTGGCTGTCCTCTTTCCTCTTCTTCCTAGCATTCAATGGCATCTTGGAATTCAGCTTCTTCTTCTACCTCTCCTCTCTCATGCATTAACCAATGCATCTTATCAACATCAGCAAACTCTCTTCTCTTTCCTGCACATTCACTTATGCATTTGGTGTCTTCTCCTGCACCAATCTCTTCATTCTCCAAGGCCCTTCTCTTGACCTTCATAAGGCTGCTCATACCTGCACTTACCCATTCAAAAACATCATTAGAAATAAAAACAAGAGACCATAATGTCTCCATGAGTGTCCTCTTAATGGACATTCTCATCTTTTCAAGTGCTCTTCCTGGCACTTCATCTTTTCTTTATTTTCTTCTCTTGTCCTCCTCAATGAGAACCTTCTTATCAACTTCTTCTTCTTGCTGCTCATTTGGCAACCTTCTTATCTTCTTGCCTCTTTGGGCTTCCCTCTTCATGGCAATCTTCTTTTGCCTTCTTTTCCTCTTCACTAGGAGAGCTATTGGCCACTTTATCCTCTTCTTTCTTGGCCATACCCGTGCTTTCCTATTTAGCTACATCCAAGACTCATACTCATCCTTAACCTTAGTTAATTCTTTCTTCAAACTAGCAATTTCTTTATTAAAATCAACATTAGTCATACCTTTGATGCTTGCTTTCCTCTTGCTGCCCTCATATACCTTGCTACTCTGCAGTGCCTTCAACAATGCTTCCATCTCTGAGATCTTCACCCAAGTCTTTTCCACCTTGGTCTCTTGATCCCTTGTCTCACCCAAGCCTTTTCTCCTTGACTGGTCTGTTGACAATCCCCTTGATCTCACCTAGGCCTTTTGCATCCTAGTCTTTTGATCATTTTATCTCAATCCTGCAGCAACTCGTTATACATCACTTCATCAAATATAAATCACAAATCCAAGCTTACCTTGCTTTGGATATTCTTCTTGAGCATTCACTTGCTCCCTTACTTCTGAGCTTTCCAAGCTTCTCTTCTCAATTCTTCAAACTTCATCCTTTACCTCACCTAAGTCTATTTCACCTTAGTCATTTGGCAAGCTATCCAAGCTTCTTCTTGGACCTTCACTAAGCCTTCCTTGGCTTCTTCTCTTCTCTTAACCCTCAATGGCTTGGCTGCCTTAAGCCTGCAACTCCTTCACTTGATTGCTTCTCAACACAATAACTCAAATCAAATAGCCAAAATTATTCATACCTTTTCTCCAACAGATTCTTCTAGTGTTGTCTCCTGTTGATCCCTTTGCCAAACCCTAAGAGCTTCAAGCTCTGATACCAAATTGATGCCTATCATGATGTCCTCAAACTGTAAATACTACCTGGGTTTTGTTTTGCCATTCAGGACTGTCCTTTCAAATACAGAGCCACATTATACTTAATGCATGGACAAAAAAAAAGGCCTTTCAAATACAGAATAACAATGTTTATGACTTGAGTCTCTAGGTGCCTATACATGCCCTACAACCTATATCATTCACCTATGGCCTATAGGCCCCACAATATAGTGAAGAGTCAATGGTCTGCATACTCATAAAGATACACCCATTCGCCATAGGCCAAAGGCCTTACCAAATAGACAATCTCTTTTCTTGTATTCGATGTGACTCGGACAAGTAGGATAAGCAAAGATCTAATTATTACTTTTCTAACCTACAGAACTTCAAATGAATCCATAAATTGTAGAAATGGGGCAAAACAAGCAATTGATAGGCCCTGTTTCCATGCTTGGATTATGTTCGATAAATAACTACCCACAAGCCTTAGGAAATACCACTTGAATAGTAAGAGCATGCATGTATGTATAGTGCCGGAGAATGACTTAACATCGTGCATAAGAATTCTGACTAATTGGCTATGTCAATTATGGCTATTGAACGATCAAAATAGTGAGGCTTTCTGGCTAGAATAATGAGGCTTTGCAGGGGTACGTTTCAACGTCTTTACTCCAAATGGACTCTTACTACCCGTGTTGCATGTACCAGCATCCACATTGCAAACAAGAAAGTTGTTAGGGCAGCAGCTGTAATGATTCATCGCAATAGTTAGCCGATTCTAGAGGGCAGCAGCCCCCATGCAAAGCAGTCCCCACCAAAGTCGAAGACACAGCAGCAAGTATTGCTCTCTAAAAACAACTTCTAAAGGCTTTGGCCTTTACAAAGTTCCCTTCTCCGCTCAAATGCCTTCGATGACTTACTCCACTCTTCGGCTCTCAAACAGAGTTCAACCTCAGCAAAATGAAGGCCCTCTATTTTTGGAATGGATCTTGTCAGCTGGTGGACAGCAGCAGAGACAGTCAATGTATTGGATTTTCTCCAACGGTTAGCATTGCTGTCAAAAACTAAATGTAGAGGAGTGAAGAATAGCGTATTTATATTTTGTAAGCCTTTAATCTGAAGATGGAAACCCAAGATGTGCATCAAAGTGTTCAGCAGAATCATGTAATTTTGGACAATGGTATTGTGAAGATGACATTAAGCAATCCCGAAGGATTGGTTACTGGAATTGAATAAGGAGGTATAGAAAATCTTATGGACATTAGTAATAGTGAAGATCGTAGAGGTTATTGGGATGTTAACTGGAACAAGCCAGGAGGTCCAGACGAAACTGATTCGATTGAGGCAAAACAAAAGGTATCCAGCTCATGGATACAAAGCGCAGTAAAATTTAAATACCTTATCAAATGAACAATCTCTCCATTTGGGAATTGTGCGCTTATACAGAATTCTCATGGATCCTTTATGATTACATACAAGTCAAAAACAGAAATAAATAGATCCTTGCAAAGAATTTTTTTTTCACTTACAGAATAGAATTAAAATAATTTCTGTAGCAGCACCAGGTGCATGTTTTTCCTCTACATATTCCTTTAAAATCTTCATCATCATCTAGACTACGAGGTTGCTTGTTATGTGGAATAGTCTCTGCATAATCTCTGCCAAAATCATCATCATCCAATCCTCCATTTTCTGTTTTCTCTGTGTCCTGTGTCCCCCTGTTCTTACAGCAACTTCTCTTTGAAAGAGAGATCCTTCCTCTCTCTCCTACGCCACCTTTCTCTCCTCTTCTATATTTTATTTTGTTTGTTTTTAAAGAATCTCTTCTAAACCTCCACGCCAAACTTGGGCTCAGGCAAAACAAATACAGCTTTTGATTTTTTTAACAATATACTAAGGTTGAAATTATTTCAAACATTTCTCCATTATTCTCTCAACAGCCCATAATTACCTTTTTACTTTTACTTTTTACATTTATTTCTCCTTAGATAACATTTTAGAGGCAAAAATACAATAATTTGATATTCGTTGCAAATGCTCCTGCATCATTGGGGTTGGCACATTAGGTGACTCAAGAGGTCTTTCTATGTTTTTAAACCCTAAAGAATTGGATAGATAAATTTTGATGGTAAACCCCAACCATATGGCTATACCTTTTTTGACAAACTTTCTAACTCTTAGTGGACTACGTCAAAAATCTATATGCCTAATACAATAACTCATATGAGGGTTGTTATGGGATGAGATTATTACCTTCATATTGAATAGTAATAATTGGAAATAGATGTTTGAGGGATACTTCAATACTCCCCTCTCTCCCTCAGATAAGAGGAGGAATTCAGGATTATAGTGACAACATGGCAAACCTAAATGACTTTATAGTAATGAATGGATTGGTAGATGTTGAACTTTTATTGTTCTAATTTTACATAGACAAACATGATAATTAGAGATAGTAATATGCAGGTTATGCTTGATAGATTCCTCCTCTCCTTGAACTTGGATTTGAACAACTATTCCAGGCTAACCACTCTTTCAATGTATAGTGAGGAAAAATTTGACAAGATTAATAACCTTCCTTTTATTTTTGAGAAGATGTGGTTGTAATAGCTAAGTCTTGTTTAATCAATAAAGTATTGGTATAAGGAGAATATCTAGCGGTTAGATACGTTACATATTGATTCCTTACCAGGAAAACTTGATAGATTATCTATGGATATATATAGCTAACAAATTTAGATTTGGATATTTTTAAATAAGTTTAAGTATATATTGTTATGGAGAAGTAGGATATTACTTAAGTTACATGATCATGCTACTATGAATTATTTGTAAGTATATGTTTACTTTATGATCATGTTGATTTGTAATTTTACCTATATTTTATGTTGAATCTATATCATGACTGGTATGATCTAACTACTTATTTTGTTGTGAGGTTGACACATGACAACCCATCCCTTAGAATGTGTTGAAGGGAGAACATCATCAAAGAGGGTGACATAGATAGAGATGTCGAAGGATGATAGAGAAATTGACTGGTACCTTCCACACACAACAAATAACTAGCACATGTTAGATGTATAATAAGTGATTATTATAATATGTTTTGATGTCTTTTGCATTAAATAGTCATTTTAACCATGATTTTATAGAATAGTTATTGGTTATGTGGAATTTGTCTTACATAAATTATTTGTGTTTACTAATGTTTTGAGATTTATGAGATTTATGTGTGTGACTGTTTAATATTTTAGAGATGATATTAGAATAATTTAGTATAATTAGGATTTATTGATTTATTTGTCATTAATTTGTCATGGCAATTAGAGATGATAGTTTTATTAGTAAATATAATGATTTTTATAATTAGTGATGGCATCTAAAAATTAGGAGGAAATGAAAAGAAGAAAATTGAGCTTTATAAAAAGATTATTTAAAATATCTTAAAAAAAGGCCATCTTAAGAATAAAGTTGAGAAATCCATTAAATAATAATAGAAAAAGATAAAAAGATAAAACAACAATGAAAAAAGGAAAAGCCATAAAATAAATAAAGATATTGATTTAACAATAACAAAAGCTAATAAAAATAAAAGGATTAAAACAAAAAGGATGGAAATTATAAAAAGATATCATAAATGTTTTTAAAAAGGGAGAAAGGGCACAACAGGAGGGGAAAGTAGGGTAGAACACAAATAATACTTAGAAAAGATGCACCTAGAAGAGGTTGAAGAGGAAGTGAGTACAAGGAGCTAAAGGAAGGACCACATAGATTTCCAAGTAGGCAATGTAATTCTTTTCTAGAGTTTGTTTATGTAGAAATTTTGGGTTGAAAATCGTCCAAATAATGTTTGTTGTGAACTAAAAATAAATAAAGGCCAAACCTTAGCTACTCAAACTTATGTATGATAGTTGTATTATGAATTAAAAAGTGTATATATATACTGTAAGGGGATTATGTTAATGGTATTAATACAGAGAATTACACCAACACACACACACACACACACACACACACACACACACACACACACACACACACACACACACACACACACACACACATGTTGGTGTAATTCTTTGTATTAATACCATTAACATAATCCCTTTACAGTATATATACCTCATATACCCCCCTTAATACACATAGCACCACTCAAGATAGGTTAATTTATATGCATATAGTTGTTGTATTTATACTAATATTTATAATAGACTATATTGAATTGTACGACGATTTGATATATTCCTATAATGTAGTAAATTAATATTATGACAATACAAAATAGGAGCCTCTGACCACTAGTTGATATCCATAATGGATAATATTGATTTAAAATTTAAGCTGGTCAAAATTATGGTGTGTCGTTGCATTCCAAGTATGGTGATTTGTAGCTAGAATAAGGTGAAATGTAAGTTGCATTATATTTATTATACCACAAAAAAGGGAGAATTTATATCAAAGATATAATATTTATATTTATTAGTATTCAGAGATGTAATATATGAAAACATATGAAAACCCTATTATTGGCATCATCCCAACTTTGTTCTTAGCCAATATACTGTGTGCAAGTTTTTAAAACATAACAAGTTACTTAATATGAGTTAATGTATTAATATTATTTCTTACTTGTATTCATATAATTATTGTAAAATGAGATGCAGTATATTATATAGAATGTTGATTAAATCTTGACGTCATTGTACATGTACTACCAATACCTTTCCTAGTCAATGGAGTATATATATGTATATATTATAGTGGATTTGCTAATTTCAGCTTGTATAATATTTTTTAAATTTCTTTCTATAAGGTTGTATTTATATAAGTTGCTTGTAGACATATTTTAATGCAAGACTATGTTGCCTAAGAGTTGCTACACATTTATTTTTTTGGTTATATTATGTGTATATTGAGTATTGTTTTCTTTAACAATAGACAACATTGGTACCCTTGATAAGGCATTTAGAATATAAAATCTTGATCACATTTAATACTTTTTTCAAAGAGGAAAACAAATCTAGTATATAATATAGTCCATATGCCAAGTAGGGCGGATATATGTCTATAAGAATACATAGGATTTAAATAACAAATCGGTCATAAATATAGGGAGCTATATTACCTAGTAGTTTACTTTATTAAGTATGGGAATGCAATATTAGTTAACTTGGGTTATTAATATTTAGGGTAATATTAAACCAATGTGATTGAATTAAGAACATATATACATCATGGATGTGTATGAACCTAAAAATGAGTACATAGTGAAACTTGAATGGGAGTTATGAATAATGGTCAATGGATTTGATGATCATTTTACAAAATATAAATTTGACAGTTAAATTAAAAAGGACTGTAATTACAAATTATCAAAAACCTAAAATAGTATTCATTAATGCATGGTGAGTATACAATGTGGCCTTTAATTACTTTGTGATAGCCATGATATGCTTAATATATAGCTTGGGGAATAAAACCTACTGTCATACATCAAACTCCATATTGATGTTTACACAAATTAACATAGGTATACTATTTATTACTAGTTTATTATTAAATGAAGGGGTGTGTTTCTCTAACTATAGTTACTCAGATGATTTTAAATTATAGAACTATGTTTAATAGAGATTATGTTTTATGTGCATACTGACACTATTGTAGAGGATCTTGATCATATGTTTTGACTCAGAAGGTTAATAGGAATCGTATTTATTAAAGTATAACAGATATTATGAGACATTGACATATTTGAAACATAGTTATAAATATATTGTTGAGTATATTTATATGTTCAGGCAACTATGCTACCTGAAGTGTTTATGAGTATGATGTGAGTATAACATAAAAATTGGTCATAGAAAATTGAAAATTGTGAAACTGTGCCAAATAAAGTCCTAAGCTCATACTATGGTATTTAATGATAGATACACATTCATAGCTCAATGTAGGTCTTTGATGTCTTGAAATAAGCTATGTGATTTGAGATCTTCAGTTTGAGTTATAAATGACTATAACAAACTCTTGATTAAAAAGTATAATGAATTATAGTTTCGTAATTGCATAGTATTAGAGTACTTACATGTGGTGCATATTATGATGTACAGGTGCTAATTATAGGAATTATACCTATAGTTCAATAGATGATTTGAGTAAGACATTAAGTTTATTAAGAATCAGAAACTATAACCTTTTAAAACATTTTTTTAGAAAATAAAAAGAAATGTTTAAATGAATGTTATAATAGGTTATGAGTTCTTTATTTCTCTACAAATGATTGATTGGTTGTTAATTATATGTATTCAGTATTTAATAATTGTGTGCAATTTATATTATGAGATTGTTAATAAGTATAAATGTTTGATTATCTATAGCATATAATGGTGCATCGTGATGCATGCTTATAAGTTTTGTTGCTTTAAATGCTAGTATGTAGTTTTAACTTAGGGTATATTTGGGTGGTGTAATCATGTACTTATTTTTTTGTTATTATGTATGTGAAATCATAATTTTAGTTATGTGTTTTTAGGTAGTTGTGAATTATGATAGTATGGGATATCATAGAGTACTATAGTATAAATGTATGTTGTACCCAAATGGTATATACTATAATTGTGATGTTTAGACTTATGTCTATGTTTGACTGATTTAATGTATGCATGATGATTATTATTATGAATATCATATTTTCTTATAGTTGGTAAGACTCTATGTATGCGTGCATATAAGATTTGAGAGTATAGTATATGCTAAGATGGAATATTATGTGTTTCATGAAAACTATGACTTGCTTTATTATGTCTAATTGTTTGAATATAAACTTGTGTTTCCATGTAGTTTTGACTACTTTATTATGATTGATTATATAAAATTAGTAGTTATGTCTCAAAACACTAGACTATGGCAATATGGGTTATCCTCGAGTGTAGTATGTTTAGAAAAAAGTTATGGCAGTTGAAATATGTAGTTAAATGTGTATTTACCTAGGTGGTATAAACTATAATAATTATTTCTAGTATGGGATAGAAAATAATGTAAAATTCATTCATACATTTGACAGAATAAATGTATGCTTTAGTTAATCATATGTTTAGCATGTTATATGATGTGTTTTCTAGTAGGATGTAAATGAATGTTGTGGTTGAATTATATTTTACTAATTTGCATTGCTAATATAGATTAAGGAGTGACATGGACTTCATTGGCTTACTAGTAATACACTGATAGATGAAGAAAGTCTGATCAAATTGTGTGTATGGATTTGATTAATATGTAGATCGTTACTATTTATTATTTATAAAACTTTGGGCCAAATTATGTTTAGTGAGGCATTATCATTTTATGAGTATGATTTACATGTTTGTGCAATATCTTACAATAGAATGATTTTCTATGATACACTGCATGTTTAGTTTAGAAAGCATACAACACACCTATACTTGTTTGTCTCTTTGGATTCCTACACCATCACTATCTACTCATCCATGAAGGGAGGGATATTTTATAATGGGATTAGTGCAGTGGATCATTGGTTTGTGGTTGGTGTGAAAAATAATTTGGATGATGCTCTCCCTTCCCATAACAGTACTACTTATCAAGATGACACTTGAGATTGACATAGATATTTGAGTTTGGGAACTATGCTCCCAGGGATCCATGTATCTTATATGTATATTATATTATATTGTACTTATTGTTGAATATTTTCATGAGATTTTTAATAAATTTTTATTGTATATTGATAGTGGTGGTTGTAGACTTGTACAACTTGTGGTTGAGTTAATATAGCTACTTTCTATATTTATATTATGATGTTCTCTCATGATATTAGAGATCAGTCATAAGTGATGTATTATGCTTGGTTACTATTATCATGATTTGAGTATTTCATTTGGTTTCTAAATATTCTTATGGTATAATATATTTTTGGTATATGTGTTTAATAAAAAAGAATAATGTTAATATATGTTAAACCGATAGTGTTGTTACATGTGGTATCAGAGTTGTCACTTGAACTCTAAGACCTAATGAATCCATTTGCATTTATGTGTCTTTATATTCATCAGTGTGAACCTAGTGACATGAAGCATTACATTGATATTTTGGATTGTGGTGCCTTAGTACAAAACTAGGTTACATCATGATTGGAGTTTTGAGACATTCGTGTAATGTGTGTGGGGAACATTGAGTGTGTACTCTTAGGAGCACTTGTACCCTTTTGATTTGTATAGGGTATTGATTTATCAAGTGTCTTAATGATGATGTTTGTTTATGAGGTTTGAGTAGCTGAGTATATAGCATAGTTCATGAGTTATGAATAAAATATTTCTACTTTAGTTTGATCACTTAGATCAAACATTTCAAGTATGATTACATCTTTTTTGGTAATCAAGTCACCTTCACCATTTACATTTTGTGTTGTGAGTGTTTAATAAGCATGCATTATTTTATGTCTTATGTTCACTAACCCTTAAAATGGAAAATATTATAAGGCCATTTTTAGTTAGTACCACCTAGGGTGGTGGGAATTTTCTTATATAAGAGTGTAGATGTCTTGGTTGTGAATTCCTTTGTGTTAGGAGTTTGTTTATGGATTGGAACCCTTATGGTTATGTGGTTTGGGAAGGAGTGTCATCTCTATTATTTATCTTATAGGTGAGTTTTTATTATCTCATTCTCCTTTGACATCAGTATAAGCTATCAAGAGGATTCATATTTTCATGATGTTGATTTAGTGTTCTCTTAAACAAGTACTTGTTTTGAAATGTTATTTGACCATATTCCATTGAATTTTGTTGGAGAATATCTTATACTTTTTATTGAGAGAGAATTTATAGGATAGGATGGATTGATACATCTTTGTGGTTAGTATTTTATTTCCCCTGATTGTGGAATAGATTATGAAACTATACTTACAGATTTGGTAAGTAGGTAGTGGTTTGGCAACTTTGAGTTATGGTGTTTTATTTTTACCTTATGAGGGTATGTATGATTTTTTGAGATGATATATCTCTAATTTTCACTTGTGACTCTTTAGAGTCACTACTTTATCTAACTTGAGATTTTAGACCACGTGGAGTGGTAAATCTTTAACTATATATTAAATTCTAGATTAAGAATTATAAATTAATTATAATTGCTATATTATAATTTAACTTTGATTAGATTGATATTATTCTTTTTTTCTTAAATCATTTTTTTTGAAGAAATATTTTTGTACCTTTCATTGGAAGTGAGTAGGGTATAGGATGTGCGGAACATATTGTCAATCTAGGGGTGGAAATAAAATTTTAATTTGTTGAGTTCTAGTTGAGCAAGCAAGGATATATTATTCCACTTGTTCCTTTATACAATTTAAAATATGTTGTGAACCTTGGCATTTGTATGTTATGCTAATCTTAACATTATTTCCTCTTAACTATGAATATAAAAATATAATTTAAGTTATGAAATATGCACTAGGTATGTTTGGCTAGTGATAATGCAATACAATTATAGACTAATTGTATGATTTCTCTTATATGTATGTTAATACATCTAGAATTATTTATCATATAGTAATGATTTATATTATTTGTTAGTATGGATTTGTGGTTCATTGAACTTTGTGCACTTTTTTTAGATCATTAGGTCATGGATACCTAAAGGAAGAGTGGTGAATTAAGAATGTGTGTACTAAGCAATAGAAGTGGATCCTACATAGTATCACATTGATTTGGTAGTTACTAAGTTTGGATTTGACATATGAACTTTTCAAATCTAAGAATTGATAGACATACTTGTAAAATTTAGTTATATGGCCATACACACGTATACGATGGAATGTTTATTCCATAATTTTGTATACATTAGAAATGTAATATTTCTAGTTCTTAATCATCATCGTACTTATCAAGAGATCCAAGGAGTAGTGATAATATTGACATGTTCTACTTATCAAGAGCTATGCATAGTAGTGATAGTATTAACTTGTACACATCATTCATTTCAGGTTCCCTAATTACTTTTCTCCAAGATGAGAAAAACACTCTCTAAACTAGAGAGATATGCAAAGGGGTTAGAATATTTTGGTGAAACTCTCTCTAGTCATTTATTTGGCTTATATGATGATCTTGTGTGATTTTGGGAAGTTAGAGAAACTTTCACTTAGATATGTCTAGACAGTGGGGTGGTCATGACAGAATCAATTAGAGTAAGTAATACTCACAAACCATGTTTGCATAATAGGCAGATGTCTTAGAGAAGGGTATTGTGTGATAAATACTCTAAAAATAGTATAACTTGAAGGAACTACGATGAGTTCTATAAGTAATTTCCATTTATTTGCTTAATTTGATATTGTATACCATGATATTACTTTACTAAATAATATTTTAATTTAAAACTTATATTTAAAAATGATTTATTGAGGATGATGACTAGCTTTAAGGGGAAGGATGTTATATCATGATTCCTCTCCAAGCAAACTTACTAGATTATCCATAGAAATCTATAGCTAATTTTTTTAGATTTGGCTATTTTTAACTAAGCTTAGATATATTATTATGAAGTAGTAGGATATTGATTAGATTACATGATCACGTTGCTATGAGTTAGATGTAAGTATATGTTTACTTTATGATCATGTTGATTTGTCATTTTAGCTATATTTTATGTTGAATTTATATCATGACTATTATGGTCTAACTATCTATTTTGTTGTGAGGTTGACGCAAGAAAATCTATCCTTTAGAATGTGTTAGAGGGAGAGCATCATCAAAGAGGGTAACGTAGATCAAGATGTCAGAGGATGATAGAAAAATTGACTAGTACCCTGCACATACCACAAATAGCTAGCATATGTTAGATACATAATGGGTGGTTAGCATAATATATTTTGATGTTGTTTGCATTAAATAGTCATTTTAACCATGATTTACTAGCATAGTTATTTATTATGTAGAATTTATCTTATATGACTTATTTGTGTGTCCACTAATGTTTTGAGATTTACAAGATTTATGCGTGTGATCACTTAATGTTTTAGAGATGAGATTAGCATAATTTGACTTAATTAAAATTTATTGATTTATTTTTCATTAATCCATCATGGTGTTTAGAGATGCTAATTTTATTAGTAAATATACTAGTTTTTATAATTAGTGATGACATCTAAAAAATTATGAGGAAATAAAAATAGTAAAATCAAGCTTTATAAAAAGAATATTAAAAAGATCTTTAAAAAAAGGCCATCTTAAGAATAAAACTGAGAAATCCATTAAATAATTAAAAAAAGATAAATATATAAAACAAAAATGAAAAAAAGGAAAAGCCATAAAATAAATAAAGATATTGATTTAATAAGAACAAATGATGATAAAAATAAAAAGGATGTAGATTATAAAAAGATATAAGTGATTTTAAAAATAGAGAAAGGGCACAAAAGGCAGAGAAAGTAAGGTAGCACAAAAATAACACTCAGAGAAGTGTTAGGTTGTGGAGCTAAAAGCTTCACTGATGCAGACATGGAGGAGGTTGCAGAAGAGTTGCAGAGTGTCACAGACGCCGGCGTCAGTCAGGCCAACCGACATCGGTAGGATTAGACAAGAAGGCAACCGACGTCAGTCATTAGTCGACCGACGTCGGCACCCCCCAGGTAGACAGGGACTGACGTCGGTCATCTATGTGGTTCAGACTGCGGATGTTACGAGCAATTAGCTAACAAACCAAGTGTTTGCATGATGAGAGCCAATTTTAGACTGAGAGCTGCAGATCTAATTATTGTAATTAGATGTCTAATTATTGTTTGGATGAGATCTATATAATAGACTCATGGTTGTATTGTAAGCTAGTGCTAGGGAGTAAGAGAGCAAATAGCTCCTTCAGAGAGAGGTAGAGCAATGGTGCATTCCTCCTAGTGCCACAGTACCAAGTGTGGGTGCTAGATTGGAGAGTCAGCAGGATTCTTCAGGTATGTATGATCTTGGTCATCAGGTGAGCATGGCTTCTATAGGAGATCTACATGATAAGTAAGATCGTTGATCTGCAGGTGTGTGTGTGTGCAAGGTTAAGGTTCACAGGTGTGCAGAACCAGATTGATCTGTAGGTTGGAGATCAGATAGGATAGCAACACAACAGGGAGCAAGATCAGGCAAGATCTACTTGAAGTACGTGTGTACTCATTGGTATGTACGTGGAGTACATGGAGAGCTAAGAGGAAGGCATGGCAGTCCCTTCCATAAGTATGGTCTGTTGAGGTGCAGGGTGTTGCAGGTTCATGGGAGATCTACTTGAAGTACGTTGAGTACTTGTGGAGTGCGTGGAGCACTTATGGAGTGCGTGGAGCACTTGTGGTGTGCGTGGAGCACAGGTGTAAGGTGAACACCAACTCTGTGTTTGAGTTGGGTGTTGGGACCTAAGAGAGAGAGCTTTGAGGGAAGATTTACCTGTTTATGTCTTAGAGGTGTGGGAGCCCTAGAGGTGTGTAAGGAAGAAGATATGTGGCAATCTTCTTTGTTGTATTTCCTTCTGAAAGAGTTTTAATACAAGTTGTGTATTATCTCTCATATCATGTGTTATTCCGAATTTTAGTTACTTGTGATTTTGGTTAATTTTTGCATATTAAGTTGCTTGGTTTGGTAATCAATTGTGTGCTTCCGGTTGTTAATATCCCAACAAGTGGTATCAGAGCCAAGGTTGCAGGAAGCAGGTTTTGTGTTTGGTTACAGGTCACTCTCAAGGGTTTTTGATTGAGTGGGAGTAGAGCAATGGCAGATGAAAGTAAGCTAAGAATGGAGGAGTTGAAAAGCACAGATGGTCACTTACGATCCCATGGAAAGAAAGAGCAGGTAAAAGAACATTGTTGGTTTGTGGAAGATCAGCATGAAGAAACTGAAGAAGCAGATGTTGCAGGTGATGTTGCACAGGATGCTCTGGGAGGTTTCTTGGATAAAGTTGAATCTTGGATAATAGATTTAGTTGCCTCTTTCCATGCAGCCCCAGGTATAGGAGCTGGTGAGCCTTGCCAAAGAATTGGCAAAGGGGAAGTGAAGCTAAAATTGTAGGCGGCCAACACACAGGTGTTGATAAAGGTCATGCAGGTCCCAGGTTTAGAGATATAGCTAATTTCTTCAAAAAGATTGGGTGATGAGAGATGCACAAGAACTCTCATAGCGGATACACTTGAATTAGCTGGTGGTAAGAAAATGAGTACTCTTTATCTACCTGTTTATATTACTTATTCTTCTTCTATTCTGGAGACGTGGCTTTGTAGGCTCGATCACATGAGCAGGAAGGAGATGCATGTTCTAAAGCGGAAGATGGATATATTTGACAGGCTTAAGAACTGGAAAGCCTTGGTGTTTTTGGAGGAGATGGCAGAAAGAAACCAGTGGATGGTGTTGGATACTTCTGAGCAGAGCAATTTGGACATGGAGATTGATTCAAAGGAGCTCGCGGGTAAAAAGTCATCACTCACAGGTGAACACAGATACCAACATCGGTTAGGAGGAACTAGCGTCGAACAGACAGGTGCCGATGTCAGTCATGTGCAGACCGAAGCTGGCAGTGTCGGGTAGGGTAAGACCGACATCAGTCAGAAGGACCGACGTCAGCAATAGGGTAAGACCGACGTCAGTCACGAGGACCAAAATAGGCAATAGGTAAGACCGATGTCGGTAGCAAGTACACCGATGTTGGCAGGGTCAGTAGTCAGGGACAGATGCATGGGAATCGACGTCGGTCAGATGCAGACTATGTAGTGACCGAGGTTGATCACTGTAACAGATTTTGGGTGGACAGCACACTGTCAAGGAGTCTCAAACACCCATAAAGAGAACTGAAGACGTAAGTAGGCCCTCAAATTCATTATTTCTCTTCTTTATACTCATTGCTGATTGTAGAGCAGGAAGAATCTAGGAAACAGGTGGGAGCATGGCAGGGATATGATGCAGAACCAAACGAGAGTTTTGGTAGGGTTGTCAGCCAGTGCGAAAGCACAGAGACGAATGGATACCTTAGTTGAAGAATAGAGTGAACGGACATGTGAGATGGAAGACCAGGTCTTATGGTCTTGAGGAAACTGCAGGACAGTGGTACAGGGTTTGACAGGTGGAGGACAAAGCATGGCTTCAGTCAATGTCAGGGTAACTACTGTGGTTTGTCTTACTAGGTGGATGATGAGTCATGACATCATTCTATTACTGTATGTGGATGGTATGTTTGCTAGTAGGTTTGTACATACAGGGTTTTACTGAGCTAAGGGTAAGATTAGTTCAGTGGTTTGCTATGAACAATTTGGAGCAGCGAAATTCTTTGGCATGGGAGACATGGGAGATCACATGTTGATTTTGTCTCCAGTGGGAGCTGATGTGAATCAGGTGTTGGTGAGGTTCATGATGCAGACCCAAAGCACACTAAGGGCTGGACAGGTACAGTGTCTGAAATCACATGAGGTCTGGTATAGACCTGAGTATTCCCAAGTAGTGGGAGCTGTCAGAGAGTTAGGAGCCAATTTAGGGAAGTGGGTTCTCAGGGATTTGAGAGGGACCAACAGCAGGGATTCATGCTATGTAGGGTCATGACTTCACTACATGGGTTTGTAGGTTTGGATGTGGCAGGGTACTCGGATGACAAGAGGTACACCACAGGTTGTGTGGTGGGTTGTCTTCAGGATTGATCTTGAAGAGGGATACAAACCAGGAAATAGATTAGATAGAGTACACGTACAGGTACAGTGCAACTATTTATCTCTAAGTGGGAGATTGTTAGGTTGTGGAGCTAAAAGCTTCACTAATGCAGACATGGAGGAGGTTGCAGAAGAGTTGTAGAGTGTCACAGACACTGGCGTCGGTCAGGCCAACCGATGCCGACAGGATTAGACAAGAAGGTAACCGACGTCGGTCAGTAGTCGGCTGATGTCGGCACCCCCCAGGTAGACAGGGACCATCGTCGGTCACCTGTGTGGTTCAGACTGCAGATGTTACGGGCAGTTAGCTAACAAACCAAGTGTTTGCATGATGAGAGCCAATTTTAGACTGAGAGCTGCGGATCTAATTATTGTAATTAGATGTCTAATTATTGTTTGGATGAGATCTATATAATAGACTCATGGTTGTATTGTAAGTTAGTGCTAGGGAGTAAGAGAGCAAATAGCTCCTTCAGAGAGAGGTAGAGCAATGGTGCGTTCCTCCTAGTGCCACAGTACCAAGTGTGGGTGCTGGATTGGAGAGTCAGCAGGATTCTTCAGGTATGTATGATCTTGGTCATCAGGTGAGCATGGCTTCTATAAGAGATCTACATGGTAAGTAAGATCATTGATCTGCAGGTGTGTGTGTGTGTGTGCAAGGTCAAGGTTCACAGGTGTGCAGAACCAGATTGATCTGTAGGTTGGAGATCAGATAGGATAGCAACACAACAAGGAGCAGGATCAGGTAGGATCTACTTGGAGTACGTTGTGTACTCATTGGTATGTACGTGGAGTACATGGAGAGCTAAGAGGAAGGCATGGCAGTCCCTTCCATAAGTATGGTCTGTTGAGGTGCAGGGTGTTGCAGGTTCATGGGAGATATACTTGAAGTACGTTGAGTACTTATGGAGTGCGTGGAGCACTTGTGGAGTGTGTGGAGCACTTGTGGTGTGCGTGGAGCACAAGTGTAAGGTGAACACCAACTCTGTGTTTGAGTTGGGTGTTGGGACCTAAGAGAGAGAACTTTGAGGGAAGATTTATTGTTTATGTCCTAGAGGTGTGGGAGCCCTAGAGGTGTGTAAGGAAGAAGATCTGTGGCAATCTTCTTTGTTGTATTTCCTTCTGAAATAATTTTAATACAAGTTGTGTATTGTCTCTCATATCATGTGTTATTCTGAATTCTAGTTACTTGTTGATTCTGGTTAATTTTCGCATATTAAGTTGCTTAGTTTGGTAATCAATTGTGTGCTTCTGGTTGTTAATATCCCAACAAGTGGGAGACATGGAGACCACAGGTTGATTTTGTCTCTAGTGGAAGCTGATGTGAATCAAGTGTTGGTGAGGTTCATTACGCAGGATGAAGAGTCGGAGCACACTAAGGGCTGGACAAGTACAGTGTTCAAAATCACATGAGGTCTGGTATAGACCTGAGTATTCCTAAGTAGTGGGAGTTGTCAAAGAGTTAGGAGCCAATTCGGGGAAGTGGGTTCTCAAGTATTTGAGAGGGACCAGCAGCAGGCATTCATGCTATGTAGGGTCAGGACTTCACTACATGGGTTTGTAGGTTCGGATGTGGCAGGGAACTCGAATGACAGGAGGTGCACCACGGGATGTGTGGTCGGTTATCTTCAGGATTGATCTTGAAGAGGGATACAAACCATGAAATAGATTAGACGGAGTATAGGTACAGGTACAGTGCAGCTGTTTATCTCCAAGTGGGAGATTGTTAGGTTGTGGAGCTAAGAGCTTCACTGATGCAAATAGGAGAGGAGGTTGCTGAGGGTTGTTGAGTTATAGAGCAACCAGCATCGGTCTGATCAGCTGACGTCGGCAGGATTGTGAAGAGAAGCAACCAACGTCGGTCAGGGATCGGTTGACGTCGGTCACCTCCAGGTAGACAGGGACCGACGTCGATCACCTGTGTGGTTTGGACTGTGGATGTTACGGGCAGTTAGCTAACGAACTAAGTGTTTGCATGTTGAGAGCCAATTTTAGACTGAGAGCTATGGATCTAATTATTGTAATTAGATGTCTAATTATTGTTTGGATGAGATCTATATAATAGACTCATGGTTGTATTGTAAACTTGTGTTAGGGAGTAAGAGAGAAAATAGCTCCTTCAGAGAGAGGTGAGCATTGGTGTGTTCTTCCTAGTGCCACAGTACCAAGTGTGGGTGTTGGATTGGAGAATCAGCAGGGTTCTTCAGGTATGTATGATCTTGGTCATCAGGTGAGCATGGCCTTTATAAGAGATCTACATGGTAAGTAAGATCATTGATCTTCAGGTGTGTGTGTGTGTGTGCAAGGTCAAGGTTCACAGGTGTGCAGAACCAGATTGATCTATAGGTTGGATATTAGATAGGACAACAACACAACAGGGAGCAGGATCAGGCAGGATCTACTTGGAGTATGGTGTGTACTCATTGTGATGTATGTGGAGTACATGGAGAGCTAAGAGGAAGGCAAGGCAGTTCCTTCCATAAGTATGGTCTGTTGAATTGCAGGTTGTTGCAGGTTCATGGGAGATCTACTTGAAGTACGTTGAGTACTTGTGGAGTGCGTGGAGCACTTATGGTGTGCGTGGAGCACAGGTGTAAGGTGAACACCAACTCTATGTTTGAGTTGGGTGTTGGGACCTAAGAGAGAGAGCTTTGAGGGAAGATTTACTGTTGATGTCCTAGAGGTGTGGGAGCCCTAGAGGTGTGTAAGGAAGAAGATCTGTGGCAATCTTCTTTGTTGTATTTCCTTCTAAAAGAGTTTTAATACAAGTTGTGTATTATCTCTCATATCATGTGTTATTCTGAATTCTAGTTACTTGTTGATTCTGGTTATTTCCGCATATTAAGTTGCTTGTATTTGGTAATCAATTGTGTGCTTCTGGTTGTTAAAAAAAGGCCATCTTAAGAATAAAACTGAGAAATCCATTAAATAATTAAAAAAAGATAAATATATAAAACAAAAATGAAAAAAAGGAAAAGCCATAAAATAAATAAAGATATTGATTTAATAAGAACAAATGCTAATAAAAATAAAAAGGATGTAGATTATAAAAAGATACAAGTGTTTTTAAAAATAGAGAAACGGCACAAAAGGCAGAGAAAGTAAGGTAGCCCAAAAATAACACTCAGAGAAGAGGCAATTAGAAGAGGTTGAAGAGGAAGTGAGTACAAGGAGCTAAAGGAAGGACCACATAGACTGCTAGGTAGATAATGTAATTCTTTTCTAGAGTTTATTCATATAGAAATTTTGGGTTGGAAATGGTCTGAATAATATCTATTGTGAAATAAAAATAAATAAAAGTCAAACCTTGGTTAATTAGACTTATGTATGGTGGTTGTATTGTGAATTAAAAAGTACACACACACACACACACACACACCTATTGGTGTGATTCACTATACTAATAATGTTAACATAATCCCTTACAATATATATACCTCATACCCTCTAATACACATAGTACCACTCAAGATAGGTTAATTTATATACACACGGTCGTATTTAAATATTTATAATAGACTATATTGAATGGTATGATGATCTGATATATTCTTATAATATAGTAAATTAATATTATGACAATACAAAATAGGAGCCTCTAAGCACTAGATAATATCCATAATGGATAATATGGATTTAAGATTTAATCTAGTCAAAAATTATGGTGTATCATTGCATTCTAAGTATGGCAATTTGCATCTAAAATAAAGTGAACTATAAGCTACATTATATTTATTATACCATAGAAAAGAGAAAATTTATATCATAGATATAATATTTATATTTATTAGTATATAGAATAGGGAAAATTTATATCAGAGATGTAATATATGAAAACATGAAAACCCTATTGTTGGCATCGCCCCAACTTTGTTCTCAGCCTATATACTGTGTGTGAGTTTTTAAAACATAATAAGTCACTTATTATGAGTTGTATTAATATGAGTCACTTAATATGACTTATTACTCATATTCATATAACTTCTATAAAATGAGACATAATATATTATACAAAATGTTAATTAAATCCTAACATCGTTGTACATGTATTACCAACACCTTTCCTAGTCAATGGAGTAGATATATGTGTATATTACAATTACTTTACTAATTTTAAATTATATAATGTTTCTTAAATCACTTTATATAATTTTTATTTATATAAGTTGCTTGTATACATATTTTAATGCAAGCTTGTGTTTCCTAGGAGTCACTATACATTTAGTTTTCAGTTATACTATGTGTATAATAAGTATTATTTTTTTAACAATAGACAATATCATCGCCCTTAATAAGGCAATTAGTATACAAAATATTGATTAAATTTAATAATTTTTTTAAAGAGGAAAAAAATCCAGTATATAATATGGTCTAGACGCCAAGTAGGGAGGATATATGTCTAGAAGAATACATAGAATTTAAATAAAAAATCAGTCATACAGATGGGGAGCTAGATTACCTGGTAGTTTGATTTATTAAGTGTGGGAATGAAATATTAGTTAACTTAGTTTATTAATATTTAGGGTAATATTAAACCAATGTGATTGAATTAAGAACACATATACATCATGGATGTGTATGAACCTAAAAATGAGTACATAGTGAAACTTGAATGGCAGTTATGAATAATGATCAATGGTTTTGATGATTATTTTACAAAATATAAATTTGATAGTTGAATTTGAAAGGATCATAATTATAACTTGTTGGAAACCTAAAAATAGTATTCACTAAGGCATGGTGAGTATACAACATGGTCTTTCATTACATTATGATAGCCATGATATGATTATTATATAGCTTGGGGATCAAAACCTATTGTTTAGATGTAATAACATAAAACTTCGTATTGACGTTTACACAAAAGAACATAGGTATATTATTGATTACTAGTTTATGCTTGAATGAAGGGATGTGCTTCTCTAACTATAGTTACTCAGATGATTATAAACTATATAACTATGATTAATAGAGATTATGTTTTATGTGCATACCAACACTATTGCAGAGGATCTTGATCATATGTTTTGACTCAAAAGGTTAATAAAAATCATATTCATTCAAGTATAATAGAGATTATGAGACATTGACATATTTGAAACATAGTTACAAGTATATTATTGAGTATATTTATATGTTCAGTCAACTATGCTACCTAAAGTATCTATGAGTATGGGGTGAGTATAATATAAAAATTGGTCATAGAAAACTAAGAGTTGTGAAACTACGCCAAATAAACTCCTAAACTCATACGATGGTAGTTAATGATAGATACATACTCATAGCTCAATGTAGGTTTTTAATGTCTTGAAATAAGCTATTTAATTTGAGATCTTCAGTTGGATTTATAAATAATTATAAGAAGCTCTTGATTAAAAATTATAATGAACCATGGTCAATCCATGCCGATGCACAACGCGTCTCTGTGCCTCTCGATTACCAGACTACCTACCACTTGTTTCGACCAAGAATCACCTCGGGTGTCCTCAAACTGGCCATATAGTGGTCTAAAAGAGGACCCATATCACTCTGGAGCTTTTGGTGTGATGGCTAGTCTTTTATTGGTATCAGAGCTAGGTCTCAAGGTTGAGACTCATGAAATTTGGTGGGCCTAATCTGCGCTGATGCACGATGCATCTCCGCGCCTTCCAGTCACTAGATACCTACCACGTGTTTTAACTAGGAATCACCTTGGGTGTCCTCAGATTGGCCACATAGTGGTCTGGAAGAGGACCCAGATCACTCCAAAGCTTTTGGTGTGATGGCCAGTCTTTGATTGTTATCAGAGCTAAGTCTCAAGGTCGAGACTCGCGAAAGCTGGTGGGCCTGATCCGCGTCGATGCACGATGCATTTCTATGCCTTTTGGTCACTGGACTACCTGCCACATGTTCCAACTAGGAATCACCTCAGGTGTCCTCAGATTGGCCACATAGTGGTCTGAAAGAGGACCCAGATCACTCTAGAGCTTTTGGTGTGACAACAAGTCTTCTATTCAGGCCCACCAGCTTCCACGGGACTTGACCTCGAGACCTAGCTCTAATACCAATAGAAGATTGGCCGTCACGCCAAAAGCTTTGGAGTGATTTGGGTCCTCTTCCAGACCACTATATGGCCAATCTAAGGACACTTGACGTGATTCCTAGTCAGAACATGTGGCAGGTAGTCTGGTAATCGAGAGGCATAGAGACGCGTCATGCATTAGTGTGGATCAGGCCAACCAGCTTCTGTGGGACTCGATCTCAAGACCTAGCTCTGATACCAATAGAAGGACTGGCTGTCATGCCAAAAGCTCTAGAGTGATCTGGGTCCTCTTCCAGACCACTATGTGGCTAGTCTGAGGACACCTGAGGTGATTCCCGATTGGAACATGTGGCAGGTAGTCTGGTGACCAAAAGGCATGGAGATGCATCATGCATTAGTGTAGATCAGTGGTTTAGTAATTGTATAGTATTAGAGTACTTACATTTGGTGCATATTATGATGTACAAGTGCTCATATATATGGATTATACCTATAGTTTAATAGATGATTTGAGTAAGACATTAAGTTTCTTAAGAATTAGAAACTATAACCTTTTGGATTAGTATTTTAGAAAACAAAAAGAGATGTTTAAATGAATGTTACAATAAGTTATGAGTTCTCTATTTCTCTACAAATGATTATTTGGCTGTTAATTATATGTATTCAATATTAATAACTTATGTTTAGTTCATATTATGAGAGTGTTAGTATGTATAAATGTTTGATTATCTATAGTATATAATGGTGCATCATGATGCATATTTATAAGTTATGCTGATTTAAATGCTAGTATGTAGTTTTAACTTAGGGTATACTTGGGTGGTATAATCCCATACTTGTTTGATTGTTATTGTGTATGTGAAATCATAATTTTGGTTATGTGTTTTTAGGTAGTTGTGAACTATGATAGTATGGGATATCATAGAGTACTATAATATAAATGCATGTTGTGCCCAGATGGTATATATTATAATTATAATGTTTAGACTTACATCTATGTTTGAATGATTTAATGTATGCATGATGATTATTATTATGAGTAGCATATTTTTTAACAATTGGTAAGACTCTGTGTATGTGTGCATACAATCTTTGAGAGTTTAGCATATGCTAAGATGGAATTTTATGTGTTTCATGGAAATTGTGACTTATTTTGTTATGTCTAGTTGCTTGAATATAAAATTGTGTTTTCATGTAGTTATGACTACTTTATTATGATTGATTATTAAAAATTAATAGTTATGTCTCAGAACACTAGACTATGTTAATATGGGTCATCATCAAGTGTAGTATGTTTAGAAACAAATTATGGTAGTTAAAATTTATAGTTAAATGTGTATTTACTTAGGTTGTATAAATTTTAGTTATTATTTCTAGTATGGGATAGAAAATAATGTAAGATTTATTCATACATTTGATGGAATAAATATATGCTTTGGTTACTCCTATGTTTAGCATGTTATATGAAGTGTTTTCTAGTAAAATTTAAATGAATCTTGTGGTTGAATTATATTTGACCTATCTAAATTATTGATATGAAGTAAGGTGTGAGATGGACTTCACTAGCTTACTAGTTACACAATGACAAATGAAGGCAGTCCGATCAAATTGTGTGTATAAATTTGATTGATCTATATATTGTTACTATTTATTATTTATAAAACTTTGGGTCAAAGTCTTTTTAGTGAGGCATTATCATTTCATGAGGAGATATATTGTATTAAAACAATTTTCTATGATACACTTCATGTTTAGATTAGAAATCATATAGCACATGGGTATATGTGTGTCTCTCTAGATTCTCATACCATCACTATCTACTCATTTGTAAAGGGAGGGCCATTTCCTAATAGGATTAGTGTAGGGGATTTTTGGTTTGTGGTTTATGTAAAAAATTGCTTGGATGAAGCTCTCCCTCCCCATAGTACTACTACTTATCGAGATGACATTTGAGATTGCCACAGATACTTGAGTTTGGGAACTATGCTCTGGGGGAGCCATGTATCTTATATGTACTTTGTATTGTATTTTACTTATTATTGAATATTATCATGAGAGTTATAATTATTTTTTATTGTATGTTGACAATGATGGTTTTAGACTTTTATCAATTATGGTTGATTTAATATAGTTACTTTCTATATTTGCATTATGATGTGCTCTCACGATATTAGAGATCAGTTATATGTGATGTATTATGCTTGGTTGTTATTATTATGATTTGAGTATTTTATTTGGTCTCCATAGATTCTCATGGTGTAATCTATTTTTGGTATATGCATTTAATAAAAAATCATGTTTATCTATGTTAAACCAGTTGCATTGTTTAAGGATATGTTTATTTTATCTTAAAAGCTTAAGGTAGTGAAGCACAAACCAAAAATTTGAAACAAGGAGGTGTTTGGAAATATTTTCGCACAAAAGAAGAATATAGAGGATAACCTACAAAAACTTGAGATGGATATGAAGTCTAATGGATTGAATCAATAAAGGATTGAAAAATATAAGGATATCCTTTGTCACATCCACACCTTGGAAGCAAGGGAAGAAACCTATTGAGATAGAAGTCAATAAACATCTTGCTAAAGGAAGGGGATATAAATACTAAGTTATTTTGCTTATCTACTAGTAGGAATAAAAGTGTCATCAGGATAAATGAATATTTTAAGGAATATGGTATCAAATCTGTAATGGAAATGGACATTTTCAAAGTGGGATGAAATAAGGATAAATTGGATAGGGTCGAATGCATGAAGATGAATCTGTATGGAGTAGTGAAACCTAAAGAACAATCCAAAAAAAGAAACTAGTCTTCACAATAATAAAATTGTATCAATGAGCATTTGCATTAGTAAAAAATTACATATAAATATATATTATATAATGAGTAATTAGGTCACCCAAAAAGGTAATTAACTCAACTCATAATTATAAAATGACTTAAAGTACATTTCCCCTAATAACCTATTATTAACCTAAGCAAGCTAAGTAAGATTATGTACACAAAACCTAGTGGGACAAAAGTCTACACCAACACCTCCCCTTAAACATAGATTAGGTGGGTATAAGAATAGAGTCTTGACACAAAGTCCTGATAAGGTACCCAAGTATATAGAGATGATCCCATAGAGTAAGAGGAAGACAAAGATTCTTGAAATCCAAGAATATATCACAAATGAAGATAATTTCCCTCATTGAAAGGTTTGGTGAATATATCATTAATTTGCTTCATTATCTAGATATAGTGGAGATCAATGACTTGATGATGGAGGAGCTCCCAAATGAAATACATGTGAATCTCAATATGCTTGGTCTGTTGATGGAGGACCAAATTCCCATAAATTTGGATTGTGATTTGGTTATTGTAGAAGATGATTGTTGATCATCAAAACTAGATTCCAAACTTAGTGAGAATCCTCTAAATCTAAGTAGACTTAGTGTTAGAATTAATAACTCCTCTGTATTCTGAATATTTAGAAAATAATTAATATCATTATGCTTCTTACTAGACTAATTAATTAGACCTAAATTGAGGGAGAAATTATATCCAAAAGTAGACTTGTGATTCTGAATATTATTAGTGCAATTTGAATTTTTATACCTAATTAAGTCGATGCCGATGCCTGATCCAAAGTGAATCCCAAAATTATGAGTACCTTTATTGTAGTGGAGGATCCACTTAATTTTTTTCTAGTGCAACTCGTATGGTTCTTGCATGAATCTTTAAACCATGCCCACTATATATGAAATGTCAGGTATAGTGTGCATAAAGTAGATAAGAGTACTAACAAATTATCAATATGAGGTAGCATCCACCAAAGGAGATGGAAAATCAACCTCAAAATTCATACGAAATATAAAAGGAGTTGGAGTTGGCTTACATTTATCCATGCTAAACCATGAAATCAAATCAATAACATACTTAGACTATGCAATAGTGATCCTAGAGTCTGATTTACTAATTTCAGTCCTAAGAAATTAAGGTAACAAGCCCAAGTCAATCATTGAGAACCTATTAGACAAAGTAGTTTTCACTATTATGATTGTGGATGGATAATTCTTTGAGATCAATAGGTCATCCATGTAGAAAACTAGAATCAATAGTGAATCATCTATCCATAAACTGTAGACATTCAGATCTAAATGGCATCTGGTGAATCCAAGTAAAAGAATAAAGGAGCCCACTTTGGCATACCAAGCTTGAAGACCCCATTTGAGTCTATATATAGATTTATAAAGTTTACAAACTAAGGAGGGATCTTCCATAAATCCTTATGCTTGTTCCATGTATATTTCCTCTTTGAGGTCACCATGAAGAAAGACACTCTTCACATCAATTTGATGAATATCCCAATGATGAGCTATAGTAATTGTGAGAATGAGTTAGATTGAGTTTATTTTAGAAACTGGAGTGAACATCTCAGTGTAATCAATGTCAGGCACCTGAGAAAAATCCTTTACTACCAAACATGATTTAAACTTGTCTACAGACCTAGATGCTACAAACTTTATTTTGTAGATCCACTTACATCGAACAAGTTTTCTTCCCTTAGGAAGTGGGACTAAATCCAAAATTTTGTTCCTTTACAAGGAACTATACTCCTCTTCCATAGTAGTATCCTAATTAAGAGTAATTTATGCCTCTCAAAATGATTATGGATTAGAAGCAGATGTAATGAAATCATGTAGGGCATCCTAGAATTATGAATGGGTTCACCTATTATCTAATGGATCTCCAACCCATTGGCCAACACTTTACAATGTCTATCTAGCCCAAAGAGGACCATCATTCAAAGAGTTAGGAGGATATTACTCATCATATAAATATAATTTTGGAGAAAGAGGAGGAGAATCCTCATTACTAATCTCATCATCAAAATTAGAAGAATAATCATGATCATCAGGAGGTTGATCATGCAGATCTAAATCATCATAACTATCATCAAATCCAAGTGCATCTAAGGAAGGGGGAGAGGTGTCGAGTGTGGAGTATAAAGGACCTTCTATAAAATGAACACTCTTCTCATTGAATAGCTCATGAGTGGTAGGATGGAGAAGCTTATATCCCTTAACACCCTCAGTATATCCAATGAAGATATAAGACTAACTCTGAGGTTCCAACTAACATTCATTTTTATAATGTGAACCATAGCAGGCAAACCAAATACTCAAAAGTGCTCTATTATGGTTTTCTAATTGATCCAAGCTTCAAAATGGGTGGATCCCTTTAATGCTTTGTGAGGAACTCAATTTTTGATGTAACAAGCACAATTGATGGCCTCAACCCAATATTGAGGTGCAATAGACTTGGAGTGTAGTATACACTTAGCCATTTCCTTCAAGGACTTGTTCTCACACTCTATAACACCATTCTATTGAGGACTATATAGAACTATTCATTGCAATTCAATCCCCTCTGATGTATAAATTTACTCAAAATAGTTACTTACATACCACCATTAACGATGCATAAAATCTTCATGTCTTTACCTGATTATTTATCTAAAAGCACTTTGAACTCTTGAAAATGGTCAAAGATCTATGATTTTTGCTTAAGAAAATACACCCACAGATACCTCAAATATTTATTGATGAAAGTAAGTATGTAATTTATCCTATTAAATGAAGGTTTTGGAAATGGACTAGTAATGTCATTGTGAATAATTTTTAATATTTGTTTAGGTCTCTATGATTTTCCCTTGTCATGCTTCTCCTATAGATGCTTACTAAAAATGCAACCCTATCAAATTCCACTAGAAAACTTAACTCGTGGCAACCCTAAAACCATGATTTGATGATTTATTTGATCTAGATAGTGATAGTTGAGATAGTTGAATCGCTCATGCCATAATTTACTCACCTCATCTTAATGAGTGAGTAATGTAGTAGAGGGTTGATCAGGAGAAAAATTCAAGAAAGTATACAACCTAGATTGGTGATTTACTTTCCCAAATGCAATAATAGAGTCACTGTTAGCTTCCATAATAACCATGGAATTGGGTGTGAACTCAACTTTCTTGTCTGAACCGATGTGAGCGATTTGGTAAATATAAAGGAGATTAATGGATAAAGAGGGAACACATAGAACATCATAAAATGTCCCATCATTCACTTGAATTGGTCCTCTCCCACTGACTTCTATGGAAGTATCATCAGCCAACAAAATGGAAGGCATAGAATAAGGTTATAAGGATGAGAACATGTCATGTGATGAATCCATGTGGTGCAAGGCACCAAACTCAATAACCCATGTATAAGGATAGGATGTAAATGCAACAAGTGATTTTCCCTTATCTTTAATCTTCTTACTATCTTTAGACTTAAAATATGTTTTTTCTAATTAACTTTGAGTGGAAGAATCAGGGACATTGATATTATGCTTCTTGAGCATTTTTTGGTTGGTCAATCTAATTCTTCATGCATTTGGACTTATCATGCCCAGATTCATTGCAATAGCCACATGTGAGTCACTCTTTCTTGGGTTTCCTATTTGAAGAGGACTCTTTTGATGCTTTTGGCTTAGCATTAGATTTTTGACTCTTTCTTTGCTCTGGGTCCTTCTTGTTCTATTTATTTTCCTTGTTATTGGAAGCCTTTTATTTATCATGACTCACAAATAAGGCATATGATTTTGATGACTTCAGTGTAGCCATTTGAATGAGCTATTCTTACTTCCAAGTCAAGTTAATAGTAAAGTCATCTAAGGATGACATTGTCCATGTAATGACAAGGCAACACTTGGTTACATGGAAGGTAGAAACAAATACAAAATAGTCATATCCTAATTTGAAAAGGATGGAAAGAATCAATTGATCGTCATTTTTGTCAATGCCACATAATTTCAACTGTAACCTAAGTGATTTGAACTTGGTGAAGAAGTTTTGAATTGTATCAAAGTCACTAAGCTCAAACTAATGAGCTCATTCTCGAACTCATGGCCCCTTATTTCATCTTTATTTTGAAAGAGTTTATCCAATAAGGTCCACACTTGATTTTGAGTTTTTGTAGATTCAATTTGAAAAAGTAAGTCAGAAAGCATTGACAAACATAATAGATCATATGATTCATCACTTTAGTTGTACCATTTCACCTTCTCTACATAAGGTGTCAATTTTATTTTTTCACCCATCATGATTATGTGTAAGCCTTTTCTCCTCAATAATATTTCCACTCATGATAGTTGAAAGGTGTAAGAAGCAAAATTGAACTGAGATATATGGTACATAAAGGAAGTGTGTATTAAACTATGTGTGTTTTAGACTAACAATGTAACACCCCATGAATCTATAGAGGTAAAAATTAACAAGGAATGAGAATAGAAACAATGTGAATATCATGAAAAAACATGCACTTTCAAAAGAATCAGCACCTCAAAAGGACCAACGGGTTGAAAATTATGCTCAATTAAAGTTTTATACAACAAGGTGGCTCTCCACTTTGTAAAATTTGAAAAAATGTCAAGTGTTTAAACATTGAAATTGGGTTCTAAAGTTAAGCACCCACTAGTAGGAATCTAAATTTAATCCCCCTTCATGTGACCACACCATATGACTAGGGGGTTAAGGGGTGGGATGAATATTTTTGGAGGGGGTTCTATTAGAGGTGTAACACATTAGTTAGGTTCTATAAGAGGTGCAACACATGGGTCAAGCTCCATTAGAGGTGAAACACATAGTTTAGGGTCCAATGGGAGTGTAAGTAGGGTCATGGATTTCTAATGGCATGAAATCAGAGGCATGGATTTTATAGGGTGTGCTAGCAAGGGTCTTGAGATCTACAAGTGTTGCAGGCATAAAACTTTGCCAAGTTTGATGAAAGCCTAGATATGTAAATTTGGAGAAATTTATTCAAAAAATAAGAGAGACCCACTTAGTTTTTTGACCAACCTAGAAAAACTTATAAATAGTTTTTCTATAAAGTCACTAGATGTACATATTTTTGCAAATTCTAAGAAAACACCTTCAAAACTTCCAAAAAATAGCCAAAAATCATCTATCACAGAATAAAGTTGTTTGGACAGTTGAATATAGGGTTTTGGCACCATATAAATCTAATGACATTATCTATTTTTCAATTTGAGACCCCAGATAAAATATTTGCATGGATTTTTGAGAAACCCAACCAAATCTTAGAAAACTAAAATCAGTTAAAACCTTAAACAAGATAGAATGCAAGATTCACAACACAATCGATGGAATTCATCTACTGACAGAGTGCTAATACCATGTTAGATCAAGATACAATGAGTATCAACTAAATAAGGTTGAATGTATGGACATGAATTTGTATGGAGTAGTGAAACTTGAAGAACAATCCAAAGGAAGAAACCAGTCTTCACAATAAGAAAATTCTATTAATAAGCATTTGCATTAGACAAAAAGTGAATATTAAGATACATTATATAGTTAAGAATTAGGTCACCCAAAAAGGTAATTAACTCAAATCACAATTAGAAAATGACTTAAATTACATTTCCCCTAATGACCTATTATTAGCTTAAGCAAGCTAAATAAGACCATATAGACAAAACTCAGTGGGACAAAAGTTCACACCTACAAAAGTGAAACATGAGATTATTCCCTTCTTCAAGATACTTCTTTTTGTGCTTTCATTGCCCATCCTAGACATTGATAAAGAGTTATTTGATCTCTTTAATGAAATGATCAACCCCAAGGATAATAGTTACATTCTTAAACCACACTCATTGAAAGAAGTTAAGTTTTTTGTTTTCTCCATAGAAGGATAAAAGGCATCGGGTCTTGATGGGTTCCCCCTATTTTATTCCAGCACTTTTGGGACATTGTTTAAAATGAGGTTGTGGTAACAGTGGCATAATTCTATAGAGATGGTAATATTCTCAAGGAGCTCAATAATACTTTTTATGTTCTTTTACCTAAGAAATAAGGAGCCAATTAGTTTAAATAATTTATTTTATGTAAAAACATATACAAGATTTTTGGTAAAACACTATTCCTTAGACTTCATCCACTTCTATCCAAAATTATCTTAGAATAATAAGGCCCCGTTGTGGTCAAAAGGCAGATCAGTAATGGGATTATCCTAGCTCATGGAGCCATACATTCCATTGAACACTCTCAAAGAGTGGACATGTTTCTCAAACTTGACTTGAATAAGGATTACAATAGATTTTCATGATTTTTTTTGGATTAAAGCCAAGACAAGGTAGTGTTTAATAAAATAATTAAGAGCATTATTGACACATGCATTTCCACTACCAAATTCTTAGTGTTAGTTAACAAGTCCCCCAAAGGTTTTTCCTTGTTTGAGAGGGGACTAAGGCAAGGAAACCCTTTCTCCCCAAACCTCTTTATTATCCTAGTGGAAGATCTTGGTAGGAAAATGATGGATTCTAGAGTGGATATATTGTTAAAAGGTCTTCAAATTTTCCTTAGGATGGATCCACTCTCTCACCAATAGTTTTTTTATGACAACTTGGTCATGGGTGAATCTTATATCAATGAAGCCAAGGCCATCAAATTGGTGCTCAAAAAAAATTATTTGGTGTCTAAGTAATGTGTGAACTTCTCTAAAAGTTATCTTTTTTCCTTCATTCCTCAACTAGGTTACAAATAAATATATCTAGAATCCTAGGATGCCAAATCTAGGATCTATCAACTCCATACTTGGGGATGCCTCTCTATAGAGGGAAACTAGAGGTGGTAAGATGGAACCCTTTGCTAGATAGATTACAAAAAAAGTTGGCAAGATGGAAGGGGTGTCTTATTACCCAAGCCAATAAATACCAATTGGTTAGAATTTCTCTCTAGAGTATTAGATCTAAAGAAAGTTCTTATGATCAGGTAATGAAGAGTCCAATCAATTTCCTTTGGTTGCCTATAAAAAGGTGTGAAAATCAAAATCCTAGGGAGGCTTGGGTCTTAGGAGGATTAAAAACATTAACAATTTATTATTTCTAAACAGGGATGGAAAATTATGAAGGAAGAGTATATTTGGACAAACACCATAAGAGCCAAATATATTATAGGGAGAGAAGAATAAATTATCTTAATGGAGGAAATCCCTTCCCAAGGCTATTTATTCTAGAAAGGGGTTATTAAATGCATAGACTTACTTTGTAAGGGTTTTAAATGGATGGTAGGAAATGATATAAAGGTCAACTTATAGGATGATCTATGGGTGTATAACTTCCCTGTAAGCTCTATGAACTATTGGAGAGTGGTTAGTGGTCATTTAATATCCTTTATAAGTGTTAAAGCTTGTGACTATTGGGTCAAAACTGAGGATGAACTGGCTTAGAAAGAGTTAGAGTGGAATGCAACTTTTGTAACTTGCATCCAAGAACTTAGCCTCAACCAAAATCTCAAAGTAATTTATATCTGCATTCACCCCAAATAAGACATGATGATATGGCACAAAGAGGATTTTGGTGAATACTCAGTTAAATTAGGTTATATTCTCAATCTAGAGTATAGGGGAGAAGGAATCTAGTGGCTTAAAATTTGGGACAAATACCTACTTCTTAAAGTCAACTTCTTGTTTTAGTTGACCAGCCAAAACAAGATCTTAAAACTTGAAAATCTCAAGGAAATAAGGATGTAAATCCATAATATATGGTTTATTTATAAAAAGGAAGATGAAAAGATTAATTATTTGTTCCTGGAATGTAATTTTAGGGCCAACATCTTCAAAAATTTTGTAGAAAAAATTAATTTAGCCTAGGTTTGTCCCAACTCAGTTTGGGATCTTATTTTGTAATGGAATTCCCCTAGCTAAAACAAGATCTTAAAACTTGAAAATCTCAAGGAAATAAGGATGTAAATCCATAATATATGGTTTATTTGTAAAAAGGAAGATGAAAATATTAATTATTTGTTCCTGGAATGTAATTTTAGGCCAACATCTTCAAAAATTTTGTAGAAAAAATCAATTTAGTCTAGGTCTGCCCCAGCTCAGTTTGGGATCTTATTTTGTAATGGAATCCCCCTTGGAGACTCCCAATTCTAAAATTATTATAGAGGCTCATGTTACCCCATTTTTTGGGGGGTATTTGGAAAGAGAGAAGTAACCACATTTTTAGAAATAAATGTGGTAGTCTCAATTTGGTGAAGCTTAGAATCTAGGGGGCATTAAACAAAATTGGCATGCCTTCTCATCCAAAAATAAGGAGGTGTTAGGGTATGTTGGCCAACATATTATTACACTATGAAACCTTTGCCTCCCTACCTCTTAGGTTTGTCTTGCTATCAAGAAGGCCAAGATCCTTGTTAAGTGGGCCAAGCCCCTAGAGGGATAGTGCAATCCTAATTTTGATGGTGAAACTAAGGGGAACTTGGGGCCTACTAGAGGGGGAGGGGTTATTATAAAATATAATGGAAATTTTTTGGTTTCCTTTATAGTTAAAATGGGATCCCAGACCAACCATGTGGCTGAAACTAGAGGAATGTTATGGGGAATATGGCTAGTTATTGACATCAAGTTACAAAAGTTGGTCATTGAAGGAGACTCATTGAACATAGTCATTGGGTAGTCACCCCCTTCATGGACCATTCTTAATGAAATCAAATATGCTATAACTCACCTCAACTCCTTCTATGAAGTTAACATAAAACATAAGTATAGGGAAGGCAATGGATGTACTAACCTCATGTCCAACCTGTGCGTGGAGGAAATTTGATTCAAGACATGGAGATCTAAGGATAACATTCCATCACATATTTTTCAAAATTTGGAAACTAAGGCCAATCATGATGGATAGTGATTTACCTATCATTTTAAATATGATGATTATAATCCCAAATCCACCATATTATATTATTTATAACTATATTGATTGTCAAAAAGGGTCATCATTAGCTTGCATGGGAAGATAAAATTCCCTTTTGGGAGGCACAAGATTTACATCCACATGCCTAGGAAGATACATCACAATATCATTCATGATTTAAATAAATGCAAAAATAACGTTTTGGTTGTAAACTCCAATGAATATTTTAGGTCTAAGAATATGGGTGGAGAACTAGACAGAATTGAGCCCATCTCCTAAATAGATGTGAAGAATAATATTATATGACAAATCCTATAGAGAGGAGGTCTCACCATGTACATAGAATATGTCTCTAGCCATGACCCTAAGCTTTTTGTCAATTTTATTAAAACCTATAATAATAGGTTGGTCCACATGAGAGGCATTGAAATACGAGTTTAAGAATTGAATATTGTAGCAATCACTAACATGTCCTCAGATGGAATTAAAGCCTATAATTATAATTTCCACTTGTCATAATTGATTAATAACTTATTCAAAGATAATGCAATATCTAAAAAACTAAAGAAAGGTTTTCTAAGATAAAATATCTCATATCCATGGTTGGATGTCTATCTATAAATCATGAGGTACTTGACCTTAAAAGGGGAAAAGGGTGGTGCATTCTCACCATTTTTTGATGCTCAACCATTTCATAAATAACTTCATTCTTAGCTTGTCATTATTTCTACTTATATCTATAGAATGCACTATGGAGGCCTACCAAGGTGACACCTCTGATGTCATTATTCACTAGTCCCTCATCATGTTGCTAGTCAAGGGGGATAAGCCTCTAATTTATAATAGAGTGGTGATTGAGAAGGGGGAGCCTAAGGGCCATGAGAAGGAGGAGTCAGCCAACTTCGAGGAGATATCCAAAATAGAGTTTGAAGAATCCAATGAAATGAGTGATCAAATTCTAAGGAAAATGAGGAGCAAGGACTTGAAGAGAGTAAAGAATAATTTTATTATGTTAGATGATGAAAAGAACCTTCTCCAACTAATTTAAAAGATGAAGCCATTTTGAAACTTAGTAACAAGGCCTTAGATTTAACTAGGGAGGATGGAGAGGCTATGAACTTGAACACTCCTCAGAAGCTTTAAGAAATAAAAGGACATGTGTAGGGGACAAAGATTCAAGAAGAGGGAGGGGTCATCTAGAATCTCAAATAAAAGTTGAAGGAAATTGAGGGGAGACTAAAAAGTTAGGTGAAAGCCCTGAGGAAAATTAGAAAGGATATCAAATCCATTAGAGAGGTCATCCTAGCAAGAGCCTATGTGGCTAGTAGGGGAGGGGAAGTTTTGAAAAATCATTTAATATACTTAACTTTGAGTGTGAAAGGGTGATCAAAGAGGAGCATGAGTTACTCAAGTAGCAAGAGGAAACTCGAGCCAAATGTAAAGGGGGGATTATGAAAAATACCAAGATGGACGAGTTAAAGGTGGCCCCTGAAAACATTTTGCAGGTGGCTAGCATAGAGGGTTCCTGAAACCTTACTAGGGGAAATATGAATAAGAGTGAGGGTGGAAACAAGGAGGACTAAGTGGGCTCTTCAAGGACCTAGGTAGCCTAAGGTGGGGTTTTTTTGACAAGTCAGTTGGTTAGCTTTTTCTGGTATCGATTATTCTAGGTTTTTTGTTATTGTGTTTGCTTCCTAATGGATTTTAGGTGGTTTTTTGTAGGTTCTCGATAGGATGCTAGTTCTAATTGCTCCATTATAGGTGTTTCTTTGTTGTTTCTAGTTTGATATGTAAGGATTATGGAATCCTTTAAAATCTATTTTTTCCCTATATCTAAAAAAATAAATAATTGTAAAGGTTTTATTATATTAAAAAATACATTACAAATCTATACACATTAATTTTTTTAATTTTTTATATTTTTAAAAATGCTTTATCTAGTAGTTGAACTTATTATTGAGTTCTCTTACAATATTGAATGTAAATTAACATTTATCGGAGTTGTTGCCAGAATCTAGATAACGCGAATGCAATGAAGACGTGATCACACAAGATGAACAAGTGCACACCATATAGATGCTAAAGCAATTTAAAAATAATACAATAAGAGAAATTGCACAAGACAAAATGGAGAAAACTAAAATCTGATTATTCAACATGAAATGGCCAAAATGAAGAATAAATATATGAGAGCTAGTAAGTAACTCCTCCACAAATGGTGGTCAAAGCACCCCAAGAATAGACTCCTCCACAAAAGGTGGTCAAAGCACCCCAAGAATAGACTCCTCCAAAAAAGGTGGTGACAAGGTGCCAATAATAGAGAAGTAACTCCCATACCCGGAATAGGAGTATCTTATGACATTCTTATGACACCTTGTGACACAAATATGACATACAATCTCCACATAAGCTAGCCTATCCCACGAATGTAGGAAAACTCCATGTATGCAAAAATATATAATATTCCCTAATTAATAAATAAGGAAAAATAAAAACCTACACTAATACCCCCCCATAAGCGCAACTTAGGTGGGCAGTGTGGAAAAATTAAAAATGGGTCCCGGCAACTAGGCCTGATGAGGTACCCACGTACAAATGCAATCTCCCATAAGATAGAGAAAAGGAGAAAACCCGTAGGAAAAAACTCCCCCCCCAAAAGAGAGACATAAAAGAAAGAAGAGGCTAGAAGGCCCCCCTGAAGATGATGTTGCTGCAGATGTAGACCGCACCCCAAGAAGAGCTCGTAGATGAATGAACTTACTCTCAGTGAAAGGTTTGGTGAAGATGTCTGCAACTTGCTCTGAAGACTGGCAAAATATTAAGTCAATGACCTGACTATGAATAAGCTCCCGAATGAAATGCATGTGAATCTCTATGTGCTTGGTCTGCTGGTGCTGAATCGAATTCCTACAAATCTGTATGGTACTCTAGTTGTCACAATAGATGATGGTGGACTGCCTGATAGGAATGCCAAACTCAGAAAGAATCCCCTGAAGCCAAATAGCCTCAGTAGTTGCATTAACAGCTCCCCTATACTCTACCTCTATGGATGATATAGCAATAGCATTCTGCTTCTTGCTAGACCAACTGACAGGACTTGAACCTAGAGAGAAACTGTAACCAAAAGTGGACTTGCGAGTCTATGAATTGCCAGCCCAGTCTGAATCTGTATATCCAACCAAGTCAACCTCTGTGCCAAATCTATAGTGAATCCCATATCTATGTGAACCCTATATGTAATGCAAGATCCTCTTAGCTGCTTTCTAATGTAGCTCATGGGGTTCCTACATGAATCTGGAGACAAGTCCCACTGAATATGAAATGTCAGGCCTGGTGTGAGTCAAGTAGATGAGACTACCAACAAGTTGTCGATACCGAGTGGCATCAACCAATGGTGAAGAACAATCAGTCTCAAGCTTGACTCCTGATAGAAAGGGAGTTGGAGATGGCTTACAATCAGCCATGTGAAATCGAGCTAATAAGTCAAGAGCATAATTAGGATGTGCAAGTGAAATCCCTGAATCTGACTGTGAGATCTCGATGCCAAGGAAGTAGTGTAACAAACCCAAGTCTGTCATGTCAAATCTATCTTGAAGAGATGCCTTCACCACTGCAATAGCCGATGAAGAACTCTCGGTGATCAAAAGGTCATCAACATATAGAACCAAAATCAGAAGTGAATCATCCTGCCGTAAGAAGTAGACATTGGGATCAGAATGG
Organism: Torreya grandis; assembly: GCA_037957365.1. Lineage (NCBI taxonomy): Eukaryota > Viridiplantae > Streptophyta > Pinopsida > Cupressales > Taxaceae > Torreya > Torreya grandis. Next base: position 516,407 of record JARHVA010002604.1, read on the forward strand.
CACCTAGTGAAACCTGCTGTGAGAAGGAAGGAATCCATCTTGGCATACCAAACTTGAGGGGCATGTTTGAGGCCATAGATAGATTTCCTAAGTCTACATACTAAGGAAGAATCTTGAACAAATCTTGGCAACTGCTCCATGTAGATCTTCTCCTCAAGGTCTCCGTGAAGAAAGGCACTCTTCACATCCATCTGATGCACATACCAACCATGTGCTGCGGCAATAGCCAAGGTGAGTCGGATAGAAGTCATCTTTGCAATAGGTGTAGAGGTCTCTGAGTAGTCAATGCCTGCCCCCTGTGAGAAACCTTTGGCGACCAATCGCACCTTGTACTTATCGACCGACCCATCTGCTGCAAACTTGGTCCGATATATCCACCTACATCGAACCATCTTTCTTCTCTTAGGAAGTGAAGTCAAATCCCAAGTGTGATTTTTGATTAAGGAAGAATATTCTTCCTCCATAGCACTATCCCACTCAGGTACCCCCGATGCCTCTCGAAAAGACTATGGATCCAAAACTGAAGCAAAAAAGGCATGTGGATCTCTCTAAAAATCCCCCCTAGTACGTTTGTCATCTGCGGGGTCTCCTGCCCATGTGTCAGCACTCTCAAGTGTCTGTCTAGCCCAAAGTGGCCCAAAAGTGGGCGAGTTAGGTGCTAACTCCTCATCCTCTAACTGACTAGAGGTGGATGACACTGCATCACTATTCTCACTGTCTGAACTCGAAGAAGAAGAAGAAGATGACTCTGGCTCAAGAACCTGCTATGGCTGATCTGAATCTAACGAGGAATCATCATGAAGAAGTAGATCTGATGAGGGAGAAGAAGTGTCAAGTGTTGAGTCTCTAGGACTCTCTTGAAAATGGACACTTCTCTTGATGAACAACTCATGAGTGACTGGATCTAGAAGACGATATCCCTTAATACCATCTGGATATCCTACAAAGATGTAAGGCTTGGACTAAATTTCCATAACTTTGCGTTTCTTCTTCAGAATGCGGGCCATGGTTGGGGATCCGAAAACCCTAAGGTGCTCAACATCAGGTTTCTTTTTATGCCAAGCTTCAAAGGGTGTTATCCCTTTCAAAGCTTTGTGAGGAACCCTATTTTGAATGTAGCAAGCACAATTAATGGCTTCAGAGCAGTACTATGGTGCTAAGGATTTAGAGTGAATCATACAGCTACCCATCTCTTTCAAGAACCTATTTTTGCATTCTACAATCCCATTTTGTGAAGGACTGTAGGTGACTATTCGCTGCAAATCAATCCCCTCTGTAGTGCAAAACTGCTCAAACCTGATGCTAACATACTCCTCTCCATTATCAGTTCGAAGAACCTTGATGGATTTCTCACTCTGTTTCTCAACAAGAGCCTTGAAGTCTAAAATTTTTTCAAACACTTCAGACTTTTGTTTGAGAAAATATATCCAAGTGTACCTAGAGAAATCATCAATGAAAGTGAGGATATACTTGGCCCTTGTGAAAGATGGTTTGGGAAAGGGTCCCGATACATCACTATGGACTAACTCCAAAGGTTGTGAAGCCCTCCAAGCTTTGCCTTTGTCAAATTTTACTTTGAGATGCTTCCCAAGGGAGCACCCCTCGCAAAGTCCTTTTGAGAATTGGACACGAGGCAAGCTAATGACCATGTCATTTTTACAAAGTTGCTCAAGATAGCAGTAGTTAAGGTGGCCAAACCGCTCATGCCACAATTTGCTAACTCCATCTGAATGAGTCAGCAATGCTGTAGGAGAAGAATTCGATGCAAAATGTGAAAAGGTGTATAACCTGGCTTGGTGATCTACCATTCCCACTGCCACTGTAGTATCACTATGCAACTCCCTGATAGACACTGAATCTGGTGAAAACTCAACTCTCATGCCCCGACCAATGTGAGTGATTTGATACACTGATAGGAGATTGGTTGAAAGAGAAGGAACACTTAGAACATTATTGAATGTTTCTCCTTCCATTTCAGCTGACCCTCTCCTTGAAACAAAAATTGATGTGTCATCACCCAAACTAATTGAAGTCATGCTACAAGGCTCTAAAGATGAAAACTCAACTAGTGAAGAGTCCATGTGGTGAGAAGCACCTGAGCCTATGACCCATGAAGATGTAGAAGCTGCAGTTGCTATAAAGGCCTTACCCTTTTCTTTCTCCTTACCCTTGCCTTTTGCCTTAGTAGAATCTTGGGTTGATGAATTATGCTTGATGGACTCAGGAACACCTATGTTGTTCTTCTTTAGAAGATGAGTAAGGTGATCTATTTGTTTCTTCATGTATTTGTGTTCATCATGCCCTATCTTTTTACAATAGGCACACTTAACCTTCTCCTTCTTCGGTTTAGCATTGGAGGATGAAGACTCAGTGTTGTTTTCGGCAGGATTGGTGTTTTCTTTCTTCTTCTCCTGATCTTTATTCTTTTTCTTCTTCTCATTTGTTGAAGTCTTGTCTTTACCATTTCTAGCTATCAAAGCTTGGGGTTGAGTAGACTTTATTGTGCCCATTTGAATTAGCTTATCTTGCTCCCTAGTCAAGTCGGAAATGAATGAATCCAAAGAAGGCATTTTCCATGCAGTGCCAAGGGCACTTTTAGTGGCATGAAAAGTGGAGACAAACACTGAATAACTTGGACCTAACTTTGCGAGAATAGAAAGTATAAGTTGATCATCTTTCTCTACTATCCCACATTCTTTCAATTGCAATCTAAGGGCCTTAAACTTAGTGAAGAAGTCCTATAGGGTGTCAAAGTTACTAGGACTTAGACTTATGAGTTCGTTTTCGAGCTCATGACCTCTCATCTCATCAAGCTTTCCAAACAACTTTTTTAAGGTGTCCCATATGTCATTAGGAGTTTGGAAGGATTCTAAGTGGAAGATAAGTTCTGGAGACATAGACAAGCTCAGTAACCCAAAGGTTTCATCACTATGGTTGTACCACTTAACTTTTTCAGCATCTGTTTTGGGTTCTACTTCTGTACCCATAGTGATCCTATACAACCCTTTGCTTCTAAGAATGATTGACATTTTGACTTTTCATTCATGATAGTTGAAGGGTGTTAGGGGTTTAAGTTGAAAATAATCTATTTTTAGCTAAATTTAAGTGAAGTTGAGTTGATTGCAAGTTGTGAATTTATGCAGAAAGGAGAATGAAAGCAAGTTGTGAAAAGCAATCACACCCCCCCAAAATATTGAACCCTCCCCAAATATGCAAGTGCACGCTCAAAAGACATCGGACTCAACCGAAAATGTGTCTTAGAGCAATCAGTGCAAGACTTAAGCAAACAGGGCGTCGGACTCAGCCGAAAATGCGTCTTGGGAGACCCAAATTTTTGGCACTTTATAAACTAGTGCATTTTTGACAAATAATAATTCTACGATGTGGAAAATTAAATTACAAACACTTTTGAAAAAAATGGCACCTAAAACCGAGCTACCGTTTGCAAGATATTAAAGTTACAATTTTTCCGTAAACTAGTGTTTTTGCAAAAAAAACACTAAAACATTAAAAAAATACCTGTTATAGGGAGAAAAAGTGGCCTTCCAACCATTCGTTGGATTCGGCACGGAATGAAGAATCCAAATAAAGTTTTTGTGAGGGGAAATTGGCCTCCTACCAACCCGGGCCTCACCCTTCGTCTTCGACAGGGGAAGATACAAATTTTAATTGAAAATCCCCAAAATACAAAACTGTCTAAAATCTTTAATATTCAATCAAATTGACTGATTTTTGTTTTATCAAGTCAATTTTAACTAAGATAATTGAATCATAGACAGAATTGAAGGAATGACAAGTGTCCTAGGGTGCCAAATATGATGCCAAGTAGGGAGGGGCGTCCAAAAATACACAGTCCAAAATTTTGACTTAGAAAAGACAAAAAAATAATTGCAGACCTGTGTTGGACGCCGTACGGCCTGTTTGGCACCTTGTTGGGCAAGAAAATAAGCTGGAATCTGCTGACTTCAATGCACAGCAGGTCTGGGCAGAAGAATACAAAAACAAAACACCATATTCACCAAAAAAACAACCTGTTTTGGACGCCGTACAGCTGATGGCGTGGCCGAGAGGAAGGACTTCTGCTACTGGAACTGAAGTTGCTTAGAGCTGCTCCTCCCTCTGCTTCTTGCACACAGCAATGGTGCCCAAGCTAACTGTTGAACCAGCCCCTGAAGTGAAGACAGCGAAGACACCCAAAGACCAAGGATTTCCAAGAAAACTACACAGATATTGACATAATTTTTTTATTTTTATTTTTGATCAAATCTAAAAATAAAAAAATGAACTCCACTCTTCTTGATTTCAAAATGAATTTAAAAGCATAACCATACACACAATTACCGTTCTTGCTCTGATACCATATCGGAGTTGTTGCCAGAATCCGGATAACGCGAGTGCAATGAAGACGTGATCACACAAGATGAACAAGTGCACACCACATAGATGCTAAAGCAATTTGAAAATAATACAATAAGAGAAATTGCACAAGACAAAATGGAGAAAACTAAAATCTGATTATTCAACATGAAATGGCAAAAATGAAGAATACATATATGAGAGCTAGTAAGTAACTCCTCCACAAATGGTGGTCAAAGCACCCCAAGAATAGACTCCTCCACAAAAGGTCGTCAAAGCACCCCAAGAATAGACTCCTCCAAAAAAAGTGGTGACAAGGTGCCAAGAATAGAGAAGTAACTCCCATACCCGGAATAGGAGTATCTTATGACATTCTTATGACACCTTATGACACACAATTTCCAAATAAGCTAGCCTATCCCACAAATGTAGGAAAACTTCATGTATGCACAAATATATAATCTTCCCTAATTAATAAATAGGGAAAAATAAAAACCTACACTAATAACATTGTTTAAAATGATCAAAAGAAATACACATTGTACATTTCAAGTGATAAATATTAATAAACTTTAACTTTACATTAATAAACATTGTTATATATATATATATATATATATATATATATATATATATATATATATATGAACAATTATAGAGATAATTCTACTCTTTAAATAGAAAATTATATAAATTATTTTAGATTTATTTTTTAAGATTATTTATAATATTATTAAATGTTAATAGTTAAATATAAAATTATAGTGTTATGCATTTGTGAATCAAATTAATTAATTAGATGTATATTTTTTTAAATGAACAATTATAAAGATAATTCTACTCTTTAAATAGAAAATTATATAAATTATTTTAGATTTATTTTTTAATATTATTTATAATATTATTAAATGTTAATATTTAAATATAAAATTATAGTGTTATGCATTTGTGAATCAAATTAATTAATTAGATGTATGTATAATTAATTATATGATATATGTGTGTGTGTGTGTGTGTGTGTACATATATATATGTATATATATGTGTGTGTGTCTCTATATATGTGTGTGTCTCTATATATATATATATATATATATATATATATATATATATATATATATATATAAGTTTTAAAACACATTACCTAGTTAAACCTATTATAATTACAACCTATTTATACAAATATAAATAGGATATATTTATACAGTTTAAGTTTTAAATGTTAAATATAAGTAATAATTACAATACCGACATTAAATTTCTAAGCTGATATGAGGTCACCCATGATTGTAGATGAGAGACACTTTGTCAAGCTAATATGAGTCCTCCCATGATTGGAGTATAGAGACATTGCAATGAAATGTACTTTCATAGAATGGGTGGTCACCCACTTCAAAAAATAATGAATCAAACAAAGTCCAAATAATGTGTCTCTCACATTTTAAATCTTACTCATCCTAATGATCACAAATTCATTTCAATGGTTTTCATTTGGAGTGGGTAGCCTCCCACTCCCATTCAATGAGAAAGTGTTGTTATTTGTTGCTAATATAATATCCATGTTAGTGTCATTTTATATATGTCAATGTATATTATTTATAGGCCGTTCATAATTGGAGGTGAGAGACATTGCAATGAAATAAATGAAGCTTTCATAGAATGGGAATCTGCCTAATTTTAATAGAAATGAATTAAAAAAAATCCAAAAAGTGTGTCACTTGCATTTTCAATCTTACTCATCCAAATGATCACAAAATCATTTCAATAATTTTCATTTGGCAGTCATCCATTCCCATTCAATGAGAAAGTGTTGTTGTTTGTTGTTAATATAATATCCAAGTTAGTGTCATTGCATACATGGCAATATATATTATTTTAAGGCCACCAATAATTAGAGATGAGAGACATTGCAATGAAATGGGAATTTCATAGAATGGGCAACCACCCACTTCTAATAAAAATGAATCAAACAAAGTCCAAAGAGTGTGTCACTTGTATTTTCAAGTTTACTCATTCAAATGATCACAAAATCCTTTCGATGGTTTTCATTTGGAGTAGGCATACACCTACTCAAATTTATTAATGTTAAGAAGGTGATTTTTTCTTGTGAATATATTAAATATTACATTTGTGTCACTTCTTATATCTTAGTAGAGTTATTTTTGTTAAGCATAATATGATTGCATAGAATTAGAGACATTTAAGTAAGAGAGACATCTAGGATTGTTTTAATTTATATATAGGTTGTGATCAACTTGAATTTGACCAAGTACAAAATGTGTCTTATTTATGTGCCTTTAATAACTTCGATAATTGATTGACAATGTATGAAACAATGGATTTGACTGGACACACTTGTTATAGAGACATCTCATTCATAGATGGATCCATTGACTGGGAGAGAAGAGATGAGAAATGGTTTGTATAGATTTGTTGTTTGGATAACTACTAAAATGAATTGTGGTTGTTTCATTCAATATTAGGGCCACATGAAATAGTCAAATTGAATTCAATATGAAATGCATTTAGGAACATCTTATTATTGTTTAGATGGAGTATATAAATAACTCTAAACATTCATGGTGAGTCATTCAAATGGAGTTAGAGGTGGATTTGTATATAAAAACTAGCATGGTTCATTTTGACAAATGCCAAAGGGATCCATGTTATTCTTATGGAAGCAAAATAGACCCTTATTCATATTTTGATACATGTGGCATGGAAATTAGTCAAAATATTTGTAATGAAATTGTGATTGTATTAAAAAAACTTTATCAATAAGGTTTTACCTCATTAATTTTTCATCATTTAAATAGGGAGGACTTTAGTAAAATAAATTTTCATGTGAATATGTTTACATTTATTAGGATACAAAAAATGATTCATTTAGAAAAAGATGCTTCAATATCAAAAAAATTTGAATTAAAATAGTTAGCACGATAAAAGACTATTTTTTAAAAAATTAAAAAAGAGTTTAAAAATAGTGAGTCTTCAACAACTCAGGAGTTTCAAAAAAATCTATTTTGTGAAAATATTCTAAAATTATAATTGAACAGTGTCACCTTGCACATTCTAAATATTAGTATCAATATATTGATAGAGATAGTGTTGACCAATTAGTTCACTCAATATTATGTAACCATGTGCATATTCAAAAGGATGTAGTATTATTACCATTTAAAAAATGCATTAATGAAATTGTAAATATAGAGTTTGAGCAAGACACGCTTGAACCATATATTCATTTTGATATTATCAATGGGTAGCATATTATCGAAGCACAAAAAACTATCTTGATAAATCATAGTTTTGCATCTATGCATAATATAATAAAATAGAGGTTTGTTTGTATTTTATCAACGAAGGCTACAATAAAGTAAATAATTAGTATTTTTAAAACAGAGAATGTGGTTAATAAGGTATGGATTCACACCAAATTTATTGACCATCTATACAAAGTAAGGTCAACCTAGATTATAGAGTGAAGACTATAACGACCTGGTACTAGCTAAGAAAAATTAGAAAATTACAAGGTATTTAATTATACTTGTAATTGAATATAAAAAATAAATTAATAAATATATTTATAATATATTATTTTCATATTATGAATTAGGCCTTTGAAAACGAAATATTGAATTATTTTGATAAGCAGAAAATAGATAGCTTGAATGATAAGACGTCGTTTCTCCTTCTTCCTGATAATATAAGGGAAAAATGGGTGTTGTGTTTTGACCTATATACAAATGGTGGGATTTCATCTTTCCAAAAAGAGATTGTGACATAGGTTTTTAGCCAAATTCTATTCACAATTTAAGCACAAAAGTTTTCATAGGAACAAGGGGAATGTCTATATAAGAGCTTTCCATACTTATAAATAAATTTGTAAGTGGATAAGTTTGTCTAAGACCGACCATAGAACCTAGTATCAAAGTAGAAACTCTAAGTACTTATTGTAAAATAATAAAACAAGATAGAGTTGTAAGGGAAAAAATTGTAGACTATTTCAAGTCGTGAATGCCTGGAGAACTTGATTTGATAGAGTGCACTACATATGATATTATAGTAAATTTTCATATTCATGACAACCACTTGATTCATATTTTTCAAGAATTTGGTGATTGAAAAGGAAAATGCAAAAGAGAAACTAGTACTTATACAATAAAAGAGAATAAAATGAATGAATGCAGAAACAATAATTTCTAAGGATGCTTAAACACTTATATAAATGTATATATCATCTTTTGTAAATAACATGGAGGTGAGGATTGAATATTCATATAAGTTCAAGAGCAAAATTTATTTTCCATTTCAATTGATTAGAACATTGGCATGATTAAAACATCATCTTCCTCCACTTAGTCCTAAATTTATTATTGTAGATTTTTGTAATGTTGTAACAAAAATCATAGAAAGTGATATTATAAATCTTCTCTCTTGCATTGGTTCTTATTCAATGGTTTGCATTTGTATCTTTCTTATTCTAGTGGTGGAAGCACACTTGTTTTTAAAGGTTTTTTGCATCTACATGGAAATTTTTAAAATCATAAATGAAATCATTTCAGAAGGACGTTATATAATTCTAAATGATGAAGGTGAGTTTTAGGGATTCTCTATGATTTATGTTATATATGGTATCCATAGTACATACAAATTTTTTGAGGATTTTGTGACCTTAAAATTTGATTAGTCACATACAAATCCCTTGGATAATATGTGCCTAATGGATATTAGAATTTTTCTATCAGATAATCCATTCAAATTTGAGAGATCAGTGTGATTTTTGGATCATATGATTAATAGATGCAGTATAGACTTATCTCTTGTTTTGATTCTTTATGATGAGACAAATGCATTACAAGTAGCAATAAATTTAAAAAGAGTTTTAATAATATGCATTATTGAGAATATAAAATAGGAGATGATGTTGAAACATTATTACAAATATCTGACAAATAATAAGAGTAAGTTGCAAAATAAAATGCAAAAGGATCTCATAGAATAATCTTTTTTTTATAGATGAAGGCTTTTAACCAAAGCTTGAACTGGTCTAGGACATAATCACAAGCCCATATCCCCATGTAATACTATATGTATACTATATATTAACAATGACCTTGACAATATCCAATAGCCACTAACGGTCATGATAATAAAACCAATGGCCACAACCAGCATCATATGTCTTTCTAGAGATTTAAACATGGGTGGGGCTTGAAACCACCAAACCACTTAACCAACTTATCGACATCTTATTGGCTAAAAAATTTAATCTACATATGGAGCTTTATGGGGGTGGGCTTGGGTCCATAATATATACTAAATGATTCACATTTGAATCATCCCATTATCATCTATGTGGAACACATGGAGAAGTTTGACCCCTACATCAATGTGTCCCCATGGCCACTTCAGAGTATAGGTGGTATACAAATGCCCCACTCGACACACCATGGGTAAATCAAGTATTTAACTTGAGACATGTGTGACCTAATTCATTACTCCTATCCATTCAAGCTAACCCTTGGGGGCAAAAAATTTTAATCTACGTCTAAAGTTTTATGGGGATGGGTCTAGGTCTGTAATGTCTATCAAACAATCCACAGTCAAATCACCCCACTGTGATCCATGTGTAACACATGGAGAAGTTTGACCTCTGAATCAAGGTGTCCCCATGACCACTTCAAAGTGTATGTAGTGTGTAAAATCACCACTCCACACACCATGAGTAAATTAAGGATTGAACCTGAGACCTGGGTGACCTAAGTCATTTCTCCCATCCACTCAAGCTAACCCTTGGGGGTGAGCTCTCATATAATAGTCTTACATTTTTATATTAATATAAATAAATTTGTTTCCATCGCATTATTATTAATTAGAATTCATTGAGCCATTACAATCAAAGTTGTCTATAATTAAATAAATAGACATAATCATATATTCAAACCCAAGAGAAATAAGTGTCTATGTTGAATAGAGAGATGACATGACTGTAGACCATGATGATCATCAATATGCTATACAATTGATGGTATGAACCCAACAAGTACACAAGAACAATTGACATCAATTCCTAGCTTTGGATCCCAATCAAGTATTATTCAAAAATGATTAACACTTGACAATCATTCATTATTTTTTTATTGTTAATTTGATTTTTATACATGTGACTTTCATATAACCTATAATTCAAAGGTTAAATATATAATTATATAATTATTATATTTATAGTTCTTTATGATTCTAAATATTAATATTTTTTACTGTGCCCAGAAAATACTTGTTTGTTCTCGATTTAGATGGGTTACTAGTACATAGATGCAATTCAAAAAAGAAAGAAACACTTCAAATAAAAAATGAACACTATCAAATAAGAGATTGTAAATGATATTTATATATTATATATCACCTTATTATTATACACTTGGAAAACTTAGACCTTGGTTGTTCCTCTTAGTTCTTGATCTTTTGTCGCTTCTGTAAGTCTAGCATTTGCTCTATCTTGTTCCCTTTGGCATATCTCTTAGTTTGACCAGTCTTGTGTTGATGACCCGAACCTTCTATCTTTCCCAAAATGTTTAAAATAAACTTATATTTCATATTTAAAAGTTTTGAGCATGTACCTACTTTCTTACTCCCTAGACATTAACATCTAAGACAAGCACTAGTATCAATGTTAGTGTTTTGACCCAATGCAAATGTCCAATGCCCTAAAGTCATCTATTTTGCAAATAAAATTTATCCTAATGGTAATCCTAAGTGTTTTAATGTGATTTATTTATCCAAAGGGATTGATATAAATACAAGATCAACCCTCATTCAATCTTCATCTAGTAATACGAAAAAAATACCTAGTATTCTTACCAAAGAGCATTCAATTGAACAAAGCTTCCTTGTTTTCATACCAATCATAAGAAAAACACATATACAAGTCTAAAGTAATAAAATAGTAACCCAAGAGCCTAATTCTACAAGTTATAAGATATATATTTTTGTACTTGCTTTTCACATATTGCATGATTCACAAACAAGCCAACACATAGAGGAGAACTACATTAGTCTAAGGTCCTCTTTAGAGTATTGGTTATGTAGGCAACACTCACTGATAGAGGGGTCTTTGGGGTTAGAATGAAACCTTGTGCCCAATAATCCATTTTTATCCAAGGTTACTATGAATATGAAGAACTATGGTTTTGCAAATTCATAAAGAGTGATAGTCCATGACCCAGATTTGAATGCACTAGAGTAAATGGAAAGTCAAACTTAGAAGCATCCAAGTGGTTGCATCCTTTTCTAGTAGTTATTCCATATAATAAACTTTCATCGAACTTAGATAGTGTTGATGTAATCATCCTAGGATGATGTTAGTGTCTAGAGCTCCAAAAGTGTCAGATCCAGAATCTGATGACTATTCTAGAATAATCCTCCAAATTGCATTTTTCCTATTCTAAATCCAAGACTATGTTAGCATCAAAACTAGTTAATTATATTACTTGTTTGTCATTTCCATGTATATCTTAGTTGTAATTTATATATTTAACCTATACTCAACATAAGAAATTCAATGCATATTTATATCTGGGTTTAGCACCTAATTGGTATATTGTAGATCTGATTATTACTCTTGTGCATTATCATTTATATATTCTTAATCCTATATACTCCAAAGTAAGGATCCAAACTCAATTTAGGGTTAAACTCTTGGTGAACCCGATCTTTAAACATCATTTCTGCCTAAGCATACCCTATAGGATGATTATTACCTATTTTATCCTAATATTTATTTACTTCATATCTCTTATCATGGATGATATTTATTTCTTTAATGACTGTGATTATGAAAATCTCTAACTTTCTATCAAAGGGGTAATAATTGATTACTCTTTTATCCTTCTAATTGCTAAAAAATCTAACTTCAAAGCCTTGAATGGCAAGAGATGTTATCCCTTTAATCAGGTCCATGTTCCCACCATTTCAAGAGATGAGTCGAGCCATATTAAGGAAGATAAAGAGACTTTATACATACTTGCTACACCACCATCATATGATTTTGGTCTTTGATTTATGTAAAAATGTGGATACAAAGGCCAAGGATTAGGAAAACATGAGCAAGGTATAGTTCAACCTATTATTCCTAAAAATTATACATCTCATAAAGGCTTAGAATTTTTAGAAAAATCCATGATGAACCAACAACCCAAGTCATATAAGCATGCCCTTCATGCACATTTTACCATACAAGTGGGTACATATGGCCAAGATGTTCCTTCATTTGATCACCAAAAATTCAGACAAATACATCAAGAAATTATGAATGATTTATAAATAATTTATAATAGGGACATGTCTTCAAGAAAATTAATTCACACCCCCATAATTTATACATTCCCAAATAATATCCCCCTTAGCAAAGATGGCAGTTCCTGTTAGGATGTGGAACTAAAAGCTTCAACTTGATGCAGATGAAGAAAAAGAGGTTGTTGAAGATCCAGAAGAATCGGCGTCGGCAGCATGACCGACGTCGGTCATGATCAGTGCAGAAGGCAACCGACGTCGGCAGGGAGTCGGCCGACATCGGTAGCACCAGGCAAGCAGGGACCGGCGTCGATCGCCTGTGTGTTCCAGAACTGCTCGTTGCACGAACAGTTAGTTAAGTGAACGGAGTGTTTGCATGTAAAGGCTAATTATAGTCTTGAGTTGCGTGTCTAATTATTGTAATTAAGATAGTCTAATTATTGTAAGTATGAGATCTATATAATAGACTCATGGGTTGTATTGTAAACTTGTGCTAGAGAGTAAGAGAGCTAAATAAGCTCCTTCAGAGAGAAGAGTGCAATGGGGTGTTCCTCCTAGTTCCACAGTACCAAGTTTGGGTGTTGGTTTGGAGAATCAGAAGGGTTCTTTGTATGTGTATGATCTTGGTCAGCAGGTGTGCATGGCTTCTATTGGAGATCTACAATGGTGAGTAAGGTCTAGTGATTTGCAGGTAGCAGCAGAGAGCAGGAGATCTACTTGGAGTATAGTTGTGTACTTGGTGTACTGGCAGCATTGTTACTGATTGGTAGAGGTGAACAAAAACTCTATATTTGAGTTGTGTGTTGGGACCGAGAGAGATAGGGAAGAAGGTCTTGAGGTGTGGCAAGCCTTTGAGGTGGAAGAAGAAGTGGCTTCTTCTTTATTATATATTCTTCTGAGTGATTATTAATACAATTGTGTATTGTCTCTCATATTCCTGTGTTGTTTCATATTTCTAGTTACTTATTGATTCTGGTTAAATTTCTGTGTTTAGTTGCTAATACAAGAAGTAATCATATGTGCTCTTTTGGTGGAGCAAGATCCTGACAAGTGGTATCAGAGCTTTAGGTTGGGTTACTAACAGGTGGTTCAAATCTAGTAGTGTTTTTTATTACAGGTCACTCACAGGGGTTTCAGATTGAGTGGGAGTATAGCAATGTTAGAAGATAGTAAGCTACGAATGGAGAAACTGAATAACACGAATGGTCTGATTGATGGAAAGAAAGAGCAGGTAAAAAGAGATTGTTGGTCGGCAGAAGATCAGCGTGTAGAAGCATATGTTGCAGGGGTTGTTGCACAGAATGTTCTGGATAAAGTAGAATCTTGGTTTACAGATTCTTTTGCCTCTTTCCATGCAGCCCGAAATAGAGCATATTTTCATGAGCATGTCCAGGGAGACTTTGGAGAGATTTATTTAGGGGTTGGAGAGCCTTGTCTGATGATTGACGAAGGGGAAGTGAAGCTGAAATTGCAGATGGATAACACACAGGTGTTGAAGGAAGTCATGCAGGTACCAGTCTTGGAGATGAGTCTAATTTCTTCAAGAAATTTGGGTGATGGGAGATGCACAATAAATCTCACAGTGGATGCACTTGAATTAGATGGTGATAAGAAAGTAGGTATCCTTTATCTGTCTACTTATATTACTGATTCACCTTTTGTTACAGAGATGTGGCTTTGTAGGCTTGGTCACATATATAGGAGGGGAATGCAAGTTTTTAAGCAGAGGTCAGATGTCTTTGACAAACTTAAGAACTGGAAATCCTTGGTGTTCATGGAGGAGATGGCGGACAGAGATCAGCTAAGGGGACTGAATTATTCTGAGTAGGGCAGTATGGACAAGGGTTTGATCCAAAAGGAGCTCACGGGTAAAAAGTCATCACTCACAGGCGAACACAAGTATCAGCATCGGTCTCATAGTAACCGACGTCGGTAATAGGAAGACCGACGTCAGTCATAAAGAAACTGACGTCAGTAGAAGGGATATCGGCGTCGGCAAGGAAAACGACGTTGACAGTCAGGGTCAGTGCAGGGAACCGACATCGGTCGGGAGCAAACTAGGAGATGGCCGAGATCGGTCACTGGAACGGATGGTGGGCAGACAACAAGTTGTCAACAAGTCTCAAACACCCATATGGAGGTCAAAAAGGGTAAGTGAACCTCATATTCATTGTTCACCTTCTTTATATTGTTTACTGATGGTCAAGAACTAGGAAGATGTGAAGAAGCAATGGAAGTAGAATCCAAAAATAGTGGGAGCTTGGCATGGATGAGGAGTGAGTCCTTGGAGAAGAACCAAACAGGTATTTGTTGGTAGAGTTGTCAGCTAGAAAAAAGCACTGGATGAGGGACGGATTCCCAAGTTAAAAAAGAGAGTGGATGGATACGTGAGACAGAAGGCTATGGTATATGGTCTTGAGGTAGCTACAAGACAATGGTACAGAGTTTGATAGGTGGATGAATAAGCATGGCTTCAGTCAATGTCATTGTAACTATTGTGGTTTTGTCTTACCAAGTGGATAATGAGTCACGACATTATCCAGTTATTATATGTGTGTGATTTGCTAGCAGGTTTGTACATACAGGGATTTGCTAAGCTAAGGGTAAGGTTAGTTCAGAGGTATGTCAGGAAGAATTTGGAGCAACAAAATTATTTGGCATAAGAGACATGGAAGATCACAGGTTGATCTCAAGTGGGAGCTGATGTGAAGACGGTGTTGGCGGGGTTCAAGATGCAGGATGCAGAATCAGAAAGCACACCAAAGGGCTGGATAGTTCAAGCTGAGCTTAGAATAGGGTTTGAAATCACATGAGGTCTAGTGTAGACCTGAGTTTTCCCAACCAGTGGGAGTTGTCAGAAATTTTGGAGCCAATTTAGGAAAGAAGTACTGGAGGGCAGTTCAGTGGATTCTTAGAGGGATCAGCAGCAGGTCGACATGCTATACAGGGTCAAGTTATTTTTCTACAGGGGTTTGTAGATGTGGATGTGGTAAGAGATTTGGATGACAGGTAACATCACAAGGTGTGTGGTGGTTGGTCTTTAGGTTTGAGCTTGAAGAGGGATACAAGCCAGGGTACAAATTAGATGGTATATAGGTACAGGTACAGTTGCAACTATTTATCTCCAAGTGGGAAATTGTTAGGATGTGGAGCTAAAAGCTTCAACTTGATGCAGATGAATAAAAAGAGGTTGCTGAAGATCTAGAAGAACCAACGTCGGTAGCATGACCGACGTCGGTCATGATCAGTGCAGAAGGCAACCGACGTCGGTAGGGAGTCGGCCGACGTCGACAGCACCAGGCAAGCAGGGACCGGCGTCAGTCACCTGTGTGTTCCAGAACTGCTCATTGCATGAACAATTAGTTAAGTGAATGAAGTGTTTGCATGTAAAGGCTAATTGTTAGGTTGTGGAGCTAAAAGCTTTAATTATGCAGATGAAGTGAAGGTTGTTGAGTTTCAGAAGAATCGACATCAGTAGTATGACCGACGTCGGTTAGGATGAATGCAGAAGGCAACCGACGTCGGTCAGCACCAGTTAGATAGGGACCGATGTCAGTCGCCTATGTGTTTTAGAACTGTTCATTGCACGAACAGTTAGTTGAGTGAATGAAGAGTTTACATGTAAAGACCAGTTAGAGTCTTGAGCTGCATGGATATTCATTCCATATTAAGAGTCTAGGTTATTGTTTAAGTCTAGGATCTATTTATAGACCCATTGGCATGTATTGTAATTATGAGCTAGAAAGGAAGGCAAGTAAGTTCTTTCCATTGTAAGATCATTGAGTTGCAAGTTGTTGCAAGCTCATAGGAGATCTACATGTGTAAGTATGGTCTATTGAATTACATGTTGCAGGTTCATGGGAGATCAACTTGAAGTACTATAGAGTGCTTGGTGTACTAGCAGGGTTATTACTGACTGGTTGGAGAGGTGAACACCAATTCTGTGTGTGAGTTGGTTGTTGGAACCATTTTTGGTAGGAGAGTGTTGTGAAGAAGAATTACTGTATACTTGAGGTGTGGAAAACCTCTGTAAGGTGGAAGAGTGTGGCGGCTCTTTATTGTATTCTTTTCTGTAAAGTGTTAATACAAGATAGTGTATTGTCTCTCATATTCTGTGTTATTGGTGAATTCTAGTTACTTGTATTTCTGGTTATTTCCGCATATTTAATTGCTTATATTTGGTAATCATATTGTGCTCTTTCTGAGGAGCAAGATCCTAACAAGAGGGATCAGAACAGGTGTGTTTGTTCTTAGATTCCCCTTCAATTGGTATTAGAGCATGTTTGTTGTTCTAGTTACCTGTCACTAATTATAGTCTTGAGTTGCGTGTCTAATTATTGTAATTAAGATAGTCTAATTATTGTAAGTATGAGATCTATATAATAGACTCATGGGCTGTATTGTAAACTTGTGCTAGAGAGTAAGAGAGCTAAATAAGCTCTTTCAGAGAGAAGAGTGCAATGGGGTGTTCCTCCTAGTTCCATAGTACCAAGTTTGGGCGCTGGTTTGGAGAATCAGAAGGGTTCTTCGTATGTGTATGATCTTGGTCATCAGGTGTGCATGGCTTCTATTGGAGATCTACAATGGTGAGTAAGGTCTAGTGATTTGCAGGTAGCAGCAGAGAGCAGGAGATCTACTTGGAGTACGGTTGTGTACTTGGTGTACTGGCAGCGTTGTTACTGACTGGTAAAGGTGAACAACAACTCTATATTTGAGTTGTGTGTTGGGACCGAGAGAGAGAGAGAAGAAGGTCTTGAGGTGTGGCAAGCCTTTGAGGTGGAAGAAGAAGTGGCATCTTCTTTATTGTATATTCTTCTGAGTGATTATTAATACAATTGTGTATTGTCTCTCATATTCCTTTGTTGTTTCATATTTCTAGTTACTTATTGATTCTGGTTAAATTTCCATGTTTAGTTGCTAATACAAGAAGTAATCATATGTGCTCTTTTGGTGGAGCAAGATCCTGACAGTTCCCTCATACATTATTAGAAACAAATTTTATACCAAAAAGGGACCTTTACTAAAAATTGTTCAAGCTCAAATTTTTATACCAAAAATAAATGGAACAAATTATTTAAATGGCCCAAGATATTCAAATAATATACCAAAAATACCAAAATTCAAAGATCCTATACCACTACCAAATTTCCCTACATTTAGTGATCATGAAATTGCCCTTGTTAGACATGAGGATGATGGTAGTCATATGCATATGTTCAAAAAAGGTGGTGAGTTACAACCAATGATAATACATATCAAAAACACATCTATTCCTATGGAATATCTTATGTCTATGATGACCACTCTCGGGGTTCTTCAAAATCAGTTTTCTATACTTTAAAGACAAATGACTTTCCATAATAATAATGCACATGTAACCTTGTTTAATATCAACCTCTTGCAAAATATATGATTGAATATCCTTATCCACAAGGTTTTGGGCTACCATATTTACCTATCTTTGAAACACATAAAGATCCATTTGAGCACATAATATGTTAAGTACATTCTTTTGGTCAATAGGCAATAGATGACAAACTTTTAATAAAGGTTTCCCATATGAGCATTTCTGATAAGGCTCAAAATTGGTTTTATAGTTTACCAAAGGGTTCTTTAACCATGTTTTTACAATTGGAAGATGCATTCTTTAGGGATTTCAATATTCACAAGGTGCCAAAACTTATATTAGAAAATTTGCACAATGTCAAACAATGTGATGATAAATACCTTCAAGATTATACTATTTGATTCAAAAGTACATCATATGAGCTAACATTTAGACCCTCATATTAGGAAGTATAGTTTATACTTAGTAGAATCCTTATTTCCCCACTAAAGGAAAGAACATTAAATAAACAATATGAGTCATTTACCCATTTATATAATTATGTGAATATATATGCTTCCTTTATAATTACTCATTCAATGAAACTTAACATATCTCCTTCCAAATAATTTTTTTTTTAATCTCTCACACAAAGGAAGGAGATAACTTACCCAAGGAGAATTATAAACAAAAATGTGGTACTCTTAATATTTATATGACTAGTTTGAAAATGCTACTTAACATGGGGCCAATCCAATGTCCATATCTTATGAAATAATCTCAAACTGAACAACACAAAAAGCATCCACGCCAACAATATTTAACAATTATCTTATACATGGGTGGTGCTAATTTTTGACATAGCCATATTGATCCTACACAAGCAAACTACTTGAAATATAAGATGCTTACAACAAATTGGCTTCGATCTAAAAACTTAAAAAATAAAGAAGGTTGGAAAGACTAATTGGGAAACATAATATCAATCACTTGTGGTCTTAAAGTAATTAAAACATGAGTTTGGGATATCCCAACCACATCTCCATATGCACTTACACTAGGAACTCTTTGGCTATACCAAATAGAACTAAACATTGATCTAAATCAACAAGGTATTTCTTTTCCTCATGAAATATAATTAATACATATTTTAAATGGTAGCATTACTTCTTCTACTACACATGTAAAATGCAAAGAGGAACATGATATGTACCTTTTCAACCTATCCAATCATGATGCAAACAATGTAAAAGATCCAAATTAAGGTTGTCAGGCACTGAGTGGGGGGAGATACCTATGATCATATTTTAGATGGGATCATAAAGTAGTCTCTTCAAACATTCCAAAATACTAAAAAAATAAAAAAAACATTCAAAAATTTAAAAATATGTTTGACACCTACATGTTATATTGGCTTTTTGGCAACTATAAGTTAGTTCCATGTTGATGGATGGCATACTGAGTTACTTCTACATACACACATGTGTGTCTCAATTATACTTGATGTGATACAAGCCTACAAAAATACATGATCTATTCATATTTTAGATGTTGGGCCTTCCCTTTACTCATGTCATGAAGACATTGGGGGCATTGCTTCTTTGATATTGATACACATAGGTTATATCGTTCAATGATTACATTTAATTATCATGTTTGAGCTTACATATGTACTTACACATTCCTTTATCTATGATTATATATTACATAGGGTATTTGATATGCTATAAACATGACATTTTTTTCTAACACCTTGGATCCATGGGATACTATGACATGTTTATGATGGGTGTTTATGTTTTACTATATGCACTTCCTTTAGTGTCTTGCCTTACTATTATCTTGAGCGTTTGAATATGCTCCTTTACTTGCAGCCCCTGTGCCTATGTATGCTTTCATTGACATTTTTATATGTCATTGCTTTTTGTATGGATATTAGAATATGTCATCCTTGATTTTATAGACATTTGTTTAAGTCATGTTCTTTCGATTGTGTGGCATTTAAACACACCCCTTATTTTTAGTCTCCTTGGACTATTGCCATTTGAATTGATTTTGAGTGCTTTTGTGGGTGTGCTTGACTTATTTATTGATATTGTATTGCTACTATCTAGACGTTGCCATGATCTTTATCATGCATATTAGGTCTTGATGTGATCACATTGGTTTTATGTGCTTCAATGCTATATCTACCTAGACATGTTTCTTCTATATATTACATGGTTTTATTCATATATTATATAGTTGTCTTATCCTTTTGAGGTGAGGTACCTACCAATTCCTATCTTTCCCTCACCTCGAAGGTGGGGGGGGTGGCAGGCATATTAATGAGGTCATGTCATAGAGTCATTTTATCCACACTTGGAATAATTTTTAGATTCAGTGGGGGCATGTCATATGGGCATGGATTCCACACATTCATAGTTTTTATATTTAGTGTAGGCATTTCATATGGGCATGGCTTCCACATATTCATAGTTTTTAGATGCAGTGAGGGTAATTTTTGGAAGCATGTTCTCCACACCTATTCAATATTCAACATTTTTAAGATTACAATGGGGGCATGTTTTGAAAACATGTTCTCCACATTGGTACTTATATTAGTTTTAGATTTCTCCATATATAGTGGAGGCATGTTTTAGAAGCATGTTCTCCACACTTACATAATTTTTTGAATTGACCAAAGCACACAATAATATTATTCAGATTCATAGTTGTGGTAGAATTCTATACATTGGTACCATTTTTATACATAGTTTAAATATGAGACATATCTACAATGCATATGTTATTTAATTTATGCTTAATATTATAAAATATACATCAATTTTAGATTTCAAAACCCTCTTACATATTGATACACCAATTAGACTTTTACGAACTTTATTGAGCTAGTGTAGTGTTGTAGTTCATTCAATTTTTGATATGGTTGAGGTGATTAAATCAATCAATCTTATCAATTTTTTAGGTTGGGATTGATTGTATCATTTAACTTCAACAATTTATAAGTATCAATGGGTTACACGGTTGAGATAATCTCAACTACCATGTGGCAATTCATCTTTACTCCAAGGTTGGGGGCATATGCCTTCTAATATCTCTCTTTATCTCTATCTCCTTGGATACATGAAATTTCAAGATTTATCTATACTTATCATAATCTTAGTCTTATATCCTTACAATGATACATCTTTTTCAAATCAACTTGCTAATAGACAAGTAGTTACATCGACACACAAGTGTACTTATAAACCTTGTTCTTTTAATTTCAAGTAATTTCAATTCTAGATTATATGCATTGGTTATATACTATAACATGTTCTTGGTTTTAGGTTAGTTACCAACAAAACACTCAATTGGGGACATGCAAAAACAATGTTTGTTATACACACCCAAGTATACATTTCTTTCCTTTAAACTAGCAATTTAATTACTAGATTAAAGGGTGATAAATGCAGATGATATTTATGAATTATATAGAATCTTAGTCTTATACACTTGGAAAACTTATACCTTGGTTGTTCGTCTCAATTCTGGACATTTTCTACTTCTGCAAGTTTTGCATCTACTCTATCTTATGCCGCTTGGCCTATCTCTTAGTCTGACCAGTCTTATGTTGATGATTTAGGCCTTTTGTCTTGCCCATAATGCTTCAAATGTACTTATCTTCCATCTTTGTAAGTTTTGAACCTATACCTACTTTCCTGCTCCTTGAACACTAATGTCTAGGACAAAAAATAACATCAACGCTAGTGTTCTGACTTAATGTAAGTGTTTAGTGACCTAAAGTCATCTATTTTGAAAATGAAACATATCCTAATGGTCAGCCTAAGTGATTTAATATGATTTAATTATCTTAATGGATTGATATAAATATAAGATCAATCCTCATTCATTTCTCACCTAGCAACATAGGGAAAAATACCTAATATTCTTACCAAAGAATATTCAAAGAGCATTCAATTAAATAAAGCTTCCCTATTTCCATGCTAGTCATAAGAATAACACATCTATACATCTAAAGTACTAAAGGAGTAGCCCAAGAACCTAATTTACCAAGTTACACGCTAGGTCATTATTGTACTTGCTTTGCACATATTTCAAAATTTACATACAAGTTAACACATATGAGAGAACTATATCAGTCTAAGACCCTCTTCAGAGTACTGGATATATAGGCAATGCTCACTGACATAGGGGTCTTTGGGGTTAATTTGACACCATGTTCCCACTAACTCATTTTTACTCAATATGACTATGAAGATGAAGAGCTATGGTTTTACAAATTCATGAGGAGTGATAGTCCATGACCTATATCTAAATGCACCAGAGCAAAGGTGAAGTCAAACCTATAAGCATCCAGGTGGTCTCATCCTTTTTATCAAGTATTCCATACAAGACAATTACATCGAACTTAGATATTAGCATCGATGCAACTATCCTAGGTTGATGGTAGTGTCTAGAGTTCCAAAAACATTAGATCTAGAAACTGATGACTATTCTAGAATCATCTTTCAACTTATTTTCTACCTTTTCTAGATCCAACACTGTGTTAGCATCTAAAACATCTAATTATATTACTTATTTATCATTTTTATCCATAGCTTAGTTATATTTTCCATATTTAGCCTATACACAACATAATAAATTTAGTGTATGTTTATATCTGAGTTTAACACCCAATTAGCCTATTGTAGATCTGATTATTACCCTTGTGCATTAACATTTATATATTATTAAGCCTGTATACTTCAAATTATGGATCCTCATCCAATTTATGGTTAAACATAGGAATGCTAACCCATTTTATAATTGATGTGTTTGCACAATTTCAACTTACATTTTAGAACTTTCATCTGATATAGAGAACAATGTATAAAAAATTGCAACAAAAATATTACAACAAATGAAAGTGGATGAGCAACCTCTATTTTGTTGGGGTGTAGAGCAATGTGTTAAATAAGGTGAAAATAGTATTAATAATTTAGATAAAAATCTAGACAAATGTTCAATTTTCTTATATTACAAAAAAACTATTATAGTTGATTCACAAAAAAAGGGTATCCCTAGTAATAATTTTATTGTGTCCATGAAGGTCACTCAAAGGCAAGAATTAAAAAAGGACAAATGGTCAATGATGACATTGTTAAGTTATGGAGCTAAAAAGCTTCACAGGTATGCAAACAAGGAGGTTGTTGAGTGGCAGAGCAACCGAGTTGGTCTAATCAACCGACGTCAGTCATATCCAGTTACAGAGCAACTGACATCGATCAGGGATCGGTCGACATCGGTCATCCCCAGATAGACAGGAACCGATGTCGGTCCCCTGTGTGTGCGTGCATGAGTTTGCATGTGTTTTCATAATTAGACTTGGTCTATTCTAGGAGGTCCGAGTGTTTGCATGTGAAGACTAGTTTAAGTCTTGAGTTTGTGTTTCTAATTATTGTTTGTATGGGATCTATTTAATAGACCCATGGGGCTGTATTGTAATCAAGGACAAGGAAGAGATCCTTCCAATTGTAAGATCAGTTGATTTGCTTGGCAAGCAAGATCAGGGGAGATCTACATGGTAAGTATTGTCTCATTTGATTTACAGGTTGTGCAAGATCAGAGAGATCTACTTGGAGTACTTTGAGTACTTGGTGGACTGGTAGTATTGTTACTGGCTGGTGGAGGGAACAACTCAGTGTTGAGTTGTGGTTGTAATTGGTGGTGAGAGAAAGAACTCTTGAGGGAGAATCATTGTACATCCTAGAGGTGTGGGAGCCCTAGAGGTGTGGGAAGAAGAGTGTGACTTCATTGTATTTCCTTTTGGAAGAGTATTAATACAAGATTGTATTGTCTCTCATATTCTGTGCTATTTCTAAATTCTAGTTACTTGTTAATTCTAGTTTAATTCTGTGTTTATTTGCTTATACAAAGGTAATCATGTGTGCTCTTAGGAGCTGTTAGATCCTGACAAGTGGTATCAAAGCAGGTTCATCTGAGCTTGGTTTAGAGCTTGGGTCACTAACACCTTGGTTTCAGAGTGTGTTAAGTGTTTGTTGATTACAGGTCACTCTCAGGGGTTTCTGATTGAGTGGGAGTATAGCAATGGCAGAAGAAAGTAAGCTAAGAATGGAGGAATTCAATGGCAAGAATAATCAATTAATAAATTATGGAAAGAAAGGGAAGGTAAAGAAAGATTGTTAGTTGGTAGAAGATCAACATGAAGGAAATGAAGAAGCAGATGTTGCAGGTATTGTTGCACAGGATGCTCTTGTATGTTCCTTGGATAAAGTAGAATCTTGGGTTTTAGATTTTGTTTCCTCTTTCCATGCAGCCCCAAATAGAGTATTTTTCCATGATTATGTCCAGGGAGACTTTGGAAAGATTTATTTAGGGGTTGGTGAGCCTTGTCAAATTGTTGGCAAAGGGGAAGTGTAGCTAAAATTGTAGACGGGCAACACATGGGTGTTGAAGGATGTCATGCATGTCCCAGTCCTAAAGAGGAGGCTAATCTCTACAGGAAAGTTGGGTGATGAGGGTTGCACAGTTACTCTCACAGCGGATTCTTGGAAAGTTACCAAGGGTGCACTTGAATTAGCATGTGGTAAGAAAGTAGGTACTCTTTATCTATCTACTTGTATTACTGATTCTCCTTTTGGTTTATCTACTTCAGATGTAGATGCGAAGATGTGGCTCTATAGGCTTGGTCACATGAATAAGAAGGGGATGCATGTTCTTAAGAGGAAGTATGATGTTTTTGACAAACTTAAGAACTGGAAAGCCTTGGTTTTCTTGGAGGAGATGACGGACAAAGATCAGCTCAAGGGGCTGAATAATTTTGAGCAGGGAAAGGTTGATTTGGACAAGGTTTTGATCCAAAGTGTGCTCGCGGGTAAAGGTCATCACTCACAGGAAAACACAGTTACTGATGTCGATCAGGTGAAAACTGACATCGATCAGGAAGGTACTGACGTCGGTCATGTGCAGACCAAAGTCAGTGGTGTCAGGTAGGTGGATACCGACGTCGATCAGGGAACTGACGTCGATAGTCAAGTCGGTCGCATGGAATCGATGTCGGTCGAGTGCAGACTGAGGGGTGATCGACATCAGTCACTGTCAAAATGGATTTTGGGTGGACATCAAGCTATCAAGGAGTCTCAAACTCCCATGTGGAGGACTAAAAGGGTAAGCCTCAAATTTGTTATTCCCCTTCTTTACACTACTTGTTGCTCACTGATGGTCAAGAACCAAAAATTTTTAAAGAGGTAATGCAGGTAGAATCTAGGAAACAGTGGGAGCATGGCATGAATGAGGAATTTGATTCCTTGGAGAAGAACCAAATGGGAGATTTGGTAGAGTTTCCAGCTGAGATGAAAGCACTGAAATATGAATGGATTCCTAGATTAAAGAAAGGAGTGAATGGACAGGTGAGATGGAAGGCCAGATTATATGGTCTTGAGCAAGCTCCAGGACAGTGGTACAGGTTTGACAGGTGTATGACAAAGCATGGCTTTAGTCAATGTCATTGTAACCATTGTGTTTACTTTCCCAGGTTGGATAATGATTGCAACATTATCCTGTTACTGTATGTAGTGTATATGCTTTTTGCAGGGTCACACATGCAGGGAAGTTCTGAGCTAAAGGTAAAGGTAGCTCAGAGGTGTGCCAGGAAGGATTCAGGAGCAAAAATCCTTGGCATGAGTATTTCTAGAGACAGGGAAGATCACAAGTTGATTTTGTCTCTAGATGATTGCGTGAATAAGGTAGTGGTGAGGTTCAAGATGCAGGATGCAGAACCGGTTAGCACACCTATGGATGGATAGTTCACATAATAGTGTCCCCAATCACATGATGAGGTTAAGTACATGTGTACTAGACCTGATATTGTCCAAGCAGTGGGAGTTGTCAGCAAGTTTGTAGCCAATCCAGGAAAGAAGCACTGGAAAGTAGTTCAATGGATTCTCAGGTATCTGAGAGGGACCAGCAGCAAGTATACATGCTATGCAGGGTCAAGCACTTCTCTACATGGGTATGTAGATGTGGATATGGCAGGTTACTTGGATGACAGGAGAAGCACCACAGGACATGTGTTCACTGTTGGTGGTACGATGGTTAGCTGGATTTCAGAGATGCAGAAGGTTGTTGCAGTCATGGTGACTAGCAAGGATGTGAACCCTATAGGTATGTTAACAAAGTTGAGAACAAAGGAGAAGTTGAATCTTCATTCAACTTCTGTTGGTCTTCAAGATTGAACTTGAAGAGGGATACAAGCCAGGAAATAAAATTAGAGGACATTGTTGTACAGGTATAGGTGTAGCTGTTTATCTCCAAGTGGGAGATTATTAAGTTGTGGAGCTAAAAAGCTTCACAGGTATGAAAACAAGGAGGTTGTTGAGTGTCAGAGCAACTGACATCGGTATGATCAATCGATGTTGGTCATATCCAGTTATAGAGCAACCGACATCGGTCAGGGATTAGCTAATGTCGGTCATCCCCAGACAGATAGGAACTGATGTCGGTCACCTATGTGTGCATGCATGAGTTTGCATGTGTTTCTAGAATTAGACTTGGTCTATTCTAGGAGGTCTGAGTGTTTGCATGTGAAGACTAGTTTATGTCTTGAGTCTGTGTTTCTAATTATTTTTTGTATGGGATCTATTTAATAGACCCATGCGGCTGTATTGTAATCAAGGACAAGGAAGATATCCTTCCAATTGTAAGATCAGTTGATCTGCTTAGCAAGCAAGATCAGGGGAGATCTACATGGTAAGTATTGTCTCATTTGATTTACAGGTTGTGCAAGATCAAAGAGATCTACTTGGAGTACTTTGAGTACTTGGTGGACTGGTAGTATTGTTACTGACTGGTGGAGGGAACAACTCAGTGTTGAGTTGTGGTTGTAATTGGTGGTGAGAGAAAGAACTCTTGAGGGAGAATCATTGTACGTCGTAGAGGTTTGGGAGCCCTAGAGGTGTGGGAAGAAGAGTGTGACTTCTTCATTGTATTTCCTTCTGGAAGAGTATTAATACAAGATTGTATTGTCTCTCATATTCTGTGCTATTTCTGAATTCTAGTTACTTGTTAATTCTGGTTTAATTCCATGTTTAGTTGCTTATATAAAGGTAATCATGTGTGCTCTTAGGAGCTGTTAGATCTTGACAGACATTATTTACACAATTATCCTTGATTGGGCAAGGCAAGGATGTGAGAAATTTTCTAAAGCATCCTAGCTTATTTGTAGATTCTTGTACTCGTACAAGTAATGATTAAGGTCATAAGACTTTAATAAAAAATAATCATGCAATTCAAACTTTATGATTACAAATAGTTGTCGCTTGATTGTATGTTAGCTACACTCTTGTTGAATCTTTTGAGCACTATTATTCGTTCAGATATTTTGAATTTAATACAATCATGTCATTGGCATGTATTTGGCTAAAGTTTTTATAAATAGTTTTTCTCTTTTAATTTATTATGATGCATAAATGTTTTATTGAATATTGTTAAAAATTACATAATAATATTGATAAAATATTTCAGATGAAATACAATCATAGAATTGTAAGTGGAAAAAATTCAAAACTATTTGTGTATTAATTGTTTAAGATTGACATTTATGCAAAAAAATGTAAAGTAGATATTGCAGTTTATTACATTGAAATTAAAAACTATTTATTTCTCTTATATTTTAGATTTATTTCCAAAGCAAATAAAATTATTGGAGTTGGGAATGGAAGCACTGTTATTTGGAGTTCCAAGGATTATCGATTTTGGATCAGCATGGAAAAAACCTAAATTTTTGGATTCATGTTACAAATATTGAGGATTATAAATATAAATTTTTATATTGGGTTGTGGTTTACTTATCTGCATTCAAGAGTGATTGATTCATTCATTCGTCACTTTGACTGGCTACAAAATGTCAAATTTGTTATTACTTGGGGTGTATCACATTGCGATATAAGTTATAGATTTTCTAGATCAAAAATAATAAATATTTTGTTGGTATCATAAAATAATATACAAATGGTTCTCAACAAATACAAACATGTATA
The DNA here is from genome assembly GCA_037957365.1 of Torreya grandis. Taxonomy (NCBI): domain Eukaryota; kingdom Viridiplantae; phylum Streptophyta; class Pinopsida; order Cupressales; family Taxaceae; genus Torreya; species Torreya grandis. The sequence goes on from JARHVA010002604.1 coordinate 544,427, forward strand.
TGGAACAAAAGATATATTGATCATAGATGAGAAGACATGTTTTGATTCCAACAAACAAGATGCCTTTTGTTTTGGATTGCCTTCAAGTTAAAAATTTGATGGCACACTACATTCTGATAAAGAAATATTCACACATTTATATGTGGGGTTAGAGCATGTAAGGTTTCACACAAACCTGCACTACTCTTTAGAGACATTTAAGTGAACTATTAGTGATTATGATTGCTTTGCTTTGCTTTGAAGTAAACTATAATAAAGTTTATTCTGTTGCAAATAACTTTATAATTGAATCAAGTGATTTTGTATCTCAATGTGTTACTATAACTAATTATTATTTGGATTTGTTCCAAATTTTTTTACTAATATAACTAATTATTGATTTACTTTATTTCAAAAAAAAATGTTGATATAAAATTATGGAAGCAACAAATTAATTGTTTTTTGGAAACATGTTCTTTTGTTTTGAGTAATTTTTTTAATAAGTTATAGTTTATATAATTTAAACTTAAATTCTTGAGCAATCAATATAATCATATTTAAAATGATAAAATCTATTTTTATTATTTTTAAGATGAAATTATCTCAATGGCTTTGAATTTAAGTCAATTTATTGTGTACAAGGTGAAAAGCACACTGATCAATTTTGATTGTGTTCGACTTGAATGGGGTTTTAATTCATACAGTTCATAAAAAATAAATCATCATAAATAAGATTGATATATGAGGGACTATTGATCTCAAAACAAATTACTACTTCTTTTGACCACACTTAAGGGATTTCTTGCACAAATATCTATCTATTTTCAAAATTGGTATATGGACATCGGTTAATTTCAGAAACATAGATGACTTAATGATCTCATTTCTTCAACAAATAAAATTGAAACATGATAAATTTGAATTTATATATGCTCAATAACAATGCAAATTAGGTCATCGAGATGATTATAAAGGTTTCAGAAACCCTGTAATATTTTACCAACCACTATAATTTGTTCAAAATCGTAACGAAGGTCTATACAATAAATTCAATTCAGTGCTAGTTGATGATGCTTATGATAAAAATATTATTAATGATGAAGGTAATTATATCATCTCAGAAACATTTAATAATAATTTTATGAAGATAATTATTTATTTCATGAATTATGGTTGATGTTGCTACTTGTATAAGATGTCACAAATGTTAGGCAAGTAGTAAATAAATTGACATAAGTATTTATAAACAAATTATTTGTGACCTTTATATTTATGCTATAGAAAAATTAATATATACATTGTATTATGTAAACTATTTTTTAAAAAAGATATAAATTTTCATGTTTAAATTCTTATATGAAATTGTTTTTGGGATTTATCTACAATAAATGTTTACAAACTTACATGTGTGATAAATTCACCACACAAAAACATTGCATGGATGCTTGTGATAATTGTTTTTGCTCACACTTATATTTTGTGATTTTTAATTTCTTACTATCACTTAAAAAGTAACTAAAGATTGCATAAGAAAAATTAATAAAAAAAACTTTAACTTTGTGATAAATGTATTGAAATTTATTGTGGCCAAATTTGAATCGATTACGTTAATTTAAATAAAATATCAAATAATTCTACAAAGATGTTTTTATTGCAACAAAATATCAAAATCATTCAAAAAATTAAAATTCAAAAATTAATTAGTGCCATGTTTTTCACAATAAAATATTAAAAATATATTTGTTTTATACTAAATTCTAATAACTTTCAAAATGGATTCCAAAAAATATGATATGTAATATTAAAAAATACTAAATTAGAATCCAAAAAATATGATATATAATTCCAAAAAACAAGTTGCAAATTGATACTAATAATATAAGATTCCAACATTTGATATTATAAAACTGGTAAAAATAGTTTTGGGTTTTAATCTGGACTAGAATATACCCAAATTTAATGAAATGATCATTTAGTATTACGGTTTTACTACAATAGGCATTTTCATCTAAGTGCCTATCAACATCTCAATGCACCTATAGGTGTAATTTCTAGAAGTAGACTCTTCAAATCAATCTTGTATAAATATGTTTCTCCACTAAAAAAACAATGACAAAAAATAATGAGTCGTCCATCTTTGGAAATGGAAATCGATAATTAATCATAATATTATTGATAAGTTTTTAATTTTCACATATTCCTCATTTTCCATCCTTCTTAGGTGTAAGCAATATTAAAACTACAAACATAAACAAACTTTCTTTAATAAAATATCTATCCAACAAATATTTAAGTTTCTTATTCATTTCTTCGCTCATATATGGATTCATTTTGTGTGGGACCTTATTTTCTAAACTTTCTCTAAGCATCAAATCCATCTGATGAGAAATATTTATCATTGGTGCTAACCCACTTGGTAAATCATTTGAAATTATTTCATATTATTTCAACAAATATGTCACTTCTTTTCTCATTTATTTCTTCTTTACTTGTTCTATATTTGGAAAGACATCAAAACAAACAAGTCTACTACACAAGTGTCAAAATTTATTTAATTGAAAGAAACATCAATAAGGAACTTGTTCCTCCATCTTTCATAAGAAACAATCCAAACTTCTTCCCATCCTTGGAAATTTGGAAAGTGTTCTTTCTTTGATTTTGTATAGCACTTATGTCATATTATCATAATGTCCCCAACAAGACATGACAAGCCTCCATCAGTATTATATCACACCAAATTTCACCATGTTAACTTCCAATGTGGAAGCTAACTTGGCATTATTTTGTCACCATTACTTGATGACCTTTTTGCAACCAATAAATCTTATATGTAGTGAGATGAGAAATAAAATTCAATCTCAATTTTGACACCATGACAGTTGAAACTAGATTAGCTAGTGCTACCACTATCTGTTATCCACTTACAACAATTACCTTTTATTTTGCACTTAATTATGAGAATATGTTTTCTATGTTAAGTTCCATCCTCTTGATTTTCTAGATTCAACAAAAAAAATTACATCTTTAGGTTCTCTCCATTATTTGGTTTTACAAGTGCAGACCCTTCTACGTATTCTTCCTTTGCTTATGGTAAATGCACACTCTTCTCACTTATATTTTCTTTATCCACTTTAGGACATTCATATGCTTTATGTCCATTTTTTCTACACTTAGAACAAGTGTCATTAAATCATCCACCCTATCCTTTGTTTCCTTATCATATTCCTCTATAAGAATCATAACCACCTCTTTAGTTCTCATTGCAAGGAACTATCTTCTCCATCTTATTTATTTGCATAATTTTGGCCTCTTCCATAATATTTACTTCCAAGTCCTATACCTCTTCTTCATCCATTTTTTTTTAACATTTTTTCTTTAGCCTTCAAATCACATTGATATGAATCTTTTACATGATGTAATTTTGTGTACTAAATTTATCTTGTATGGAAAGGAGGAGACCATTCACATACCTGGAGATGTGTTCTTCATCATCTTCAACATGATCTAATTGAATAATTAAATTATAGAACTCCTTTGTGTAATATTACACTGGGGTATTTCTATTTCTGATTTTTCAACTTCTAGAAAAAAATTAACTAATAATCAGAAAGTAAAAACTTACCCTTAAACTTTTCAACCATCTATCCCATTTAACTCTTATTGCTCTTTATGCACAAAAATGATCCCACTATAAGGATATGTGTCCTTTGAAATTCATGTAGACAAACTTCACTCTCTTGGGGTCCTCAACTTAATCATAATCAAATTATTTTTATAAGTTTGGTAACCATTCTATCAAATTTTGAGGGTTCAAACTTATAGAGAAATTAAAAATGTCTAACTTTATCTTGTCTCCATTCTTATCAATGCATTTGATGATCCTTTCTTTTAGTTCCTCTTCCAACTCTTGTATTTAATTATTTTATAGCTCCTTCATCCTCACTTTCTTTAGTAACAACTCCCCTTAATTGTACAATCTCCATAACTTCTAAATCGATATGACATTTCTCTTGGCACTTATACTAGATATGTAACTGTCAGTGTTCATCCTCCTCTTCCAATAGATATTCCTTTATGAGCCATCTTGTACCACTAACAATTTGGATTTTAACATTCTATATATTCAACCAAGACTTTACCACACTTAAATTAACTCTCAATAATGAAAGACTCTCTCTTAACCTACTATCAATTATCTCTCAACAAGTCAACATGTTATGGCTCAAACCTACCACAAACATGCTTTACTAACATATGCTGGTGAGGTGGGTTTTTAGTTGAGTGAATGACTGATAACTCGTGGCCTTATCAAATTATACAGACAATAATAACAGTCACAAGGTAAACACAAAACACTTCATTCATCCACTTAGGAAAATATGGAGGCATTAAAATTAATGAGTATGTTTGTTTAATTATACAAAACTAATCAAACCACTTCCTACACATCTTGGTTATCTTGGACCTTTTTTTTATGCACACTCTAGACACACCTACACCCCTTCTTGAATCACTATGAGATCCAAATATTTTATTCTCTGGAATAACTACTTAATACTTTTTTGACCTTTAAATAAACTCTAATTGAACATCCCCAAAACTAATTTACTCATGTCATATAATGGGAAGAGTGTATTACAAAGAAATGTGAGTAGGGGAACTTGAATCACTACCTGAACATTTCATATGCACAAATTAAAGGAACAAATTCATAAGAAATCACTAACTATATTGTGAATCTTATTGCATGGCACTTTATTCTTATCGGTCTTGAGACTCCTAACATAACTATTAATGCAAGATCAAACTCCTCTAACAAGTTATTGATCAAACTCTTATTGTGAATAAATTCCCAAAGATTTTGGTGTCAAAGGTTACTTTAAGGTCTTCCATGTTTGTTAATCCTCTTCCAACTCTAAACATAGATATGATGCATTCAGGGTGTTTCACGTATATAAAGTTTGCATTAACATAGAGTTTATTATGCAATAAACTCTATAAGACTCAATATAGACTCACAAATCTTAGGGTTGGCTTGCAAAGCTCCATTAGGCTTTCATAGTTCAAATGGGCTTGCCTAGCATGAACTAGATTTTTGAAGCTTGAATAATTTTACAGATCTCAAAGTAGGATTGTGAAGCTCAAAGTACACTTGTGAAGCTCACATGGGCTTGTTAAGCTCAAAACAAGCCCACAAAGATCAAATTCTCACACCCGTTTCTATATTCTTCCCCCATATATGTTTAAATATTTTAAGGATTGAAAAATTAACCCAAATGTGGAATGGTTTGGAAATCCATGGATGCTCCTACATTTTTTCCATTCCATATGTTTCCCTTGAACTTCATATGGATGTAATATTTGATATTAAAATTATCAAGATTTGATTAATGTATCTAGTATTTTTATATTTAAGCCAAGTTTCAGTGTCTCTAACCCAATTTTGTTTTTGTTTTTAATAGCTACTACTCATATTAGAGGTGAAAACATGAAGTCTATTGTTATTCAGATTGAGTAGATTTGTATTTATAGTCTAGGTATCCAATTATGGCTTTAGACTCTACTGAAGTACAACCCTGATTGTATCAAAAGAAATTGCTAAGAAGTATTTATTACAATTTATTATGAAATTGTAGGTTATAAACGCTTTCTATTTGTTCAGTTTTATCCCAAGTTTCATGAGAGATGCTACAAGCCCAAACTTCATAACCAGATAGAATATTTTTGGGATGACTGAAGTGTTAAAAGAATTGTTTTCTTATAATAGTCCTATATTTTAACATGTTTGCATACATTTTTTAGACTATGATAAAATTTATAGCCACCAATGATTATCGTCTCTACATAATGGTTTCAATTTAAATGGCATTTAAAGTTTATGCCTAAGTATCATGTGTAATATTGGACCTCTTCCAAAGGTTTGCTGTGATACAAAATCAAAAGATAAGATCTCCTTTTGGATTTAAATATAATTACCTTGATTTTTTCAACGTCAATAGTAAGTTCTTGTACCATATTTTTGTTTTAAGTGAATTACCATTAACAAAAAAATAAAATGATGGCACAAGGAAGATTTGTTATTTAAAATGTAAAATGTAAAAGAGTTTGTTCCGATTTTTAAAGTGAGTACGCTATGTTTTCCACATTGTCGCCTCAAGTTCTATTTCTGCACAATCCACTGTTTATTTTTTCGGAATTTCTATGTTCGAATGTCAAAAAAAAGGTTTGCTCCTCCAGATTTCTAATTACTATACTACCTATAACCTCTCTTTCTTCTAAGATTCTTTGTTACATTTTAGCGTTTTACTGTGTTTGTAGGATCCCAAACAATTCTGGATTGAGTATATGAATTTTGATCGGTATTCACATTTGCAGTAATTAGAAATTGGAATGGGAATAAGCATTGTGTATATTGACTTACAAAATTAAAATTTGAAGGTGAAGGGTAGAAATGGGAACTAATTTTGACTTGATAAAGAGATTTCTGCAAAAAGACCTTAGATGCATTTAAAAAATCATCAAAATGTAAATGTGTGAGGATAACAAATTAGAACTCCTTATATTTGACTTGGTTTTTATTTGAGACAGTTGCCTGTAAGTTTTAGGAATTACAAGGTTGAACGTCGAGTTTCAGGCCTCAACCCCATACGCCATCCACAAGACAGTTACCTCTCATTACTGCATCACTCTATAAGAGTGGCATTAATAATTATTACATAATATTCATGTATCTTGGGTCAACCAACGGCTACCACAACTCAAATTAGTCACACCAGGGCTGCCAAAATTGCTACACAAATATTATACAGATAGAAGAGAGCAGTCTAGGCACAGGTAAATACTATAGATAAGATATGATCTAGAGGATCAAGTATTTTTAGACGCCCATTGCACATATTGTGGTCATGTGACCACTAATTTGTTCAAGTCGTCTTCTAATTGCTTCATACCTGTGCCTATACTTCTATGATGCTATTGATATCGTTTTGTATTGTTTTATAGTGCTGACGATCGCCTCCTCTACTGGAAGTCTCTCCATACTTGATGCTCCATAGAAGCAATGGACTCCTTGCGTTCTTTGAAGCACATATTCTGCGTCCTTAGGACCTGCAATAGCATCGAAAATCTTTAGCAACAAATTCTGAGACATTTGAAACAGGTTTTGTCACTATTGATGATAAAGCTTTTGGTAAGCTGACCTCCATGGCATAATATAATCACATGTGGATTTACTCTCATTGCAGCATCAGCTATTGCTTGCACACGAGTTACACTGTCGACCAGAGAGAGGGTTGTTTTGGCTCCAATAGACCCTGAGGTTGTCAGACCCATGTGTACTACAATTATATCAGCCCCTGCATCTGCCATGGCAGAAGCTTCTGCTTCATTGAATGCATATGGGGTAGTCAAAAACCCAAATTTGTGCGCTTTATGGATCATTTCCACCTCCAAGCTGTCAGAACAATACAATTCAGACAACTTTTTGAATAAGTCGCACACAACCACTTTGATTACTGTCAATCTGTCACACTTAACTGGATTTGAATGTAATAACTGACCTAGTAAAATGCACAAAGAGCAAATGTTTCAAGCTTGTAGTTTGAAGAATCTATCTAGCTTTCCAGGTCATAATATATAATAATAAAATTTCAGGTCATAGTGTTCAACCTTTGATGTAGAGTAAGATCTAGAAGTAAAAGAAGCTTACCCATATCCCATGCCCGTCTCTTCTAAGTTTTGGCGAAAGTTGCCATCAAATAGACTGACGGTTGGAAAGTTTTGAACTCCTGCAAAACCAATGGATTCTAGTTTCCGCAAAAAGTAATCCATCTGGCGAAATGGATCTGTGCCACAAACTCCTGCTAGAACTGGTACTTGCTTTACAACCTGAGACATCAGTTATTCAATAACACTTGATACGGTGCATATGCAAAGCTCAACCACTGCCCTATTCTCTTCTACTCTTCTCCTTTCCTTTGATCTCCTGTGTAAACAAGTAAAGAGTTCTAGAGACTCTTAATATTTTAAATTTGAACTTACAGGGAGGACCTCATTGGCCATCTCCACTACCATTGCGTTGGCATCTGCAAAAGGTAGCAAACCAGCTAGGGAACCTCTTCCTGCCATTCAAAAGCGTCCGGAGTCGTAGATAATTATCAAATCTACCCCACCTTCTTCTTCAAACTTAGCAGATATTCCAGCTCCTGCTCCAGCTCCAATTATTGGTATCCCTTGAACTATTTGTTGTTTAAGATTTTGTAGTATGGTTTGTGTAATTTTTAATGTCTCTAATTTATGCATCACATTGAAAACAAACTAGATTAACAATTAGAAAAACACTAGTTGAAATTTTAGTCTTTATGTTGACATCATAAAATGACAATCATATTCCCATCTGCTACATATTTTGTTTCAACAAATGGCACAGTTTTTTCTACAAGCAAGAGCAAAGCCAGATAATGATGTAAAAATGGACACATTTTAGGGGATTAAAGAAGGGCCAATTTAGAAAAAACTAAGTGATGAAGATACAAGGAAAATGGCATTAAAAAATTAAATTCCTCCTAGCTACCGTAGGGAAAACATCGACTAGGAAACAAACAAGAAAGGCATCCTCAGGACGTCAAAAAGCAATTGATGCATTTGCAAATGTTGGAAGATAAGCTTCTGATTTTAAGATCTTTGTTACACCCAAAAGTTCTGCATATCAGTTTTTGAAATGCCACATATGAAGATCCCATAGCTATCACTTAACAGGAGCCATTCTTACCAACAATTTTTATGGAAAACTATCAAACTATAAAACTGAATCACAGCAGAGCAGCATTTTGCGACTAAAGCCTAATTTCCTATTTTACCATATGCAAGTCAAACCATGAAAGTCTTCATATTATATGGTTAACCACAGGAGATGATTCCTTCACATGGAGATTTCAACAAAAATCATAAAAAAACAGCACAAATATAAAAGTATCAGGGCCTTTTCCCTACCATAATCCATTAACAAAAAAGGTATCTTGTCAAATTAATTTTAGTTTGCTTACAAACCAAGTTAAAACTGTATATAATCTCATCTCCGAAAGTCAACCCTGGCTTGGACAAACATATGATAATAAGGACAGAAGCTGCAGACAGTAGGACAGATTCTATCAATGCACTATCCAAGAAATTTTTTTGTTTATAAACCATGTCTTGTCATTATGTTAGCTAAGAGATGAAGTGCACAACTACGAGTCAGAATAGACACTGGTTGGTGACTGATATATCTAAACTAACAGGTACTGAGTAACAGAAAGTTCTCAAGCATGGACTTTATATCTTTGATTTCACAGTGGCTTGTTCGCAGTGTATCAATTTGTAAAAGTATTCTGGACCTTAAATCACTAGTTTGATTCAGAACACTCTTACAAACTACTCATTCGTGAAAATTTTGGCAGAATCAAGTTCCTCACGAACTTATAGCCAAAATTTGAAGGGGATGCAATAAGTGTAATGAAGCCAAAGTGGAACAGAGGCTACTGCGAAATACCGAACAATTGGAATGCATTTGTATCCCAGATTTTAGTTGGCACATGCATTATAATAGCAATCAAATTCTGATCAGGTTTATGGAATATTAAAAGAATTCGATACTTTGCTAAAATTTAATTGTACTAATGCATTTTGTTTCCTTAGAGGGACAACAGAAATATGGTGTAAAATGTGAAAATCGAACTCCACTTCCTGAAGAATGACATGCATGGTACTAATTCCCAAACATCTAAAGCATGTTAGGTTGTGGAGCTAAAAGCTTCACTGATGCAAACAGGGGAGGAGGTTGCTGAGGGTTGCTGAGTTGCAGAGAAGCTGGGGTCGGTCTGATCAGCCGACGTCGACAGGATAGCAAGGAGAAGCAACCGACGTCGGTCAGGGATCGGCCGACGTCGGTCACCTCCAGGCAGACAGGGACCGACGTCGGTCACCTGTGTAGTCCAACTGTGAGCTTATTACAGGCAGTTGGTTGTCGAACCAAGTGTTTGCATGATGAGTGCTAATTTTAGACTCATAGCTGCGAATCTAATTATTGTAATTAGATGTCTAATTATTGTTTGATGAGATCTATATAATAGACTCATGGTTGTATTGGAAAAGTGTTCTAGTTTGAGTTGAGCAAAGTTTGCTCCTTCTGTGTGTGAGGTGAGCAAGGGTGTTCCTCCTAGTTCCACAGCAGTACCAGGCGTGTTGGTGCTGGATTGGAGAGCCAACTGGGTTCTTCAGGAGTGTATGATCTTAGTCATCAGGTGAGCATGGCTTATAGGAGATCTACATGGTAAGTAAGATCGTTGATCTGCAGGTGTGTGTGTGCGCAAGGTCGAGGTTCACAGGTGTGCAGAACCACTTATTGATCTGTAGTTTGGAGATCAGATAGGACAGCAACACAACAGGGAGCAGAATTAGGCAGGATCTACTTGGAGTACGGTGTGTACTCATTGGTATGTACGTGGAGTACATGAAGAGCTAAGAGGAAGGCAAGGCAGTTCCTTCCATAAGTATGGTCTGTTGAATTGCAGGTTGTTGCAGGTTCATGGGAGATCTACTTGAAGTACCTTGAGTACTTGTGGAGTGCGTGGAGCACTTGTGGAGTGCGTGGAGCACAGGTGTAAGGTGAACACCAACTCTGTGTTTGAGTTGGGTGTTGGGACCTAGTAGAGGGAGAGCTTTGGGGAGAAGATTTACTGTTCACTTGAGGTGTGGGAAACCTCTGTAAGGTGGTGGAGAAGAAGTGGGATCTTCTTTATTGTATTCTTTTCTGTAAAGTGTTAATACAAGTTGTGTAGTGTCTCTCATATGCTGTGTTATTCTGAATTCTAGTTACTTGGTGAATCTGGTTATTTCCGCATATTATAGTTGCTTGGTATTTGGTAATCAATTGTATGCTTCCGGTGTTTCGCACCCTCACAAAGCAAATGGGCTGACTGTATGAAATTTGGCCAAACTTGCAGGAGGCTGTATTTTTATAGCTATAATTTTCCAAATAAGTTGTCACAGAGCTAAATACCCTGTATGAAACGGTTGCCAGGATCTTAATAGCAGAAAGAGCTTCAAGCAATTGAGAATATGAAGTAAGAAAGCATTGGTGCCAAGATGGAGCTATCTTAAGGACAAGTGACCCTTTTGGAGTTACAAGAATGATCTTAAATTTATGGAACTCAATTTCAAAAAAAGAATAGGTTTTGCAAATAAACCAGTAAAACAAACGGTGCCAAACAAAACACAGTTGCTCTAACCCCAATGACAAGATAAGAGATTCCCATGAATTCCATTATGTTTATAATAGAAATAAACATAAAAAAACAAGAGAGTTGTGGCAGTAATACCTAAGAAAAAACCACAAGTTTGGTTCTTCCAAACAGAAAAATAAACTTTTCCATGAGGTAGTACACTGATGGATGTCTGAAGGTATGGAAGGCATTGCCTAAATTGGATTATGTGATGCATACATATGTTGGGACACTGAAAAAAAGCCCATGACATGGTTACGGTAATTAGTCAAAGGACAAGTAAGAACTGTCTGGTGGATTGAAATTACAAGAAAATTGAAGAAACCACAGGAGAGTCCGATACTCTTGTTTTAAAAGCCGGAGTCATTGAGGGCAATCATCTCCTAATTGAAGCAAGATGTTACAGGCTAGGTGACAAGTGCGGATTTAGTCTTAAAACAGTGGAAAGTTGAAACACAAGCAAACTTAATTAAAAAAATTATAAAATAATGAGAGATCTCCTTGTTACTCAAGAATCCACACTACTCAAAGACCAAGCAAGAAATGAGGCAATTTCAACAAGCAACTAGCACAGTGCAAAAGATGGGAGATAAACTCCTTTCACCTGTGGTTGACTAGGTCCCACCTGCACATGTTCTTATGCCCTCAGATGATGACAAAGAAAGCTACAGACACTGCATTGGCCACTATTGCATCTTTCTTTTGTCCTTCCCCTAGGATGCAATGGTAGCCTTGTTTTAGCAAGAAATCAGTTTGATCAGATTGTGAAAGTTTGCCCTGGTGCTTTCAGGTATAAACTTGTGTTTCTTATCCGAAAGGATCCCGGAAGCTTTTTGGGTATAGAAGCAATTAAACTTCACTAAGAACCTAGTACAAACACTTCCCAAGAGCAGATGTATAACAAAGCATTCAGTGTGTGCAGAGACGATTTTAAGCAAACGAAGTGCTTAGAAAGCCCAGTGCCATGTAGTTAGGAGAATCACAACCCTTGTACTAGGGTGTCGTCTATTACATAAACACACTCAAAGTAATCAATTAATTGTTAGGTTTAATTTTATTTTTTTTGACGATACAGTATTCTTCGAATGTGAAAGAAAGAAAAAATCAGGTAAATGATTGCAGTACATATTTAAAACATTTAAATGGATTTTGAAGGAATGATTCAATATTTAAAAGTTGTAAACAGACAATGAAAAACCTTGTGAGAGTCTTCTAGATACAACTGCATAGAAAGATTTAGTTCCCATGTTTTAGGTCTCTCTATAGAATTCATCATCAGGAAAGGATTGAAGCCAATACTTTTCCAAAAATTTAGTTATTCATATGCTTAAATAATGCTGTGACTTAGTGGTAATAGGCTGAAGACAATAAGTCAGCTCCTCGAACATGATTAGTTATTAAATTGATAAACTCATTATAAACAATAGTCTAAAATATTGTTTCATGAGTAATTCAATTAAATAATTAATTGATTAATTAATAGTGTGGTCTCTAAAAGTAGGCTATTAGAAAAATCAATCTACCATAAAATTGTTAGGATTGATGCGGAGTCTAGGAAAGCTTGTGTGTCAGTGGCTTCCAAGAATGACTCAGTTTCAAACCATCGTCCTTGTTGAGATTATTAGGATGCTTTTTAATTTCTATTGCCTCTCTTACTATCCTGGTCTTCAAGTGGTTCTCAATAGCTAGAATTATGGATTTCCCAATTTGGATGGAGTGGTTTGAGTGCATCTGCAAACATAGACTTTTTAACTCCGTCTCTTTGGATGTCCACAAAATGCTATTTAATTCTGGTTTGGAATGATCTACCTGTTTCGCCCACATATGGAATGCCATAGGTGCACATGATCTCATAAACACCTTTTCTGAACATCATTTCTCGGTGGCTTTTGGCATTTCTAAGACTGTTCCTTAAGGTTTTAAATGGTTTGAAGCACATCTGTACGCCCTTATTTTTAAAAGTTCTAGCTAATTTTTCTATAGTACCTTGTATGTAAGGTAGGAATGCTTTCTTTCTCACATTTTCGCCTTCATCAGTTCTCATGTTCCAATTTTCTCTCTTTTGCTTTCAGGACAGCTTTCTCGATTTCCCAGTTATGATAGCCATTCTTTTTCTGGGCTTTACCAAGATATTTCTCCTTATTTCCCATGTGTTCTGGGTTCGAGATCTTGAGAGCCCTAGTAAAAAGGGTGTTCATCAAACCATCTTTTTTTGTGATGGGTGGTGGTGGGAGTCGGCTCTAATTTATACATCTGTCAAAACCACTCAGCTAAAATATTTTCAGTGTATAACTACTTTTGTTAAATTGAACATAAAATGAAAGAAGAGAAAAAATATGAAACAAATCATAAATAACTAAGCATAAAAAATGTAATTATAATAAAAAAATGTACAGATTAAAATACCTGGTTTTGCATCAGGAAACTCAAGTGGCTGTTTATGGATGATTCTATAATCTGGTGATTTCTGTTGAGATTTTATTTCCTTTTTGTCCAAATGTTCATCTCCATTTTGTAACTTTTTTCGGGGAAGACAAGAATCTATTATTTCAGGTTTCTTTGTACAAATCTCCAAGAATGCATCAGCTAGTGCAGCTGCAAACTCAGGATCATTTATATGTTATGGCAGTCTACGAACCTACCAAGATACACAGATCAGAACTGTCTAAATTATCAGGGAACCAGACATGTATATTGTAGCTGTTTTAGTGACTAGAATTCCCTTAGAAAACTATTTTGATGAATGTATAAATTAAAAGGTTATTTAACCCTACATGAGATAGAAAAACATAGAAGAAAACTTAAAACCAGAAATGCTTTTTCAGATTTCATGTCATTACCTGTCTATCGTTGGTCTTTTGAATGGATCTCTCTAACTCGTCTATGAGTGTGCCTGTTGCTTGTGGATCATAGAAAGGCTTGCCAGGAGTATCCAATGCAGACACACCCTTCTCAGGTAACAATATTCTTACTGGAGAAGAGGATCCATTGAGCTTCTTGGCGATGAAATCAACAAATTTCTTGTTCTCTTCCACGGTAGTTCGCATAATAGTTACCTTTCGAAAGAAGGCCAAATTTAGGATTGAAAATGGTTTTGCAAGCATAAGAAAGACAGGAACGTGACACAACCATTCTTGCCACTATTAGATTTTAAGGTCAAGAGAAAGATCTCTAAATCATAACAATTATAGACTACTGCTGCTAATAACTTCAGCAAATTCCCTTTTCCCAAAGTCAACAAAGATCTGTGAATCATGGCCATCATTGATTACAGTTTCTGTTAATAACTTTAGAAAATCCCTTTTCCCAAAGTCAATTCTACTTCAAGGGAAGTTGCAGGATAAAATAAAGTGGCATAACCTAAAAGAAATGAAAAACACTATAGTTAATTTTCACTTCAGGGGAAGTTGCAGGATAAAATAAAGTGGCATAACCTAAAAGAAATGAAAAATACTATAGTTAATTTTCCGTGAAAATAAATTTAACATCTTATGCATCATCAAAATTAAAGTAAAGAAGTGATGCATAACACCTCTTTTCTTACAGCATTTCTAAAAGGACGGAAGCAAGAGAGCAAGAAACCTATAAAAAAAGATGGAAGAACTGCATTGAGAAGAGTTCGGTGTTACCTGATCATTGTGCACATGAAACTTCCGGTGACTGAAATGAGACGGAATTGTATCGTTAGGTCCAAAGCACACCATATCCAAGGCCCCTACTAAAAACCAAGGGAATCTTCTGCTGTAAAATAGAATCAAATCGCTTGTCATTGCATGCCATGACACCTCCCACAATATAATCAGCAACTTCAGAGGTTGTGATGTCTAAAACACCCTGCAAGTATCATCCAAAAAGAAAATTTTATTCATTGAATTTCAATATTTTTTTTCTATCTCTTAAATTAGTTTATTTTGTACTCGCTCATATTTTGAATTTCCAACTCCTCATAATGTTATTCAGAAATAATATTTATATCTCCTATCCATGCAGATTTATAATTTTATTTGGTTAATCGATATACTGATGGCAACATAAGCCGCACCTAGTTGACTTTGAGAGAAAGATGATGTAGTTATAAATTCAAATGCAGTGGCACAAGTAAGTTTTTACAAGAAATATAGAATACCTGTAAAAGGCCTCCCGTCACTAGCTCTTCCATGGCTTTCCCACCGACTCCAGTGGCGTGAAATACAAATGTTTCAAAGCCTTTGGCATCCAAAACTTCTTTCACAGCACTCACACATGGTGTTGTTACTCCAAACATGGTCATGCCGATACTCTCTTGTCGATCTTCCTTATGCGATGTGCCCAATCCCATCAATTTGCCAACAATCATCCCTGCAGCTGCAGAAGCGGCATTGGACAATACAATTCTACTCACATTATTAAGCCCGCTCAAATCCACCACGGATAGCAGCAATATCATATCAGATGTCCCAATATAATGGACTGTCTGTCCACTTGCCACTGTGGAAACAATGAACTTTGGCACTCCCAGAGGAAGTGCCCTTAGAGAAGGAGCAATGAAAGAGGTGCCCCGACTTCCTCCTATCCCAATGGCTCCCACTAACTCCCCTTAGCATGGGCTTTAATCAAAAAGTGTTCAAGAGCTTTGCCAATCAATAAACCTCCTTGCGACCTATCATTTCCAAGGGTAGACAGCTGTGATGTTTCAGGGTGGCAGGAAAGAACCTCGTGTCTGCTAACGAATTCTCCTCGTTTCAGGCATTTTTTCTCCTAGACCAACAGAAATATCCACAATTTTCACCTCTGCCCGAGAATCGCTTGAAGAAAAAGTAAACAATCAGGAAACAGCAAAAACAAAAAACCCATGTAACCCGAAGTCAAAACTCACAGATGGGTAATGAGCAAAACCATTGCTAACATACATAAAAATCCAATGGAGAACATGGCTGGTGCAAAATCATGAAAAAGAAAATGAGACAATTGTACATACCTTCAAGGACGAGCCCTGCAAGAAGATTGACAGTGCAGATCGTAGGCATTTTGAAAGAAATTGCAGCTCCTTTTCCTTTGTGTCAGCAGTTCCAATGCAGAAAACCTTGGGGAACTGTTTACCATTATCCATTTTTCTTCACAATTACTCTGAACAAGCAAAAATCTTGTTGACAGATACTAGGTAGTATGGGTCCAGGTTTGACATGCTTCCTTCCTGTCTGACTCAAAGCCACTGTAGCTGGTTTTGAAGTTTTATTTTTCGGCAGCTCTGTAGTCCCTTCCATTATTACAGAATCCACTACCGTGCGCTATTCTTTTATTGTCATAATTTTTTAGTTGACTTTTTCTCTGGGTGGTCAGTTGACAATGAAGTCGCCAATGCCATTCAAACACCTTCTAGCTCGTCACAGACAAAATACAGTTAAAACAAAATTATTGAGACCGTCAACGCTGGTTGGTTCAATTCGGGAAAATGTTCGGCTCGGAAAGAGCCTGCTAAGGTGTTATAATATTAAGCATGACGTTTCAAGTGAATTTGGTCCACCATGAATATTTTTCAATTTTTGGTTTTTTATTTAAAATTATGTTATAAAATAGTGGTCAATAAAAAAATTAATAATGATATTATATTAATAAGTATGGTATATATATTTTTAATTTTTAATTTAATATTTTTGTGTGTATATTGTTTTATAAGATTTTCTTTTTAGACAACTAATACATCATTTTATATTTAAACATAATATATATCATATTATATAATGATTAATGAAACATTTTATTTTCTTCTAAATAAATAATATACATTAAATGATAATTAATGGAACATTTCATATTCATCAAAACTAATAATATATTAAATAATAATTAATGAAACACATTTCATATTCACATATATAAAAAAGAACATTACATTTAAAAAAAAAAAAAGGTTAATAAACATTAAATATATAACATTATTATAGTAGGGAATTGTCTCAAATCTGCAACCAAAATGATTGATTTGCATCCTAAACATTTATATATAATATATTAATCTTATCCATATATTTTTTATTTATCATATTTTAGTTTATTTTCATATTGATTTATTCTGAGAACGGTTTCAAATGGCTTTGAATGTAGACTCTCACCCAAGCATGATTCAAATCCATCAATCGATTTTGCCCCTACAAACCCTCACCCAAATCCAACACTATGGTTATATGTCTTTCCTCACTTGACTGTTGGGGTTCAAAACACATGGCATTTAATGCTTGGCCTTCTTGCTTTTCCCTGCTCTCCCTCTAGTTGCACCCAACCCAAGAATGGCGGCTCTGCTCATTTGTCTTCCAAGGGCTAGGACATAATGGCAATAAACTAAGAGGGTTGTTCGAGGTAAGCCAAACTCGTTTGCAAACATTGTCTCTCATAGATCATCTTCTAGAGTAGATTCCAAACCCCTTATTTCGGCCTCTCTAGACTTGATGGTGATATTTAATGAGGAAATTAGGCAGGTGATTAAATCAGAGGAATAATTCTTAGTCAAAGGTGTCATCTGCAGATTTATTGATCACTGGCCAAAACTTTATGATCTTCATTCCTGGATCTTGAAACTTTGGCAAGCCCTTCTCTCAAGTAGACTTGAAATTTACCCATGTACTAAAAGCTTTTTGATTATTATTTTCAACAATATTGAGGATAAAGAAAAGATTCAAAACTAATCATGATGCTTGAATCACCACCGCCTAGTCATCAAACAATGGTCCTTAATGTTCAATCCCCTCTCTAAACCCCTACAAATTAAACCCATCTGGGTTTGCCTTCCCTATCTCCCTCTTCAGTTTTAGACTGAATACAACCTGAAGGGTATTGGTAAATCATTGGGTGAGTTTATGCAAATGTACCCAGACACTGACCACTTCTTCCTCACTACTTTCACCAGGATTCTATTGAACACATATAATTCTAAAAATCTTCCTGAAAAATCCTATTGCAAGTTAGAGACCATTCCTAGTCTCAACCCCTTGACTATGAAGGCTTGTTATTTCGCTACCACAGTTGCTTGGGCATTGGATAATTGACCAAAAACTGTAGTCTCCTCAGAAAAAAGAAGGATTCATCTTGGTGGAAAGACTTCTCTCTCAAAAAACTTATGGTGTTGATGGCGGATGAAGAATGAGTCTCTAACAATGAGGATGCCTCTTCTTCGGAAGATCCAACTACCCTTGTTTCAAATGAGGACTTGGAAATCCCCTCCCACTTTGAAGAAAAATTGATGGATGATCTAATCTCCTCTAGGATAAAGGCAACCTCTATTGATGCTTCCTCCATTCTAGCCTCCTCATTGGTGGTGAACCCAAAAATAGATTTACCTGAGGTGGAAACATTCAATGGTACTACAACAAAAATAAAATCCTAGACTGTGTTCCAACTATTAACACCTCTCGAGTCCAACCGGTTGATAATAAAGAAGGATGGTCCATATTTCAAAAAGGGAAAAAAGGAAAAAAAATATTTAACCCAAAAATGTCCGTCCAATTAGGGGGACCTCGTGTAAAAATCCAGAAGACAAGAGAAAAATGGGTCAAGTCCTCCATGTAAGTTTGACAGAAGTTGGATAGAAGTTTCTTAGAAAGTAAGGTAATTCTATATTTGACTTTTGGTGGAAAATTATGGTGGGTTGCTTTTTATCACTTGCTTTGTTGTCATAGATATAAGCATCCCATTTAAACGTCATTTTTTTATCTTTTTCTCCATCGTACAAGGCTCCAGGTCCTTTAAACCCCTATTTTTCAACCCTATCTAATAGATAAAATATTTTTTTACTTCTTACATTTAATTTTCATAGTCCAATTAAAAGTCTCGTAATTCAATGTTTGTTATTTAAATCACTTATTTTAAATACAATTATTTTATTTATAAATTGTATATTTAAAAGTGTTACAACATATATATATATATATATATATATATATATATATATATATAAATATATATATATATATATATATATATATATATATATATATATATATATATAAAAGATATATATTTATTTTATTTATAAATTATATGTTTAAAAGTGCTGCAATAAATATATTGTGATTATATTTATTTCATTTATAAGTTTTAGTATATTTAAAAGTGTTTCAACAAATATATATGTAGTTAATTATCATATGTTTTGAAAGAATAAGTTTTGAAAGAATAAGTTGTTAATTTATATATTATTTTTTATAATTGTATTATGTAATATGTAATACTCGATCATCATTTCTTGCAAGGTTATTTTTTTATTTTATTTTATTTGAATTTTAAAATAATTTCAATCTCTTTAGATTTAAGAAATATAATATAATGTACATAAATAATCATAATATATTTTTAGTTTTTATATATATTTTATGTTCTCTTTATAGATTGATACTATCTCTTTTTGTGAAATGTTATTTTTTACATTTTTCCTAACATTGATATTCATGGCATATGGAGCTTTATTTGTTTGACTAGACTGGATAGGGGATAAGAATCCCTCCCTCAATATTGGGGACTCAAGATTGTCTTTGGGGACTCATGATTGGGGGTAGGGTGATTGGATTGGAGGATTACTCTACTCTTATATAAGTAATATAACAAAGAAAATGATAGATAGATATGAGGAGGGCAAGCCCCTCCCTATCTTAGTTTAGGATGTCATTTGTAGTATATGATCTTTTTTTATTCAATTCATTCTTTTATAATTAATCTCAACATTAACATTCGATTGATGATTTTTTTGAACTGCTTCAAGATTATATTCTTGTAATTATCTTTCTATCTCAATGAAGTGATTTGATTGCAACTGTCTTTGCATTTTTATTCTCAATATATATTAAACATCTTGAAATGTTTGTGCTCAATACGTTATTATTTCATCTACATGTTGTCTCATTTGTATTTCGAGTTCTTCAATTGGAAATTTCCTCTTATGTTTAGCACATCTTTATCTTTCATTCTCATTTTGATGTTTTATTTATTTTATTGTCATTTACTTTCATTGTTGCCTTTGACATTGTAAAATATATTTTCTCACTTATTCTTTTTTGTTACTTTTCATTTTCAAAATTCAACCTTAGACAAGCTATACCTACAAAGTATTAAAAAATAATATTTCAATATTTACAAAAATGATTTAAATGTAATAATTATTTAAAAATTAATCCAAGAAATACAACAAGTATTGAATATAAATAAATGAATAAAGTAAAAATATTAAAGCAATAAAGTTTTTCCTTAAATATTATTAAATGAACAAATTTTCCCATGAGAGATAAGCGTAATTTGTGCTCTAATTTCCCAACCTTTGTACAACACATTTCATGACTTGGTTTGGTTTGTTGTTAATTTTGGAAACATAATTTTTTATTTGGGCCCATTTGCCATATATTTTAATGCAGAGGTTTCCCTTTTGGATCTTTTTTTTGCTATTCATTTATAGTACCAAATTCTTCTTAGGGTCAAATAGGCCCTTAACCTAGCAACGGTTAGATTCTCTATATTATTTCAGTTTGAAAAGAAATCACACTAAAATGTAATTGTTTTATTAAAATAGATTATTTTAAAGCAATTTTATGATCGCTAGGTTTCCAACATTAATCTAAATATGAAAGTAATATATCTTAGGATGAAATTGCGTTCTAAAATATATCATTTGTTGGGAAACTAGCATCGAGTAAGTTCCTAACATTATACTAATTTCGGAAGAATTTACATTGAAATACAATTATTACACTGAAAGAGATCACTATTAGGAGCCATAAAATCACTAAGCTTCTAACATTATTCGAGTGTAATTATTATGTTAAAATAGATCATTTATTGTTGTTGGGTTCCTAACATTATTTCAATTTAAAATTAGAATGTAATTATTGTTCTAAAATTGTTCCTCTATAAGACCCTGTAATGAATAAATTCTCAACATTGTTTTAATTTAAAAGAAACATATATTCTTTATCTATTATATATCTACTCTTTTACTTTTAATATATTTATTTATGGATTAAAAAATCCATTTCACTTACTTCGATTTGTTCTCGTATTTGAATGTTTCTTATTTAAAGTCATTTCTTTTAAATACACTTATTTCATTTGTAAGTGTTAAAAAAAAGGTAAAGATAGATGCTTTGTCGTGGGTGCTAAGAGGAGAAATGGACACACCGATAAAAACAAATTATGATCCCAAGGCACATGAAGTAGCAGAGGAAAAATAAATGTGGAGAGGATAAACTCACGAATGGTGTTGGGCGAGTTTAAAATGTGAGAGAATGAACGCATAAACACAACAAGATTATTGGGGAGAGAGTTCGAGAAATAAAAACAATTTTAAAAATAACTAAACATACCTTCTCATGATGGAGGAGACGGGGGAGGCAAAACCTAATCATAGGGTTTGCTTTGTATTAATGTGGCTTTGGGGATAACGATTATGAGGGTGGTGTGTGTTGGGGAGGAAGGATCAGGGAGCCACGGTTTCTTCGGAAAATAGTTTAGGGTTTTTATTGTTGTTCGCTGGTTGAGGAGAGATGGTTGGGTGGGCTTTGAGGTCGTAGACATAGTGCTTTGCATTGATGGCTTGGGCTATGGTGGCAATTGGTCGTTTTTCTATTGTAAGGTTATGTGGATGTTTGTGTCACTATTTGACTCTATTGTACCATGGTTCACTGTGTTTTTTGTGCACTTTGTTTCTATTTTACATTAGTTTTTCTTCTACGACTTTCCTTCATTTGTTGGCTTCTAGAATTGTGAGAGTGGTTTTGTGCTTCTCCCTTTCCATTCTTGTTTTAGGTTTTGGTTAGGGTTTTGTTTTAGGGTTTAGTTCTTCTTCCTTGACTTTGCCCGGTTGACAAGGGCGTTGTGATGGGTTGGTTGTTCACTTGTTTGGCTCTATCCGATTAACAAGGATGTTTTGAGGATTTAGTCCCTTGTTTACACTTGCTTGATTTTACCCGACCAATACAAAAGTTGTGAGCGCTGGAACCATATATTCCAATAAACCACTTTACTATGTCAACTTCGATTTATTATTTTTTTAATAATAACATCATCTTCCCATCATGTGTTGTTACTACTTTACCTTTTTCTCTTTTTCTTCTCTTTTAATTATTTTATTTGGAAATTTTATTACTTTTTAATTTCATAGATTTGAGTATACATGAACACACATTATTATTAAACGTTATAAGTGGTTAAGAATATTCTTACTACTACAACGTAATAGATTAAAAAGGAATTGATTCGAAATAGTGTTGACAAAAAATCATCTTATTGAAAAAAAAATGATATAAATAATCTAACAAAGATGATTTCATTGGAAGTATATTTTCTGTTGACTTCTTATTATAATATTTTTGTGAAATCCAATAAGAAATAAGTATCGTGAAGCGGTTTTAGTACTTGTTGTTGTGAAAATATTTTGTCTCTGCTTGTATGTAGTAGCACTATTAAAGTGTTAGGTTAAGTATTTCTAATAATTTTTTCAAGGCTTTCAATTCAACAGTAATAGATGATGCAAAACAAAATTGTTTTGTCGATAAGGTTTTGGTTTGATGGTTATCGTGTGTTTGTAGTTTTAATTCCAATCAAATTTGTAGCAAAGATATTAACAAGTGTTGCCCCCACAAAGCTTGATTGAAACGGAGTGAAAGGCTAAGTGTAAAATGGCACTAAGTCCCAAAGCCCTGCGATGATGCCATGTTGTGCCATTGCAAGAGCTCAGGGCTTGAAGGGGAGCGGTGAGCGTAGAGACAGTGTAAAGTCTCGTGATGTGCCAAGTGGCACGACCATGTTCAATCACAGGAAGTCCAAAATGTGCAGACGTGATGACGTCAATAGAACATTATATTAAATTGATGACCATATTAAACGTCATTTTGTAATTCTAAAGTTTGACGAAGTCCCAAAGGTTTTCCTTTGTCGATATCTCAACAAGTGTCGCCCCCACAGAGCTTGATTAAAATAGAGTTAAAGCCTAAGTCTAAAATGGTCTCGGGCCCCGAAGGCCTATGTGGCATGATCTTGGATAATTGGGTCTCGGGTGAGAGGTCAATGCATGGATATGACGACGTCTATAAAACATAGGATTAAATTTGAGGGGCATATTAAATGTCAAAACTATCAAAACCAATAATGGGTATGTTTGATAAATAAGTGAGTTTCCCTAAGTCTTATGGGTCTCAACCATGATTAATTTGTGTCGGCATCACGGGGGCTAGGGTATGGCTGGGTAAATATTTGTTTAGAGCTTTGCTATAGAAATTTCTAATTTTTTTTATTCTTTGTCTATATTGATCCATTTAGTAGTAGCGGTAAGGAGTTAGGCTAACTATTTGTAAGTACTCTGTTTAGTCTAATAACCATTTGTGATAAGGGCAGTCGTTATGCCATTTAACTCCTAAAAGAGTTTTGCAGCGTTTTTTTAGGTGTTCAATTTAGCAGTAGCAAATTACTCAAAAGAAGATTATGTTGTCGTTATAATTTTGATTTTTAGATCATCATAACTTTTTGTTTTTAATTTCAATCAAATTACAGAAACAATTTTATATAGATATATTTTGGTCTTGTTTATATTTGAAAAATCTATATATAAATATCATTTGTATAAATACTATTGTTTTCCTACTTTGTCAAATTCTTGTAATGCAAAATAATTTTTAAAAAATAATTGTTATTTTTTTAAAACAATATTTTATATTAATTTAAATTTAAATTAGAATGTTGAATTTATATTTATTTATATTAATATATAATAAGATGAATTACATAACTCGTTTAAAATATAAATAAAAGTGAAAAAGAATTTTGAAATATAAATCTTAGATGTGTTTGAAGTGGCTATTCTTCCATATTAGAAGTGAATATATTTTATTTAATGGGTAGAAAAATATATTTATTTCAATATTTATATTCGAAGTTATAAGTCAAATTGCTCTATATTAAATACAAATAAAAATTTAACAAAGTAACAAATTCATTTTCCTAAAATGCAATAATTTTTTTATACATATTTAAAAAACAATATCAAATGTAAAATGTAATTCTTTGAAAAAAAAATATATAATGTATATAATCTTAATATTTTCTTCTTCTACTATGAACTATGTCATGATTTGAAACACAATATTTTAAAAAAATTAAAATCTATGTAAATCTTACATGATAGTCAAATACTAGGTATAACGGAACATGACAACGATATATTTACTATTTTTAATAATAGAGTAACTAATTTATAGATCTTCGCAGTAAAATGAAGAATCACATGGATAATACATCAATAGGGGTGTTTAAATCATGCAGAGATTTATTTGCATCGCTAAGTAAAATTTGGAAGCATAGACAAGACCCGTAAAGTGTTTGATGTAATGACTGAAATAAAAGTGGTTTCATAAAATGGTATGCCTCTAGGATATGCACAAAATGGTTTCTCAAGGCACTGGAGGCATTTAGGCAGATGCAATTTGTAGAAATGGTTTCATGGAATGCTATGGTTATAAGTCTAATGTACTTTTAACAGAAGTATTTTAGGTTGAGTTTTACAAATTAACAAGGGATAGGTGTAACCTGCTCTAACCAAAACAAAATGGTTTTCTCATTAGGATTTTGGTTTGATGTTCATCACACCTTTCCATCTTCAATTTCAATCAAATTTCCAGCCACTAGTGGATGTCTCTAGTGAAGACCGTGCGAGCTTTGGAAAGGAATTCACAAACTTTGTGGTGGAAATGGTAGTGTTTGGCATTGCTTAAATCAGCCTTACACCCCTTTGCTTGGAAACATGGTGCTTGTAAAGATGGAGGAATTGCACATGAGCACTTGTAAAGCTTACTAACAATAATATTGTCAGAGGAAAAATATGTTTTGTGACCCAGATTCAACATTGTCGCCTGGTACTCTAGGTCCTCCATTTTTACATTATCATAGAACATGGTACTTATAGTGTCAGTGCCTTATTTGTGGTGGTGGTGTTAGTTTTACATGCTCGTCATTTCTGCCAATTGAGATTTGGAATCATAGCCTTCATAGGCAAAAGCAAGCATTTCGTAGTAGAGTAAGATCGGGTGGAAGGAAGAAGAAGAAGATGTGGGAAGTCCGCTATTTGAATCCATAAAGGAGTGCATCCCTAAGGAATTCAGCATGCCCAAAATGGATAATGGACTTTAGTAGTTGCTAGATTCAAAGAATTTTAGTTTGTGTTAAGGGTATTCAAGCGTGTGTAGTTTGCTTGCCATGTATTCCTATAAGCTGTACCCACTAAAAGTGTACAAATCATAGTCCTGTCATTATTGGCTCATTGTTGACTTTTTTCTTTTTTGCAGACCATAGTTCATGTGTAATATTTGTAATTGATCCAATTTCATTGGACAATGGGAAATACTTTGTTTTTTTAATTTGAAATTGGTCCAATTTCCCTAGGAAAATAGTCTGACAACCTAACTCAACTAATAAAAAATTAGTAAAATAACTTTTTTCTAATTTTTGTTTTTATAAAATACAATATAAATGAGACTACTAAAGTGCAGACTTTAGAAAGAAACAAATCATTTGAAATAGACATTTTTCAATGAGAACTAATAGCTAAAACGATTACTATAATACATGTGTATCAGGGACTAATAAATGACAAGGGATTTACATGCACCTCAATCAATATAATTTAACTATAATAAAATGCCAACCGTGATCCTTGTTATGTCCTATCACAAAAACTTAATGTCAAGTGGTTGGAGTATAAGAAAATTCTAAATAAAAAAGTAAGATGCACCATAACATGGCTTATTTTCTAATGAATATTTTTTATATTTATATGAAACTATACTTGAGTAAAGGATACATGGATAAATAATGTGGTCGATAACTACAACTTGAAAACACAACATCTATAATGTGGTCGATAACTACATCTATAGTAGATAAAATTAGATTTTGGGACTGATATTGATGTTTGGGTGGCTAGTGTCCACTAGCTAAGCTTCTATCAGTCAATTACTATGTAATAGAACAAATGAAATTGTTGGGAATCTTGGAATAATAGAATGTCTTTCAGGTATCAACAATATGGTAAATGTTATCTATGTTATTGATGATCAAATATAACACTTGCCTATTTACAAATGACTTTGAATTCAAATTTTTGTAATATTGGTGCGTGTTGACTTTCAATGGCTAAAAAATGGGAAAAATAAAAAGGGGTGAACAATCCCATTATAACCAAAGAGAAAGGAGAATCAACTATGAGGACCATACAATGAAATATAGATAATGGTACTAAAGTTACAAAATGACCATGCAAACGCTGCTCTAGGGATGCAAAAAGGGAGTTTAAGGCTTCAAAGGTCAATCATATAATCAATTTTGTTTAATTTGAACTAAAATATCTATATATAGACAAGTGTGCCAACTATACATAAATTGACACAAAATAAATGTTTTTTTTTTTTTGGGGGGCGGGGGGGGGGGGGGGGGGGGCGGGGTGGAGGGACGGTACCCCATTTTTAGGTGTGTGCTTAGCCATGAATTACATGACATAAATAGGCATTTAAAATCATAACATTTAAAGGATACTTTTGATCTAAATCTTTAGGAGCTAGATTAATGAATCTTTGAACCTACAAAACTAATTTCTAGCACAAACATTGATGTGCTATAAATAATTAATGTTGAATGTGGAAATAATGCTAAAAATATACTTATTTTATCCACAATATGCAACATAATCAGCATGGGTCTATCATACTATCAAAAGAGGTGGAAGATGTGGCGTGGTTAGACCCCTATGTGTCATATGGTGACAAGCACTCATATTCAAATTAATGTGTTTTACTCCATTTTTATAATAATAAAAAAATGTATTGTATTAACAAGTGTAAAACTTGATAACTATCACAATGTTAAAGATATACAATGATTGACAATTCTGATTTTGTAAATTGATAAATATGGAAAATTACAATTTTTAGAAAACACTAAGAAGAAATATACTTAGCTCAAATCAGGATTCTTGTTGACAGTTTCAGATATCTGAAAGTGGAAATCAAAAAAAGATATGACTGTGTATGCTCAGGATATTAAAAAAATGAAACTATTTCTTGACATGTTCCCACTATCTAGACAATAACACATGCCACTCATGTATGTTGATTGTGGACTTGTCCCAATTGAGATTGTTGACTGATAAGAGAAGACATACAAATTATAATTTTGATAGTGAAAGTTCAAAAGTATAATTTGAGAATATTTTTTGAATAACACCACTATAGGTAGATAAAAGCACAAACAACTCAAGTTTGTTGACCCTGGACTTGTTTATATTTACTGTGACAAAATTTTGATTGTTGAACTTGTTGTCACTTTGAGTTGTACCCTTGACGAAGGTCTTAAATCTTCCTCACCCAATTGACACAATGGGATCACTTACAAGTTGTGGATGACCTATAATGGTGTCAGGTACCTAGAACAACAAACATGCTCTGATACCAGTTGTCGGGGAATCCAAGAACAAACACAGTTGTTCTGATCCCACTTGTTAGGATCTTGCTCCTCAGAAAGAGCACAATATGATTACCAAACTTAAGCAATTAAACATGCATAAATATACCAGAAACACAAGTAACTAGAATTCCCCAATAGCACAGAATATGAGAGACAATACACTATCTTGTATTAACATATGTACAGAAAAGAATACAATAAAGAGCCGCCACACTCTTCCACCTTACAGAGGCTTCCCACACCTCAAGTGTATAGTAATTCTTCTTCAAAACACTCTCCTACCAAAAACGGTCCCAACATCCAACTCACACACAGAATTGGTGTTCGCCTCTCCAACCAGTCAGTAATAACCCTACCAGTACACCAAGCACTCTATAGTACTTCAAGTTGATCTCCCATGAACCTGCAACCTGCAATTCAACAGACCATACTTACAATGGAAGGATCTTCCTTGCCTTCCTTTCTAGCTCATCTGTGGAACTAGGAGAAACACACAATTTGTTCTCTTCACTAGCACACTTTACAATACATGCCAATGGGTCTATAAATAGATCCCAGACTTGAACAATAACTTAGACTATTAGTTTACTATAATTATCCACGCAGCTCAAGACTCGAAATAGCCTTTACATGCAAACACTCCATTCACTTAACTAACTGTTCGTGCAACGAATAGTTCTGGAACACACAGGCGACCGACGCCAGTCCCTGCTTGCCTGGTGCTGCCGACGTCGGCCGACTCCCTGCTGACGTCGATTGCCTTCTGCACTGATCATGACCAACATCGGTCATGCTGCTGACGCCGGTGCTTCTGGGTCTTCAGCAACCTCCTGTTTCTTTGTCTACAACAATTGAAGCTTTTAGCTCCACACCCTAACAATCTTCCACTTGGAGATAAATAGCTGCAACTATACCTGTACCTGTACACCGTCTAGTTTGTCCCCTTGGCTCCGTATCCCTCTTCAAGATCACTCTTGAAGACCACCCACTACAAAATTTGTAGTGCAACACCTGTCATCCAAATCACCTGCCACATCCACATCTACAAACCATGTAGAAAATAACTTGAACCTGCATAGCATGTGCACCTGTTGCTGGTCCCTCTAAGAATCCACTGAACTGCCCTCCAATGCTTCTTTCTCGGATTGGCTCCAAACTTGTGACAACTCCCACTGCTTGGGAAAACTTAGGTCTAGTACATAGCATGCACTTAACCTCATTATGTGAATCAAGACACTGTTATGTGAACTGTCCAACCATCGGCATGCTAACCGGTCTCACACAATCATCCTGAAACAAAGTCAACATATGACCTTCCATGTCCCTAGAACACACTCATGCCAAAGAATCTTGCTGCTCCCAGATTCTCCATGACACACCCTTGAACTAGCTTTACCTTTAGTTTAGCAATACCTATTTATGTAACCCTGCAACAAGCACATCATACAGTAATAGGATAATGTAGCTAATATTATCCAACCTGGTAAAGAGAAACACAATGATCAAACCTCCATTGCCCTGCAGCTTATACAAGACCATATACCCTGATCTTCCGTCTCACATATCCATTTCCACTCTTCTTCATCCTGAACATCCATTCGTCTCTCAGTGCTTCCTTCCAGCTGGCAACTCCACCCAAAACACTTGTTTGGTTCTCCTCCAAGGAATCACATCCTTCATCCATGTCAAGCTCCCACTGTTTCCTGGATCTACCTATTCTGCTTCTTTAACAACTTCCTGGTTCTTTACCATAAGTGAGCAACAAGTAGTGTAAAGAAGGGAAATGATGAATTTGAGGCTTACATACCCTTTAGGTCCTCCATATGGGCACTTGAGACTCCTTGATAGCTTGCTGTCCACCCAAAATTCATCTCAGTGACCGATGTTGGTCACATTCCAGTCTGCACCCGATCGATGTCGGTTCCCTGCGACTGCCTCATCGTCGACATCGATTCTTCCTTGCCGACACCAGTGTTTATCTGCCCTGAGCCACCGACGTCAGTCTGCACATAGCCGATGTCGGTCCCTGTCTAGACGCCGACGTTGGTTTTCCTGCCGACGTTGGTCTCTGTGTTTTGCTTGTGAGAATTGACTTCTACCTGCGAGCTCCTTTTGGATCAAACCCTTGTCCAAATCACCCTTGCTCTGCTCAGAATTCTTTTGCCCCTTGTGCTAAACTCTATCCGTCACCTTCTCCTTGAAAACCAAGGCTTTCTTGTTCTTGTCACTAACATCGGATTCCTCAAGAAACGTTACCTTCTTCTTCTGCATACAGAAACCTCGATCTATGCTCTTCAAATCCGAAAGCATACCCTTTGACTCAAGAACATGCATCTCCTTCTTATTCATGTGACCAAGCCTATTAAGCCACATCTTTGAATCTACAGCTGAAGTAGATAACCCAGAAAGAGAATCAGTAATACAAGTAGATAGATAAAGCGTACCTACTTTCTTACCTCTTGCTACAACAAGTGCACCCTTGGTAACCTTCCAAGAGTCTGCTGTGAGAGTTAATGTGCAACCCTCATCACCCAAACTTCTTATAGAAATCAAATTCCACTCTAGAACTGGGACATGCATGACCTCCTTTAACACCCATGTGTTACCTGTCTGCAATTTCAGCTTCACTTTCCCTTTGCCAACCATCTGACAAGGCTTACCATCCCCTACACAAATTTCTCCAAAGTCTCCCTGGACATACTCATGAAAAAATTCCCTATTTGGGGATGCATGAAAAGAGGCACTAGAATCTAAAACCCAAGATTCTACTTTATCCAAAGAACATACCAGAGCATCTCGTGCAACGAAATCTTCAACATCTACTTCTTCTTCATGTCCTTCATGCTGATCTGCTACCAACCAACAATATTTCTTTTCCTGCTCTTTCTTTCCATATTTCCAGCAGGTTATTCTGCCATACCTAGACTTGGACCTCCCGCCATTAAACTTCTCCATTCGTAGTCTACTATCTTCTGCCATTGCTCTACTCCCACTCAAACAAAAACCCCTGTGAGTAACCTGTAATCAACACACACTAACCAGATCTAATCCAACCTGTTAATCTAAGCTATTAGTATCCCAATCTAAAGCTCTGATACCAATTATCAGTACCTAGAACAACAAACATGCTCTGATACCAGTTGTCAGGGAATCCAAGAACAAACACACTTGTTCTGATCCCACTTGTTAGGATCTTGCTCCTCAGAAAGAGCACAATATGATTACCAAACTTAAGCAATTAAACATGCAGAAATATACCAGAAACACAAGTAACTAGAATTCCCCAATAACACAGAATATGAGAGACAATACACTATCTTGTATTAACACTTTACAAAAAGAATACAATAAAGAGCCGCCACACTCTTCCACCTTACAGAGGCTTCCCACACCTCAAGTGTATAGTAATTCTTCTACAACACTTTCCTACCAAAAATGGTCCCAACAACCAACTCACAAACAGAATTGGTGTTCACCTCTCCAACCAGTCAGTAATAACCCTGCTAGTACACCAAGCACTCTATAGTACTTCAAGTTGATCTCCCATGAACCTGCAATTCAACAGACCATACTTACAATGGAAGGATCTTCCTTGCCTTCCTTTCTAGCTCATCTGTGGAACTAGGAGAAACACACACTTTGTTCTCTTCACTAGCACACTTTATAATACATGCCAATGGGTCTATAAATAGATCCCAGACTTGAACAATAACTTAGACTCTTAGTTTACTATAATTATCCATGCAGATCAAGACTCGAAATAGCCTTTACATGCAAACACTCCGTTCACTTAACTAACTGTTCGTGCAACGAACAGTTCTGGAACACATAGGCGACCGACGCCGGTCCCTGCTTGCCTAGTGCTATCGACGTCAGCCGACTCCCTGTCGACGTCGATTGCCTTCTGCACTGATCATGATCGACGTCGGTCATGCTGTCGACGCCGGTGCTTCTGGGTCTTCAGCAACCTCCTATTTCTTTGTCTGCAACAGTTAAAGATTTTAGCTCCACACCCTAACAAATGGAAGTAAACCTCTAGAGAGGGTTGGTTGCCTTGATGAATCACCTTGATCCTCACCTAAACTACTTCTTGACAATGAAAAGAGAGAGAGACACAACTACTTCCCATACTTCTAAGACTAAATATGGGGGGATGCGCCAAAATTGAATACCTCAACTTGATTGGACACACATAAAATGAACTCAAATAACACTCACACATACAAAACTCATAATTCACCAATGATTCTTGGGCATAAGTGTTTTGTGGAAAGGATTTAGCTTATAACAATATCTAGAAGGATGACCACTTGTATTAGAAAGCTCGAATGACATTCATCATAACTATGAATTGCATAAATTTTAAGAGACATAAATTAAAACCTGCATAAGATCAATTTTGTTGCATAAAGGTGTATAATATTGGATATAAATTAGGGATAGGCTGTAAATATCTCAAGTTTACATCAATAATTCATTAATATCACACAATAACTAGCATATGAGAAGGTAAAATCAATTTATTTATTTATTAATAAGGTGTTTAAAAGTTTAAAAATTGAAGGGCTGAGCCACAACCAACTAGAGGTATCTCTAATTACTTAGAAGAAATCAAGTACATATAGTGAAAGGAGCCTTTAGTGAGGAGACTAGCATGCAAGGTTGTCATCAATGCCCTCATTAAGGCTAAAAACTAAAACATAACTGAAGTATAACTTCAATTGACATATTCTTTTCTTCTCTAATGTATTAACACTTGATTTGAAGTCTTCAAACTAAGAGGGGTATTCTAAGCCCTTGATTTAGGCTTGAAGTTGTCAAAGATCAATAAAGTTGACCTATTTTGGAGGAGAATTATCTCTTAGACTTTAAATCTTGACTTAGCCCTCAATAAACTCCTCCAATATTGCATGATGAAATTCCACTTAGTCTTCAACAAATTCCTCCAATATTTCATGATGAAACCCCACTTTGAGAAGTCCTTGCTTGATTTGACTTCTTCTCCTTGATTTTGGCATAGAGGGAAGAGATGATCTTCTTGAGATTCTTGAAGACTCCTTCCAACCTTGTATCTTATTGAAGCCACCTTTTATTACTTATAACTATTCATAATTGTGTATAAATGAATTATTAGTATTCTTGAGGTTGTTTATGTCTTCTATTTAATGGCAATGCTGATGGTGCATTGATAATGCACAACTTCAGCTCCTCATTTGATGACTTCTTGACTATGTTCACATTATTAGTTTGTATTGAAAGTTCCATGATGATGATTTAAGACATGAAAAACTTCAATTAAAGTTTAAATCATGAAACATATACTAGATACCATCTACTTTGAGGCCTCTCACAATGTCTTCATTTAAATTTGTTTGCTTGAGAAGCTCTTGAGAGATAGATCCCTCTTCTTCAATTTTATTCATGAATGAAATCAAAAGTTTGAAAACAATTTTTTTTAATTCATACAACCTTTGAACACATACATACAAATTTTCAAGGCTTTTGGATCAATAAAAATTGAATTCTAACACTTTTAGCCTTCATGAGAACTAGTTTTCATTACTTTTACATGCATAATTATGTAATTTTGAATTTTATCTCTCCTCGGGTATTGTAATTATATGATACCACCAATAATTTTTTTGAAATATTTACCCCCACCTTTATTTCAAATTTTATAGGTTTTGGATCAATAGAACCCAAGTTATGCTCCTTTTTGTGCACCTAGGATCTCTGAGGGCAACAAGCATGCCAATTTAGTAAAACAAATACATTTTGAGCTAGACATGGTTTTAAGAGCTCATTATTTTTTTGAAGGACTATATGGACATCATATATATATTATAATTATTTAAAATACATATTTAATTTCAAAAACACTCCAAAAACATACTTTTAGGTCTGCAGGCCTGTGGGTGCTCATTTCTCATGCATGTGTGTCATTTAGGTCCATTTTTTAGGTATTAAACCGTTTTTAATGCTTTTAAATTGGTATAAGTTGACTTGATATAATTTATAGGGTATAAAAATCATTATTTATGCTTTATAAATCTTTAAAACACTTAAAATTTTAAATTTGTAGGTTTCATGCTCTCTAAATAGGGTTTTGAAGGGCTTTGAAGCAATCTTCCTTCTTAACAACTTCTCATAAAGATAAAACCTTATTGATGAGAATAAACACTATTATAGGGGAGTAAAACACCTTATTAAACACTTATGCAAACTCTCCACCAAATTACCACGTTGGATTTGGAGTAATTTTAAGCTTGAAATTCAATTTTAAGGGAGATTTGAGCTATCTTGGCATATTTCAAACATAGTTTGAGTTTTTTTAATAAAAAGAGGGTAAAAACTTTATTAATCAGAATAAATCAGAATACAACTCAGCATCACCATAGAAAACCATCGAAGACAAAGAAAAACATGAAATACTACCAAACATACCAGCTACAACCGTCACTCTCCATCCCCATATCTGTCCTCACTGAGAATCCGCTCTAACCTCCGACACACCTCATTGGGAAACAACGCCCACTCATCCACCTTCATGCCATAAATTCCCTCCAAAGCCCATTTTGCCAGGCAATCTGCCAACCCGTTCCACTCCCAAGAAACGTGCGCAAAATACATGGACTCCATAAGCGCACTTACTTGTAATATCTGCTGCACTATCAGGGATAGTTGCCAGCTCACATTAGTAATCTTACTTTACAGGAGCATATTGATTAGAATTTTTGAGTCAGCTTCGCATTGCACCTTTCACCAGCCTAACTCATAAGCTCTCCTCAGGGCATACAAAACAGCCAGTCCCTCCATCCTGTTAACCGTCTGCTCCCCCATATGGGCCAAAAAAATAAAAACTACGAATCTGGAGGAGTCCTGACCAACCCCCCAATCCCTACCAAGCCAGGATTACCTCTGGAAGAACCGTCAGTTTTAATTTTAAAAAAACCTTTGGGGGGTGGCATCCATTTCCCATTCCTTTGAATCTTCTGCTTCCCGCCACGACCACGCCTGACACAAGCAGAGGCCGGGGAAATATCTTGTAGGCCCAACCTCTCAACCAGCTCAGCGTCTCCCTTCACCAGAGGCAGGATGATTTTTCTCTTAGTAGTAACCGTCTCCTGGACCATGCCAATAACTCTGCTCCATACCTACTGAAGCGCCAATTTCTCCTCCTTAAAAATTCTCTGATTTCTCTCCAGCCAAACCTGCCACAATAGAAAGATTGGCCCAGCATACAATGCTTCATGCAAGAAATGAGCATCAGAGGGTGGTCTGCCCAATCTCGACCAGAAATTGACCAAGGAGTAGGCATGCAAGCAGTGACATCTCCATGCGTCCCACCAGGCATGCCACAAATGAAGAGTAAAAGGGTAGCTGAAAAATAAGTGTGTCGACTCCTCCTCCACCCCCAAACATAGGACACAGCGTGAAGGCCCAACAAATCCCTTCCTCTTAATATTCTCCCAAGTCAAGCAGCAATTCCAGGCCAACGTCCAAGAGAACCAATTACATTTCAGCCAGGAGAAGTTACTCCAGACTCTTTTCCACCATGAAACTTCCCCTCTTTCCTCCCATTACTGTGTAATCAGCTCCTGATAACCTGATGAGACTGTATATTTCCCCTTGGGGTGAGGTGACCAGGCCAACATGTCACGCTCCCTAAGTACACAGTAGCTACACCCCATAAGAATGTTATTTAGCTCAGCGCACTTAGCTTCCATACCATTAATCGGCCACTCCTCTAGAGCTGTCCATCTCACATCCGTCAACTGGCCATTAAGGAATAGAAATTTGTAGTCACACACCCTATTCCACCCTGCCTCACTAAATCTCTACGCTAAATCACTTAGATGAGGGTATTGAGTAACCAGAGGGGGAAAGCCGTCCCACGAATCATACCAAAATTGCACCTCCTTCCCACCTCTGTAAATCCAAAAAAACCTCTCTTGATCAATGCTGCTCCCTTTTTTAGAGTGGCCCAGATCACCGATCCAACTCCAAACACACTGTACCTAGGAATATCCTTCACCGAGACCCCAAAAAAATACTTATGGGATAATATCCTAGCCCACACATGGTCCTGTTCCTTGCACCATCTCCAATACAATTTTGCTACCAGGGCCGTTCCCACCAGCACAGACTGCTGCAATCCCAGTCTGCCAAACCTTTTCAGGCTGCACACCACCTCCCATCTAATCAAGCTCCACTTCGTCGAAGCTAGATTACCTGCCCATAGAAACTATTTTGCCAAGGAATCAAGGTCCTTGACAAAGCTCACTAGCACCACCTGAAGCATGCACCTATAAATAGGAAGGACCTATACCACCGACTGAATTAGTTGGACTCGGTCGGCAAAGGACAACCACCTATTGGTCCAATGATTCACCTTAGCCTTAAACTTGTCTAGAATCCCCTTCCACGATTCCTTCGTCTGTCTCTCGGCAGATATAGGGATCCCTAAATAAAGTACCGGGAGGCTTCTGATTTGAAACTGAAGAATATCATCCACTCTTCACTGAATGGGCAGAGGAGTGTTAAAGAAGAAAATGGAAGATTTATCCTCATTGATTACCTGTCTCGTGGCTGCCAGGTAATCATCTAGTCCACTACGAATATTGGCAGCCTCCCTCATAGTGGCCATGCCCATCAAGGCCACATCATCCAAAAACTGAAGATGAGAGAGAACCGGAAGGTCACCTCCCCACCTCCATCCCTAAATAACACCCTATGTAGTTATCTTTCTAATCAGCCATCCTATACCTTCTGCCAGAAGTAGAAACAGGTATGGAGATAAGGGATCCCCCTGCCACAATCCACGCATGGCCCCAAAGAGGTGGGAGTGCTCCCCATTAACCAAGACAGAGAATGAGGTTGAATTCACATAGCTCATTACCCACCTGATCCAATCCTCCTCAAACCCATAGGCTTCCAGCATCTTCTACAAAAAGGACCATCAGACCTTGTCATAAGCCTTAGACATGTCCAATTTCATAAACATAGCCTTCTCCTGGGACTTGGACATGGAGTGGATAGCCTCAGTCGCCACCACAATTCCATCCAAAATCTAACACCCCTCCACGAAGCCACTTTGCTCTTCAGAGATCAATACACTCAGCCACTTCTTCAATCTTTCTGTAATCAGCTTAGATATAATGTTGTAGACCACATTGCATAGAGAAATGGGCCGAAACTGATTTAGGCGGTCAGACCCTTCCCCCTTTGGAATGAGAGCTAGAAAAGTCGAGTTTAGGGATCTAAGCATTTTTTTGCTATTCTGAGATTCTTGGACTACAGCCAACAAATCCATTTTGATGATTTCCCAAAATTCCTGAAAAAATTCAACTGAAAAACCATCAGGGCCTGGCACCTTACCTTTTTTAATAGTGAATACAATCCTCTGGAGCTCCTCAATGTTGATAGGGTGCATCAACTGCTCCTTCATATATCAAGAAACTAAAGTGGGGATACAGGACAATATCCTCTCCTCAACATCCGCTTCCCTCTGCCCTTCCTCTTTGAATAGAGAAGCAAAATACCGAACTGCTTCGTTACATATCTCCTTGGTAGATGACATCCTCTCTCCACTGTTCAAAACCAATGCAGATATCATAGTACCATGCTACCTGGATCTAACCGATTTGAAGAAGAATGCTATATTCTTATCCCCCTCCTGCAACCACTCAACCCTGGCTTTTTGCTTCCAAAAGATCTCTTCCCTCAACTCCCATTCCTCCACTGTCCGAATAGCCCTAGCTTCTTCCCTCAGTAAGAACTCAGTCAACCCCTCCTCTCTAATCATTCTAGTGATGTTATTCAACTCCTTATGCGCCTCTTTCTTTTCCTGAAAGATATTTCCAAAGCTCTACGTGTTCCACCTTTTGAGTTGATATTTCACGAATTGTAGGAGCTTGGCAAAGACATACATTGTCGTACCAGCAATAGGCCTCCCTATTCACCACCAATTAGCCACTCTGTCAAATAGATCTGGATCCCTAAGCCACATGAGTTGAAACTTGAACGGTGGCTTCCTATGCATACAATTAGAAGATATGTGCAGCTTAATTGGCCAGTGATCCGAGCCTCTCCAATCAAGGATCTCAAACCTCAAGGACCATAATCTACCCACCCAATAACAAGAGGTCAAGAACCTGTCAATGCACTCAGTAATACAACTGCCACCTAATCTCTTGTTGTTCCATGTGAACCACCCATTGCATGGTTAATGTCCACCAAGTTGAGTTCTGAAATCTTGTCTTGAAGCAAACAGGAAGAAGGTTCCAATCTTGCCGTACCTCCCCTTTTTTCCATAAGATTTTATGATAGCATTAAAATCCCCCACCATAATCCATGGCAGATAAGGAAAACCTCTACGGACCAGCTGGATATTATTCCAAAAAAAAAACTTACCTTGGAAATCAGTGGGGGCATAAATGTTCGTGAAAAGAACATACTCTCCCGACTCTGCGCATAGAAAAACCATAGATAGAGAAGATCTGAAGGCAATCCATGACACCGGTTGAACCTTGCAAGGATTCCATAGACAAGCCACTCCTTCTGCAGATCCTTGCGCACTAATGCATTGACATAAACTTTGCCTCCAAATCTTAGGTGCAATTCCCATCATATATTCCATAGAGACCTTAGTTTCTTGTAAAAAGAGAATATCTAGACTGTGATTCTTAACCAAATCCTAAACAACTTTTTGTCTGGGGCCGCTGCTCAAGCCCCTCACATTCCAAGATAGAACAATCATTTTGATGGAGACAAGAAGTGGGAGTCAAGGGTCTTAACCGACCTAGACTCAACTAGATTTTCCCCAATCATCTTAATCCTTTCCATATCCTTCTTCTGCCCTAGTTTAGCACTTTTTTCAGACGCCCCCTTCTTACCATCCCTCTGAAGAATTCCTAGGTGAGGATGGGCCTTGCCTCTCTTTGTTGCCTCTACCGCCTTTGCCTGTATTGGGGGAACCCCATCCTCAACCTTCTGAACCATATCATCATTTGATTCAATAATTATTTGTTCCCCAACCTGTCCATCCAAAATCATAGGTAAGGTAGCTTGCATAGGCAACATATCTTGATCCATGGGAGAAATTACATCTGATCCTATCCCTCCCACCACCTGCTCCTCATTAATTAAGCCTGGGAAGATCTCCTGCTGGCCTAATGTATCAAGAACCTCAAATCTATTAACTGAATCCTCCTCCTGCCACTCCATCAAGGACCTCTTGTGACCTCTATTTCTGCCTCTAGCCTTGACCTACACAAAAGCTTCTGAATCCTTGCTTGCTTCTGTTCCAACCTTTTTCCCTTTGTCCAGCCCAATGGATCTACTTTGTGGAGGTGGATGTGAAGGTTGCTGATAATCCACTTTTGCCTTAGGGCATCTACGCACCATGTGACCATACTCATGACACAAGTGGCATCTGAATGGGAGTGTATCATAATCTAACTACTGCACCCATGAGTATTCACCCACGTACATCTCAACTGCATCTGGTAAAGGCCTACTTAAGTCAATTTCCACACAAATTCTTGCCAAGGTCATGATTTTCTTTCCTAAAGTTTGTGTGGAAGAGCCCACAGGTTTTCCTAGCATAGAGGCAATCATCTGTAGAACGTCCTCACGGCAACATTCAATAGGCATTCTGGGTAATCTCACCCACACTGGGACTCTGTTTGGTAATTCCTCAGTCGGGTTAAATCCAACATGCCATGGTTTCACAAAAGGCCCAACTTGGTTATAGAAATAGGGACCTCCTTTAAACACCCTGTTTCTGTCAGCTAAACAAAAAATTGTGACCATGAAGAAATTATTGGCCAACATTGTAACCTCCATCTCTCCCTCTGGCTCCCATACACGTTGAGCCCAGCTCTCCAAGAAAGGTAGGGAGACTCGTAATCCCAAAAATTTGTAGTAAAGTGAGTGCTTGGAGTAATACTCCACATCCTCAGCTATCATATCAAATGGAATTATTAGCTTTGGTCTCTCCTTACAGTGCTCCAGACATCCATTCACCTTTGTTATTCTTGAACCCCCTGCTGGGTTAGTGTCATATATTCCTGGTGTTTGGCTAGGATCAGTATTTTCTTTCAACCTGGGTTCCAACCCCTACCTATTTCTCCCAACTACCTCACTGAAACTCCTGTTCATCCTTGCCTGAAACTGCTCCTTCAACCCCAGCATCGCGACACTCCCTTACCATGCCTTTGCTTATTAAAACTCACTCCTCCTGCTTCCCTAAACCTAGCCGTCTATTCCCCTATTGCAGCACAAGAAATTGTTCAGAAACAGACTAGGGCACGCCAGCCCGAGCCTGGCAGCGCGTTGCTGAGCTCGCCCGTGTGCTTCATCCTTAGTTCCCTCGTCCCCTCTCAAACATAGTTTGAGTTATTAATAGATATAAAATGCTTTAAAAACATCTATGAATTTGACAATTCTGTTACTCATCATTTATCGACCTGGAAACCAATAAAAATCCAATCTTTTGGCTTTGAAAATGCATGAAAATTGCCCATACATCCTTTCACATGCATTGAAGCACCAAAATATATTTACAACTACTATAGATGCATGCATGACATCTCCAAATCCTTGATTCAGGGCTTGAAACTTATTATTCTCTTCCACATATGTAACGTATTTAATTTAATTATAATTTTGATTTTAATTTTCTTCACCCATGCCTTGGCATGCTTTAAAAGCTTGAGATGGTCAACCAAGAAATGGTTATGGAGACCACAACTTAACTAAGAATCTCTATGCCGTACATGAATGAGAGATATTAAATCAAATTCAACCTTATTTTTTTCAAAAATACCTTAACTTTTTTAAGAGTCTTAATTTATACTAAGAGGGCACAGTAAATCTTTAATTTTTGTAATTAACCTCCTAAACTAAGGGAAAATCTCAATGTGACTTCACTAGGCATATTTACACTAATGAAAGGATTAAGATTATAATTAAATATATTATTAACTTAAATATAATTGATGATAGAAACAATGGTGATTGAAAAGGTCAACATTCTTGGTGACCTCTACAAATTTGGTTGCCTGCTAAGCAAAAGACCAACTACCTTATGAATTTCATTAGGCATAGAGTCATGAAAATCATCACCAAATATGATCTGAACATGATAAAAACTTTTGTACCTTCCTCATGCAAAACTGAAATTGAACAATGAGTCTTCAAAGTAGTACCAATAATTATGCAAGAGCACTTAGGGGATTGAAAACTACTACAACTACTAACCGAACATGTGCATAACAACACTTGGAGGAAAGTGAAATCTAAAACTACTATATACAAGATGACATTTCACCTCAAAATGTTTGCTTGATAAGTATCCCATTGACTAGGATTAGTAACTCTTCCCTATTCAATTTTGATAACTAAAAAACATTATGTGATTTGTAGCTATAAATGACATAAGGACCACTCCATATTGTGTCAAATTTGGTGTGTTTACCTGGTTTTGCTCTATCCTCATCGTATTTGAGTACAAGTTCACCTTCTTGAAAATTTATTGCCACTACTTTCTTGTCAAAATACCTTTTCACTTAGGCTTGATGAAGTCCCATTGTGTGCATGGCTTGGTCTTTTAGCTCCTCTAACTCCATCAAATCTACATATCTTTCTTCCATGGATCCTTCTTCCATCATCTCAAGTTGGTTTATGAGCTCTAAGGCTAGTATTTCAAGGGATATTGGTAATACCGCCTCTCTACCATAGACAAGCTTGTAAGGTGAGTTACCAATAGACCTTTTGGGAGTAATCCTATTAGACCATAAGGTTGATTTTAACTTTGTGTGCCATGCCATCTAATTCTCCTTCAAAGTTATTTTTATGATATTTAGAATGTTCTTGTTTGTAGATTTGGTAATTCCATTGCCTTGAGGGTAGTAATTTGAAGATGTAATCAAGTGAATTCCATTTCTTATAGCCCATTCAATTATTTTGGTGCCAAGAAATACCAAAGCATTATCTGATATGATGGTAGAAGGGACTCCAAACCTGGTTATAATACCTTCATAAAAGCCAATAATATTGGCCCCATTTACTTCTTTCAAATAATATTAACCCCATTTACTAGGCTAATAATATCCCCCTTTCATGATTTTGAGAGCTGTAGTTATTGAAGCATAATGCTCTCCTAAAATTCCATAATGGAACTCTTCTAGTAATCTATCAATCTAATTTGACTCTACACACATTAGAAGAACACAATTAATGTATATTTTAAATAACACACCATCCATAAAGAAAAAGATAATAGCTTGAAGTCGGTAATACCTTATTTTTATCCTATCTAAACCTTGATGAAACATACTAGTGTGAAAGTAATAGATCATCTCTTGTATCGAACTTGTAGGAGATGAAGATGTAGCTGGATGTGGCTCATCTTGGAGTGCCAGGACAACCTCCTTATTCTCTTATAAATCTGAAGCTAAGTGTTCACACAACCCCTTATCTTTTATTAACTTGGTTATCTTGAAGTCCATGCCATATTCCATCACTTTTTTAATCCAATTAGCCCTCTCCTCATTTAAATCTTTACTCAA
Organism: Torreya grandis; assembly: GCA_037957365.1. Lineage (NCBI taxonomy): Eukaryota > Viridiplantae > Streptophyta > Pinopsida > Cupressales > Taxaceae > Torreya > Torreya grandis. The sequence continues at coordinate 586,707 of JARHVA010002604.1, forward strand.
CAATGAGTCCCTGATACTTGGGTGAGATACCTTAACATGAATCTTGTTTTTTGAAATCACATGTCTGATTTTTTTGTACTTCTAATAACTAAAAGTAATTACTTTAAAAAAAAATTATATCTCACCTCATAGTCTTTCAAGCCTTGGCTAAATAAGTCAATTGGTTGTTCTAGCTTCTCATCATTTTTTTGGGTCAACATAGTTAAAATATTCTCCAAACTTGAAAATGCATACAATATAAAATATTTGATAAATTAGGATTTGAAAGTGTAGGTGCTTGGGCAAAGGCTTGCTTGGTGGCCTCAAAGCTTTCTTTCCTTCCTTTGTCCAACTAAAATTCTGATTTTTATTCAACAAGGTTGTTAGTGGCTTAGATAAACTTGAAAAATCAAAAATGAACCTTCTTTAAAAGTTTATTTTACCACAATTTTTTTTTATTATCTTCTTATGTTGAGGTAAAGACTAGGACAAGATAGAATTTACTCTTTTATGATTAATGGCCAATCCTTACTTTGAAACAACATGGCCCAAGATCTTACCTTCATAGACTAAAAAGACATATTTATTTGGGATGAGAGAGACCCCAAATTGCTTACACCCTTAGAAAATCTACCTAATATGATTCAAATTATCATTATCATTATTTGAAAACACAATTATGTCATATAGATATACCAAAACTATATCATTTCACAAACCTTAAAAGGCCATGTCCATATGTCTCTTTAAAATGTAGCACCTACATTTGACAATCCAAAGGGCATCCTCCTATAATCATAGGTTCCCCATTTAGTGGTAAATCCTATTTCTAATTTGTCTTCCTTTCTTACCAAAATTTGATTATACCCACTCTAGACATCAAGAAGATAAAGCTGCTCAAAACCTACTACCATTTGTAGAATTTGCTCCATGGATGGCAAAGGTAGTGATATTTCAAGGAATCCTTTTTCAAATCTATAAAATCCACACAAAAACTTATTTATCTATTATTTTTCCTCATATGCACAAGGTTTACAACCCATGAGGAGTGCTTTATTGGGAAGATGATTCTTGACTCAATCAACTTGGTCAACTCTTTCCTCATTAAAGACTCCATCTTTGGATTAATAAGCCTTTGCCTTTGTCTTACCATTCAGGATTAGATTCCATATCTATGGTATGTTGATCCAAGCTTGGATCAAACCCATTGAGGTTAGTATATTCCCAAGAAAAAACATTAATGAACTCTTGACACAAATCAACAAATGATTTTGTTTCATGTTTTGAACATACCTTTCCAAGTTTGAGAAGCTTATCCTTGAAGATGGAAATGCCTTCATAGTTTTATTCCTTTTTAGACATTCTCACTTTCTCTTTCCTCATTTGGTCATCACTATTTAATATTCTATCAAGTGAGACAAGTCTTTGAGGCAACTTTTTTGTCTTCAATTGCATAATTTGATCCTCATACTACAACTATAATTTATGTTGATTTATAGAAGAGAATCCAGATTCTTCTTGAAGAAAACATGTTATTTTTTATCATCTGCAAATACTTTCCAACTCAAAACATTATCTAGGATAGAAGGCCTTACCACTACCTTGTTGTGATATTGACATTTTTCATTATTAATATCATTAGGAATGCCAAATTTAGCTCTTATGGATGCCAATTGACCATCATGCTTATTTTCTTCTCTTGGAATAACCTATATGTTGAAAGATTTAAAGTCTTCTATGAGATCCCATACCTTGTGTTTGTATGAATTCAAGATAGTTTTTAAATCCAAATTATGACTTCTAACCTAATGTATAACCAACTCACTATCACCAAGTGTTTGTAGGTTTTTTGCTCCTACCTTTATTTCCCATTGGAGACCATGTATGAGTGACTTATACTCAACTAAATTGAAAGTATAATTAAAATAAAATATTATTTAAGAGTATTACCTTTGATTTTATTTATAAATCAACATAGTTCCAACCCATTCTCCATTCTTATTCTTTGAGCCATCAAAAAATAGATTCCATAATCCTTCTCTAGGCTCACTTGGCTTGGCAAGAGTTGGTATAGATGTTCCTTTTTCATGCAAACAATAAATTACCAAGCCTTCTTCTTCAATAAAATTTTAAGGATCATACTCATAGTTTTCACTTACCCACTCATCAAGGAAAATATTAGGAATGCCTTGTAGAAGAGTGGCTAGATCTTAGTCACTAGAATGCTCCTTCTGATTAAGTATAGTGCTTGATTCACATTGGTAATGCTTGGCATGTAAAGTTATATATGAAATTTGGAAATAAGTTATGATTTTATAGTAACATTAGTACCATATATTTTTATAGAAAATAAATATGACCAATCTCAAGATAAGTGCCCTTCAATCTTCACTGTGAAGTCTCTTGACAAGCATAATGCAAAATATGGTGGCAAATCAACTACCACAAGATAGAAAGACTAGGGAAAGCATACAAAGTCAACTGAAAACATTTAATTAATCCCACTATCTTCATAGATGTACCATATAATCAAAATAATCCTTTTGTTTTTGGCTCAATTTCAAGCCAAGCTTATCAACTATCTGCTTTGGCATAACTATGCTGCTAGAACCACTATCAACCATAAAATTGTACACTAGATTATCACCAATCAAATAAAGGTATAAGGGAGTAGGTTTACCATCTTTACTTGGTTATATTTCAATATTTATTGGCTGTACCTTCTCTTTAATAGGATTTACCTCTTGCTTAATAGGTTGTCCAAAATTAGTGAGAACCACACTTTCCTTCCTTACTAGTCTAATTGAGATATGGAGGTTAGAGAGCTCTTCTTGGAGAAAATCCTTTTGTATAAAATATTTAAAGTGTCCCACATTGATATGATCAAATTTTTCTTCTTAATTTAGTCTATGATTTTAAGATGAGTGCCACTCACCCTTGGCTACCCCTTCAGAACAATAGTGCTCTCTTGAGTATGAGAAATTTGAGATATTGCATTACCTCCAACAACCTGATTTTTATGATTTTCTTGAACTTTTAGGGATACAAGAGGCTCATTATTATTTTTATAAAATGAAGAAGACAAATCAAAAGTGTTTGGTACCTATTATGTATTACCTATTTCTCTCCTCTTAGCTCTTGTGATAATTGTTATTAAAATAATCACCCTATTTGCATCCATTTGATGATTCATGGCACAATGATATCCTTCTTTCCAATTTAAAAATGTGTCATCAACTTTCCCTTGACCATCATGTATCTCTCCTTGAGATGGAATTTTAGTTTGTGAGAGTTGAGGCTTTGCCACACCTTACAAAACTAGATCTTGTTTCAATACTCCTTTTTTACAAGACTCAAGATGCTTCATTATGGGGTTGGTTATATGGAGTATACCATTATTTTTATTGCATGAGGTTATTTTTATTAGGGACAATATATTTAAAAGATGAAGGATTATTTAGATCAATAGTGGTATATGGCCTAGATTGTTTAATGGCTCTTTGTCCTTGGTAGGGAGGTTTATTTGAATGTTAGTTTTGAAAAAGAGGCCTATTAGGCTGATATTGATGTTGATAAGAAGGATGATATAATTTATTAGGTTGATCTAATTTCCTATTTATGGATACCATTTTATTCCCAAATGATTTCATAAGATCCTTTAGTTCACTTAACTCACTAGATTGGCTAGGAAGAGCTACAACTTGATTAGATAGAGCTGGAATTGGGGCTAATGTGGGCACTTAAAAGGGTGTAATGGGCCAAGTTTCTAGAAAAATAAGCATGGGAGGCCTTAGTGCAAGTTTTCTAGCTTGTATAAGGCTATTTTATGACCTTATGGCCACCTCAAATACATTTGGGAGTATCCTTCTACCCATTTACTAGATCATCACCTATATATCAATATCTAGATCTCTAAAAAAATAAGAATGCATATTTAGGAGATTATCTAATAATAGGAGGGATCATATCCCATGTATTTTGGAACCTAAGGTTAAAATCATCCATGAATTCATGGGGATCTCTCTTAACGGTAGTTAATTTCTCAACTAGAGAGAGGTGATCTAATTTGTCCTCAAATTGTTTATAAAGGGCTACTCCTAAATCATCCTAGGATGTAATGGAATTGAGAAAAAGGTACCTATACCATTGTAGAGACTTTATATTGAAAGATGTAACAAATAATCTAATAAATACATTTTCTTGGATTACATGATGCACTAAGCACATATTATCCACATCTCTAATGTGCTCTACAAGAGTGGTTTGATCTTCTCTAGTGAAGAAAAGTAAAATTTTCAATGTTGATGTTGGAATATCATTGTATTGGGCAAGATTCAAAGGGATACCACCATCAAAAGGCATAAAAACTTGGTTTTTAGGGATAACCATATTAAAATTTAGTCTTGATATAAGACTATCCTGAGGTAAGTTTTGATGTATTGAGGTAGAGTGATGTTTGGTGTATGGCCTAGATTTCAAGAACCTCTTTCTTTTTGCTAAATTCAATAAAATCAGAAGGAATACATTTTGTAGCTGATTTAGTTGTGTTTTCTAGCATGAAAATTTTACTAATATGCTACCAAGATATCTATATGCTTATGTAATCATCATATGTTGAGTACCTAATTAATGTCTCTATTGTAAATTTCTAAAACCAACACCAATCTTTAGCAATCTTCTGAGCTATGGTTCTACTAGGTGTGCCATAAATTGTTGTCACTTTAAATTTCACCCTTAAGGAAGGTCTTCAAGCTTCCTCACCCAATTGACATAATGGGATCAGTTTCATGTTGTGGGTGACCTATAATGGAAGTAAACCTCTAGAGAGGGATGGTTTCCTTGATGAATCTCCTTGATCCTCGTCTAAACTACTCTTGACAATGAAAAGAGAGAGAGACACAACTACTTCCTATACTTATAAAACTAACTATATAGTGATGCACCAAAATTTAATACCTCAATTTTCTTGTATACACACAAAATGAACTCAAAGAGCACTCACACATACACAACTCACAATTCACCAATGAATATTGGGAATAAGTATTTTTTAGAAAGGATTCAACTTATAATAGTAACTATAAAGATGACCACTTGTCTTAGGGAGATCAAATAGAATTCATCACAACTATGAATTACATAAAATGTAAGAGACACAAACTACAACCCACACAAGATCAATTTTTTTGCATAAGGTGTACAAAATTGGACATAAATAATAGATTGGCTATAATTATCACAAGATTACATCAATGATTCATCAATTTCATATAATAACTAACATATGAAAAGGTAAAATCAGTTTTTTTATTGATCAATAATGTGTTTAAAATTCTAAAATTTGACAAGGTTAAGCCACAATGAGATAGAGGTATCTCCAATTACTTATAAATAATCAAGTACATATAATGAAAGGAGCCTTTAGTGAGAGGACCAACATGCAAGCTTATCATCAATGCCTACATTAAGGCTAAAAACTGAAACATAACTGAAGTCTAACTTCAATTGACATCTCCTTTTATTCTTAAATGTATTAAAACTTTATTTTAAGTTTCCAAATTGGTAAGGGGGTATATAAGTCCTTGATTTAGGCCTGAATTTGTCAAAGATCAAGAAAGTTGACCTATTTTGAAAGAGGTTTGTCTCTTAGACTTTAAAGTTTGACTTAGCTTCAACCAAGTCCTCCAATCTTGCATGATGAAGATTCACTTAATATTAAACCAACTCAACCAATATTGCATGATAAAAGTCCACTTTTCTAATTCCTTTTTTGATTTGACTTCTTCTCCTTGATTTTGGCATGGAGGGAAGATATGATCTTCTTGACATGTTTGAAGACTCTTTCCAACCTTGAATATTCTTGAAACCACCTTTGATTTATCATAACTCCTAATAATGGTGTATAAATGAATTAGTATTCTTATTGAGGTTTTTAAGGTCTTATATTTAATGACAATGATTATGGTTCATTGATAATACACAACTTCAGCTCCTTATTTGATGACTTCTTGACTATGTTCACATTTTTATTTTGCATTAAAATTTCCATAAACATGCTTTAAGATCTACAAAAATCCAAGTAAATTTTAAATCATGAAACACATATGTAATATAAGTTACTTTGAGGCCTATCACAATGGATTTCATGGATCTTTAGGATGACTTAGTTCAAATTTGTAGGTGTGAGCTCCATTAGTGCTTGAGAAGCTCTTGAGAGAGATATATCTCTTCTTAAATTCCATCATGAATGGAATCCAAAGTTTTAAATTTTTTTTATTTCATTGATACAAACCTATAACACCTACATACAAATTTTTAAGGTATTTGTATCAATAAAACTTAAAAATATAACACTTTTAACCTTTCTACGAATTAGTTTTCAACACTTTTGCATGCACAAGCCTATAATTTTAACTTTTTTATCTCCTCAAGTACTATATAGACATGATACCACAAAAAAAAATTATAAAATATTTATTCCCACCTTTATTTAAAATTTAATTGTTTTTATATCAAAATAACTCAAGTTATGCTCTTTTTTGTGCACATAGGATCTCTCAGGGCAACAAGTATGCCATTTTAGTAAAAAAATATATATTTTGAGATATACATGGTCTTAAGAGCTTATTAATTTTTTTAAAGGATTGTATGGACCCCATATACATCTTAAATTAATTTAAATTTCATGTTCAAATGCAAAAATGCTCCAAAAATGTATTCTTAGGTCTGCAAGCTTGTAGGGGCTCATTTCTTATGCATATTTGTTATCTAGGTCCATTTTTGGGTATAAAACATTTGATAATGATTATAACTTAGTATAATGTGTCTTTATATAATTTATATAGAATAAAAATCATTATTCATGCTTTATAAATCCTCAAAACACTTCAAAATTTGAAATTTGTAGGTTTCATGCTCTTTAGATATGGGTTTGAAGGGTTTTAGAGTAATCTTGTTTCTTAACAATTGTTCATAAAGGTTTAAAATTATTGATGAGTATAAACATTATGATATGGGAGTATACCACTCTCTTAAACCATATTACCAATTTTTATGATCCATGTAAACTCTGCACCAAGTTACCACGTTGGATTTGGGGCAATTTTAAGGTTGAAAATCAAATTTGAGGGAGATTTGAACTATCTTAGCATATTTCAAGCATAGTTTGAGTTCCTAAAAGATGGAAAATGTATGATAAACATATATGAATCTGATATCTTCATGAATCATACTTTAACCACCTGGAACCCAATAAAAATCTAATCTTTTACCTTTGAAAATGCATGAAAATCACCCATTCATCCTTGCATATGTGTTGGAGCACCAAATGATCTTCAAAATTGTTTTAGATGCATGAATGGCATATAAAAATCCTTGATTAAAGGCTTGAAACTTATTTTTATCTTCCATGTATGTGCCATCCTTAATTTTCTTACAATTTTACCTTTAATTTCATTCACCCACGCCTTGGCATGCTTTAAAAGCTTGAGATGGTCAACCAAGAAATGGTTACGAAGACCAAAAATTAACTAAGAATCTATGTCATAAATATATGGGATATATTAAATAAAAATAAACCTTAATTTTTTCAAAAATACCTTAAATTTTGCATATGCTCTTAAAACATATTAAGAGGGCACAATAAATGTTTATTTTTTGTAATTAGCCTCCTGGACTAAGGGAAAATATCAATATTACTTCAGCGTGACTTCACTAGGCATATTGACACTAATGAATGGATGATAATTATGATGAAAGACCTTATTAAATTAAACATACTCAATGATGGAAATAATTTTGACTGAAAAAGTCAACAACACCACTTGCATTTGTATTAATTAGGGTTGTTGATACACTTTTAGATATGGAATACCTCATGATTACCTAAAATTCAAAACCCTATGTTATTGAACATAAACCAAATTAATATAAAATAAGGGTGTCAATTAAAATATAATTATTTGGACTAACTGTGGTCAATCCTTGTTGAATGACCAAGTGTTTCACTACATTATAAATAGTCTAAAGAGAGCTCAAACTCAAATGTAGTTACCTCACTTATGTGTATGTGTGAAATTATGAATACAAGTGTAGATGTTATTTCTCTTATTTTACCCTTGGCATAAACATGAAAATGTGAATACACCATTTAAAATCCTTGAATATATATTTTAAAAAATATACATAAAGAACATGCAAATATTTGATTAGCTTTTGAGAGTGAAGAGAGTTGTCTTTAATGCCTTAGAGTATCTTTGTATTTATAGAGGTTTTGAATTTTAATTTGGTGACCTAATAATGAACAAAATTCGACCCAAAATAAGACCCAATGGAAAAAAATAAGATTCAAATGAAACATGACTTGAAATAAACTCGATGAATTATGCTTGGAAAAGTCCCCACCTCATCGATAGGTCTATAGACTTGACAATGTCCTAAAACAATAGACTTGTTAAAAAATACAAAAGACCATAATTGGGGGATCCCCATGAAAAAATGGAAATTTAGATAATAAATGGACAAAAACACAAATTTTAATAGATAAGGCCCCAATAAAATGTGTTGATAGACACATTATTTATTCTTAATAGTGTATATGTCAAAAGTTACAATAAGATGACATTAAAGATGGGATTTTACCAATTTTGGGTGTCTACATTTCCTCCCGCCCACCCCCTCGCCCCCGCCTTATTCTAGTAATGAAATTACTAGGGTAAAATAAAGAATAAAACATAAGTGTGTACAAAACACTTTGTCTTGTGAATTGAAACCTTGATTATGAAAGATATTAAATGGCATAACCTAAAATAGCATATGTAGTAGTAAATGCCCATATATGAAGTCTAAAAGCCTAAATTTGATATTGAAAGGTAAATAGTGAGGAAAGAATACACTTGTATGTGTGAAATATTATGGTACCTATGGAGAGTGATCCTACTATGTAGAGTGGAAAAAGAATTCCTTTGGTCTTATTCGTTTCCTAGACAAAAAAATGAGCAATCCCTCGAATGGTAATGGGAGACTAGTATGTTTTCAGGTGTCACTATACTTATGACCATATTAAATCAAGTAAATAATCTAGCTCTAATCAAATAAATTGAGATAAGATGTTGAATAAAACATGCCCTCTTGTTGAAGCACCTGGAGAGAGTAGTTTCTTATGTTGAATTGTTGATGAATTAAGAGTGATCAAGTCTCAATTTTTAATAACTACTCAAGCCTATGAGTTAAAAATATGTATATTCTAGCTCTCATGAATGAGGATAAGTACCACTATACTAATCCCTAAGAAGGTTGTGTATACACATAATATTTTCAAAGTTTTATCAATCATTGACACTTTGAATCTTGCAGGAACCTATCGAGTTTCAATCTCTCTAAGTGCACGCCTTAAGGGGTGCACTAGGAAAGGGGTGGGTAGACCATTAGTGTTTCAAAGGATTATTGTCCTTTTTTCCACTTGTTATATACATACTTATCTCTTAAAAACCATTTACCTAAGCTTAGCCTCCTATTTTTACCCTCCTCCAGTCATTTTCCATCTTCATTTAGCCTTTCCCTAACCTAAACCCCCTTTTGATAGTTTTAAGACTAGGTCACTTGGGTCGACCTTGTATTATTTTGACATCACCTTACATGGCTGACTTAGTTCATTATTTATCATGTTTCATTGTCAAAAATAGTACTAGGTTGATTGGGTTGACCTAGTCAGCCAAATTTTTTGTAAGGGTTTAAGGTTAGAGTCACCTATATATACACATTCATTTCGATCATTTATGAGAAGAGAGAAGAAGAGAAGAGATATGTTATACATCTGCATATTGACCATTCTACTTGAGGAGTAAGATTAGGGCTTCATAATTTTTTTTGAGATATATATCTTGTCTTGTGGATAAGTATTTTGAATACATTGATAGGTTATGTAGCCTAAAGCTGCAACAACCTCTTGCTAAGGACCTTGGCCAAGGGAGAGATTGAGTCTCGATGGGTTCATCTTCAAATTTAATTATTCCCAAATTTGTTCCTCCTTTATAAGAATAGATATATATTGCATTTGTATTTATCTCCTATGTATTATAATTCCATATACATTGATGTGAGTATATGTCTTCTATCCATGTTTACGTTTGTTTTTTATTACCCCCACCTTGTGCCACAAGCTTTGGTGAGCACTAGATTAGATTTTAATTTACTTGTTATTAGTTTAGTGAATTTAAAAACATAGGATCCCCTTAGTGTTATTTCATGCTTTTGCTTAGACTAGAGGCTTTGGAACCCTCCCTAGTGAAGTTATTATGATAAAAGGTCCCCTAATCGGGTCTAGCAGATCCCCATATTGGTCATGTTTCCTATTATCTAATGTGTCTCCAATCAAAAGTGTATGTAGGATCTATCTTATCTAAGTTAGAATTGATTTATATATCTCATGTATTTTTGATTGCATACATTCTAGTGAACCTAACGTGAATCTAACCCTTACAGGTTTTATTTCATGTTTTTCAAATTATATCATTTATTATCATTCTTTATTTGCGATACTAGGTCGAATGTACTGGTATAGTTCTAACTTATATGTGAAAGTTTAACACATACTTATATAAATAAAAATCCATTCTATTTATGTATGTCATTATCAGATACATGTTATTAGATAGAACAGATTGACATAACATTCTTATTCACTTTTAGATAAAAAACTAGGTCAATCCTATTGACTTAGGTTTATAGATACCTTCCAGATATCAAACTAGGCCAACCTTATCGACATAGTTTTATAGACAACATCCAAAAAACTAACTACGTTGACCCTATCGACATAGTTATTTTTACATACTTCAGCAATAAGGTTTCACAGAACTAGGTCGACCTAGTCAATTTAGTTGATAGAACTTTCAAGCAAATTTAATAGATATATTTCAATTCTAAGCATCTTTAAACCCACCAAGGTTCCTCTCTTTATCCCTCTTTCAATTTAGTTCTTCATTTCAATTTTTTTATGCAAGTTTTCAATCTTTAAAACTGTACCCCTAAGTCAAACTAGGTTGACCCTATTGACGTAGTTCTATAGATTGCCTTCTGTCTGAAAGACTAAGTTGAAACTGTCAACTTAGTTCTTAAAGACCCTTGATTTTTTAGTAAAGTGTTGACACTGTCAACTCCATTTTGTATTATTTACATAAAGTGTCATCTGATTTGACCTTGTATTATGCTTATTTTTTGGGAATTAACAACTACATGCTAGTAATTAATTCACACTTTCACTTTCAATTGTTTGCATGCTTAGAGTATATCACATAGTCTAATTAGGTGGTTTTTCAAAATACCATTTAGTTTCAATATTTTTATTTTTTTGCACACACTACCAAATCACTTAACATTCAAAATTTGTCTTCTTGAGGCCTACCTACTTGGATTTCATCACCAAGGGGGAAGCTGACTTGGTTTTATAGCCAAGTATATATACATGGTTAATGGTATATATTGGCAAAGCACCTGACACCCTTATCACTACAGGATTGTGAAGTGAGGGGGTAGGATCTAATATCAAGCTAGTACCATTGCCTATACATATCCCTTTCAACCTAAACATCTTAAAACTATCTCTAGATTGGTTTCTAGTTCCCTACTTATAGCCAACTTCCCTATCACATTAATAAAATGTTATAATAATCTAACAAAACTTAAGGTTACCACTTAGTTATAAGTTACTTTTTAGGTGATTGCTTTCTCTTTGATCATTATGTGTTGTATTGAAAAAACTTGAATTGGCTAGTGTTGGTAAAATATTTTGTGTTGTGTACCTCAATTGGATCATTCTCATTGACCCAATTGATTGTGTGTTTCCTTTCATCTCTAACTTTTAAATTACTTGTAAAAATTTTCCTTGATTTTAGTACATATTCATTCTATTCGACACTATCTCTTATAGACTATTTATAACCCCTATTGCTAGTACTAGGTTGGCCCAGTCAACCCTGTACACTTTTTAGCTCCCTATTTTTAGTATTAGGTTGACCTAATTATCCCTATACAATTTTAAGACCCTATTTTTAGTATTAAGTTGACCAAGTTGACCTTTTACAAATTTTTATCACTTCATATTCTCTTGATTTTGCATCAAATTTGTTGTTCTTATTCTCTCTCCTTCATCATGAACTTTATATTTGAAGATAATATTGAGTTGAATTCAATAGACATGATGAGCTTTACCAATCCTAATATATTCTCTCATACGTAGTTTTTGGATTCTACCTTAGATGAAATCAATATGCATGTTTCCACTTGTACTACAAACTATAGGATACCTCCTAATTCCTCTTAACTTTGTAATCCTCTCTTCTCCCTTGATGATTAACCTAATTTTGAATATACCCTATAAATGTTATTCTTCATCAATGAATATCCTCAACACCAAGGAAAATATCCTTCTACCATATACCAACTCATGATTAGTGGTCAAGATAAAGAGCCTCATTCACCTTCTCCCACATTCTCACATGGATTTGGGGATGATAGTTTATGTGATTCTCAACCTTCCATCTATTTTGACCCCATATCATACCATGACATCTTCCTCTTTAACTTCATCTACCTCCATGCCTAGTATCTCTATTAACATGGTAGGTTCTACATCTATTGGGCCTCTTCCAAAACCCACTTTTCTCAATTCTTCCACTAATGCATCATTTTCTACCCATAGTAATCATGTGTCTAGTGATTCTTCCTCTCATCCCTCTACTAGTCCATATTTTCCCACACAAGTAAATTATGCCACTACTGCTTCACTTATCAACAATTTTTATCAAACTACCAATAGTGGTACCCAAGCTACTACTACAAATTCTAATGCTCCAAGCAATGCTAATAATAAAAATCAAACCCATCAACTTGTATCAAAAACTCTTAATCAAATGAATGCATTCCAAGATAACAATGTAAATCAAATGATGCAAATGCAAAACCACCTTATCCATATTCAACCCCACTCTTAAAAAGTTCCATGGGGCATGCATAATCAAAATGTTCCCCGACATACTCTTTAGGATTCCCATAGTAATATTATCCCTCAACCTCCTCTTGTTATCAAAATAATCAAACATCTTCAAAATTAGCCTCTTACATCTCAAATTGATAATATCAATATAGGAGGTATCACCCCAACTATTTCTTATAATGGGTTAACTGATCCTACTCTTCATATAAAAACATTTGGAAATCTCTATAAAGATTGGGTCAAATTGAATACTTTTGCCACTACCAAACTCTTAGTAAAAACTTTCATTAGTGATGCTTTAGATTGGTACAATCAACTTAGATCCCATTCTATCACTAGTTTGGAATATTTAGTTAATTCTCTATTCCAAGAGTTCCAAAGTAGTGATCTCTTTGAGAATACCTTGGTCCACTTTATCAATTGTAAGCAACTTGAAAATGAAATCCTATAAGCATTTGTCAAATGACGGAAGACCTAGTCTAGCAAATGTGAACATAACATGGTGGATGATAACCTCTTTCATTTGTTTACCAATGCTCTTTTTCCTAAGTTGTAATATCGGGTCTGAACTCTCTTACTCCATGTACTTTGGAAGAGGCCATTGACCAATCCAAGAGTCAAGATTTCCTCATGTGTCAATTCAAGCCATCCTAACCTTCTGTAGGTATTCAAATCTTAATTAAGAATAAGAATTTTCATGCTACCAATGATGGTGTCACTGAATCTTATGATACCATTCATATTATTCAATCTATTGTTCCCAACCAACCTTCATAACAAGCTTCTCCTTCCAACCACTACACTAATCCTCATTTATCTTCAAATAATAACATCAATGTTCACAAACCTCTATCTTTATCTGAATTATAAAAATTTCTCCTAAGGCCTCTTTCATGAGATATTGATCCCACTCATCCAATGAAATATTGGTATGATCCCAATAAATTTTATTGGTTTTATGCTAGTTGGGGTCATTCTCATGAGACTTGTATGCAACTTCATAATTTGGCTATGGATTTCCTTCTTGATCTTAATTTTGACCATGATTTTATCATTTGTAAACATCAACAAGCTTATGACATTGCATTCAAAGCCCACAAATAATAATATAAATCTCAAGCTTTGAAGCAAGCTAATCCTCATTTGGCCATTTATAGATACCCTCTTCCAAATCACCAAACTAACCAAGATAAGACTACCTCTTCTATAAATCATGATGACAGTCATCTTGAACCACCTTTTGAAGAGAATGTGGTCAATATGACTAATATACAAAGGGTGGTTGACTTCATTGATCCTCATCCTATCCACACACCTCCACTATCTCATAAATTTCATGTTATTCAAGATTCTTATCCAACTCACTTAACCGAGTTGGGGAAAAAAAATCTTATCTCTTTTGATGAACCAATTCCAACTCTTCCCTTAGATAACACATCTCATACCATTTCTACTTCTTTACCTATCATTAATGATAATCAAAATTCTACCAAAACTTATTCTAATCTTTCTCAAACCAAACCTATATCAACTATCTCATCTTCTTAGGATAATCAACCAAATTATCCTCCAACTAAACCTTCCACATATTATCAACACAAATTCACATGTACTTTGGCTCCTCCTTTCGAGGACCTCCTTCAACACTATGCAACTCTTTCTAATAGTCCTCTTATGGGTTATGATGAATGAGATCCTATAATAGAATTCATTAATCTCCCATCTCAAATATAATTTCTTGAACTCATGTAGACTTCTCCGCATCCTTGTAACCATCTTATGTAACTCTTGTTTGAAATGAACATCTCTCACCCTCCCCTAGTAGGATATGAAGTTGCCTTATCTGTATTAAAAGATAGCATCTTACAATAATGCAAAGAGATGCCCATACATGTTGATGAAACAACACACACTTCTCTTTCCCTCAAATTCCCTATTTCTTCTATGATACTTGATGAGATTTTGGTTCATGCAAATGATCCTCCTCTTTTTATCAGTGTCCAAATTGGTGATATCCAAGTTAAATGTGACTTGATTGAGGGTTCTATCACTTGTTTTTCTTCTCTCAATTTCATCAAAACCCTTGGATTTTTTGAATGTCATCTTAAGTCCACACGTAACACATGTCAAGGCTATAACTGAAGGCAAATGCCTCTTTTATGTTGTGTGTGGCTTCCCATTACCATCCTACCTATCACCATCTATATGAAGGTGATGATATTCAACTTTCCTCTATCCTATAAAATTTTAGTTGGTAAACCATGGACTCATTACATGAGATAAGTTACCTCTTTTGCTTGTTAATATGTCAAATTTCCTCATAATGGAGCCATATATAGGATTCAAGGTGACATTAACCCTTGGAATTTTGAATAATTCCAAGATCATGGTGTCTTCAAGATTCCTACTCTTGAACCTTTACCAAGCATTTCATTTCATGAATCTCAATGATTTAACTTTCTTGTCAACTCCATTAGAGGTTACATTGGTATCCCCAAACTCATTGGGAATATACCCCTTAACATCTTAGATTCTGATGATGATGAGCCTAATGAGATCAATCTCAAGATCAAAACTTCTAATCTCTCACCTTATCTCATTTCTTAGCTTCTTCCTTCTTTGCGACCTCATTCCAATTAGATACCTTGTGATGATATACCCATTGTCTTAACTAAGACTCAACATTCTATTTATCACACCACATCATATGATAAGGTTGTCCCTACTTGCATCATTTATCTTCATACACCTGATTATGATGATGGCTATACCTTAGATGATCCATTCTTAGGAGGTCTTGTTCAGGCCCAAGATGCTAAAGTTGTTCATTATCATTCCTCTTTGCTTTAGTCATTCAACATTTCTTATCATATTCCATCATATATCATTCTTAAATTTAGAATTTTTCCTCTTTATCATAGGGTAGAGATGGTGTGTATGTCTCTAGTTTTTGAAGAACCTCATAGGAGCATGCTATGGATCATGTTATGACTAGTCCTTATCATTTTTCTAAATACCAAGACCCCTCTAGCTTCTTTATCTTTGAGATGCTTGAAATTATCCTTCAACCTTATATGCATCCCATCCCTCTTATATTAGATCTCAAGTTGGATCCTGTTCCTACTCCTATTATAGCTGAGTCTCTTCCCATTTCTGATCCCACTTCTCCTATAATAGAGACTAGCTTGGATCCTATTTCTATTCCTATTATAGTTGAGTCTCTTCTAGTTTTTTATCCTATTGCTCCTTTAATCAAGTATTGCCTAGTCTCTTCACCAACCACACCTTCCCTTGGTGATGATTTGCTTCCTTTACCACAATCTTTTCCTTTGCCCACCAAATGGGTCGATCAACCATATTGTGACATTCATAAGATTTTTGATCATTGGACTAGAGACTACTCCTTATACTAATCTTCCCTAGCTTCTATTTCTAATCCTCCTATGAGTACACCTACCAAGGTTACTCACAAGCATATCTATTACTTCCATAGCACATATAATCATTCAACCACACATTGTCATAAGCTATGATAATATTTTGACACCTTACATCCTACCACTCCTTAGCTCACAAATAAGACTATAAATCCTCTAATATATATATATATATATATATATATATATATATATATATTACTTGAATATATTCCCAAATATGGAAAGGTATATTGTCTCTGGCACCAATGTATCAACCATCACATTGATCATTTTTGCATCTATCATCAGCATCTCAAGGATCACCTCTTGACTATTCCCATGCCTAATACCCTTCCTCCCACATGTTTCTCTCACAAGAAGGCTCCCCTTTCTTCCCTCATGGATATACCACATGTGGTCCCTTATTCTCCTATCATTCCTCCACCTGTGATTCCCTCACCCATGGACCTTCCTTCACCTATGGATCCCTATCCACTGGTGACTCTTTCTTTGGTGGTGCATCTCCCATCAATGACTCCATCTCCCATAAAGTCTATTCCCATACATTCTCCTAAGCATCCCATGATCGATAGTCCTCATCAACATGATCCTTTAATAATTCCTACATTTTCTATTGAAGACATTTGATGTGAAGTATTCTCTCAACTTTCCTTGAAGATTGATGAGACATTGGCTATAGTTATCATTCAACTTCGTAGAGATTTATCAGATGTTATGGATAATGTGTGTTAACAAATCTATCAGTACTTATGAACAATAGATTATGAACACAAGCATGGTGTTCTTTCATTTTCTCTCTTCATTTGTATTATATGTGTTATCCAACCTTAAATTTATCTATTTTTATCATCTAACACTGTGTTAGATTTTTATCTATTTATATGATGACTTTTATTTTTGCACTATATGTTGCTTATGATGTCATTTTTCCTTTTTATGTGATCTTATAGATTCTTTTTCATAATGTCTTACTTGTTCTTCTTGAGTTGATTTCTTATGGTTATCTTGTTCTTTTGCATGATTTTTTGTTATCTTATCTCTATATACATAAATAATTATTATTATGACTTGGTTATACAAACCTTACTTCCTTTAATCATTCCTTATCTACCATGTGATCAATTAGCAAAAAATTCATCTCATTATAATATATTTTTACCAGTCCACTTTAGATCTCACTTTATTCCCCTTTATTTCCTTCTTGAAAACTAAGTTTATACATGGTTGAGACTTAAGATATCATGTTGGTTCATAGTTAAGCCTAAGTATTCTAATCAGTTATATCTTTTGATACTTAGCTTCTTTTAGCCAAAGCCTAGATTTCATTTGTGCATATCAATTTATCTCTCATTTGGTCATTCCAAGTCTAGATGGAGGAGGAATCTTAAAATCCTTAAAATATTCAAAATCCAAATCATTTAACAAAAGGCAATGATCTCAAAAGGCAACATTTAAAACTTTCAAAAGTCAAATCACACTAAAAGATGTGATTTCAATCACATCTTCTATCTCCAATCGAAGCTCAAACTCCATAGTTGGCCTCACACTAGAGTCGAGGTCCTTTGGGGTGTGGTAGGCCAGTAGATTAGAATAGAAGAATTCAAAAAACTTTTAGTGCTACCTACTTTCTCATGTAAGTAGCCAATATTCATAGTAGATTGATAACTTTGTAAGGGGTCCTAAGGAACGGGGAACACATTGTGGGAAGGTAGGTCAATTTTAATTTTCTTGTTCAAAATACAAATATGAGTTGATCTTAGTACCACAACTATTTTCCTACATAGTTTTGTGCCCATAGTGAACATGTATCCTTTATATATTGATGATCACAAGTCACTTAGTGTCTTTTTATGTCCTTAGTGTGCCTCATGTATTCTAAGGTCTCTTCATAAGATGATTATTTTATGATTTTTACATTCCTTATTTCACTCCTTATAACCCTCATATTTCCCCTTGAGAAATATTATTTTGTTCATTAATCACTCCCCTAGGGATTCCATTTATGAGTTGCAGTGTTAGACCTTGGAAAGGACTAGGCCTTCCTCATAAATTACCAATTTTTCACTTTATCATCCGTTTTATGATATTTTCTCATTATTTACACTTCATTGGTGTTCCCTTTGTGAGTTTAAATGTAAAACAATGGATAGGACCTGATCCTCCTCACAAAATTTTCCAATACCCAAGTTACAACAAAATTACATGTGTCAAATATGAGATAAGATGTGATTAATTATGAGTTACATGTCATTGACATGATTCCCATCTTGATTTAGTATGTTTTATGCTTAATTTAATGATCTTTCACTTGTATCTTCTTATTTTATGATTGAATGTAAGAAAACAACGATTTTTCTTAAGTTTTTCATACTTCCCAACTTGAATTAGTGTGATTAATTTAAGACCATTTTTTCCAGTTTTGTTTATCTTTTATACTTCCCAACACAATTTATTATGATTTATTGACCTAATTGATTTGTATTTATACCATTTGTCTTTCATGTGCTTTCCATTTTATTACATTATTTTCATATTTCCCAATGTGATTTAGTGTGATTTTACTTGTTTTAATTTGGTTATCAATATTTTCAATGATTTAAAACACTTTTGTCCTTTTTACCACCCTTTTTGGTTTATTACACTTAGTCATTTTTTTGTTATTACACATTTCCCATCTTAAAATAGTGTGTAGTACATTTGATTAATTATACTTTTCCAAACCATTTTTTCTTGTTTCTTTTTAACCATGCTTGTGTTATACATAATGCTAGAAAACAAAACACCTCTCATATATTTCATATAGAATATACAACAAAAGTAAATCACATGTGCCAGAAATAAATATATCCATGCATTGACAAACACAACCAAACTTACAAACACTTTAGATCAATATATAACTATCAAAATTATATATCTCTATATATATCATGTGTTTTTGATACAAAGTACAAAAATACATAGCCCCAACTCTACGATTGGTCCCTATCATGCCTATCTCATAGCCTAGCCATGCTACCCATAGATGCCTCAGTCTGATTCCTCTAAATAGATGATATAAAGAGGATGTTTGAGATCTTTGTCCTACTACCTCTCCTTATAGATTGGCCACTTGGGCCTATACCCATTCCAACTGTATCAATGTAGCTATGTGCATAGCTCTCTCCTGAGCTAGGTCCTGCCATGCCTATGCCACTCTTTCAACCATCATTATCAGTGGTTACATTCCCTCTCTATGTGCTTGTAATCACCTCATGGCCTCTCCTACAAGTTTGACTAGCTTGCTTGAGCTAGGGTAGATGGTACCATGGGATCATCCAATGTGGTAGAGTCATATAACATCAACACCTTGTCCAAGATATCATGCAGTGCTCCCCTCACCAGGGATCCCCATAATATATCTTCATCCTCCATAAGATATGAAAAATACCAATTATATAGATGTTAGATCATAGATATATCTTAAAACATATCTATCTATAATCTATCTATCCAATTTTACACAACTAGTATTCTATTTCAACCATTTCATACTTGTCTTGGTGTTAGTAATCACTATCTCCCCATCTTCTCAACTGTCAAGCATGGTCTCTCCATCAAATTTTCCTTTGAGTACCTCTTCTATGGGATGCCTCTTAACTAATGCAAACCTTGGGATCACCACCCATTCCCATCTTAAGCCTTGCCTTAGTGGTGCCTCTATAAACTAGCTCTACCTTGGGCCAACTAATGAGTCATCCTAGATGACCACCCTTTGTGCTATCTTTCATCATTTGCATTTATGTCAGTGGTTTGACTGAGGTAGTCACTACTCTTACTAATGTGATGCCAACTATGGTACTTGTGGCACTCTTGTATCCATATCCATGCCCTCTTTACCTATTGCCTATCATGCTCAACCTATTCATGGCCTCTCACACTATGGTCTGAGCTCCAATCTCACAATTGGTAGTCCTCCTACTCCTCTCCCCCTCATCTCTCTCTCATGTCTAACCCAAAATGTGGGCATTAATATAGGAGATATTTCTCAAGGTATTCTAAACTATCTTAGCAAGCATGCCACTAGATGTGACTCTACCCACCATGTGTAATGTCCTATGATCCACCCTTATGCTAGCTCTAGCCCCACTATCCTCCAACTAGACCCCACTATTGCAATGTGTGTATATGTCTACCACATGATATCTCCTCATTTGATTATCTATAGCATTGGTGAATAGGGCACGACCCATGTTGCTTGATCCTATCTTCATCATGCAACCTGAGGTAACTAATCATCGACCACATGGGGCAACCCAGCTGGTCAATACATTGGGAACCTCTCATAGATCTAAGCACTCAATAAAACTATTAGCCCCATGGTCTTCTACCCTCAAGAAAATATCCCATACATATCATGCATGAGATAAACCTAAATGATAGACCCTAGGTCATAGAGTGCCCCCTACTCCAATATAGATTGACATAAGGCTATCACGTATAATGGTACCTTACCATCTGACTTGTGACAAATACTCATGCTATCACAAGTACTAACATAGCCTTCTAGATGTTTGAAATCTATGCTAAAAGTACATCAAATAGACTTATTTTTAGACTTGGGTAAATCTTATCTAAGCCCATCACCCATAAGGCTAAGGTTCATCTCTCCTCCTACTCATCTTGTATCCCCATGATCACTGACATCCCTCCTATCAGAAATCTAAGTAATGCATGGACATCTTATAGTGTGATACCAACCTATATGGTATCCCCATATACCACCCATCAAAAAATATTAGTCAATCATTTTGAGGCTCTTAGGAACATGAACACTAGATCTAAGCTCAATGAGATGCATCACATCTCCATAATACCTCCTAATCCTAGTGTAACCAATTTGGCGTGGTCCACCTCTATTAGGCACTCTAATAAATTCAACAACCAACTCGTGTCCACCAATCACCAAAATATGGGACACCCCTAAAACCATAAAACAATAAAACATGTATTATACCTCCATGTCATTTATAATTAAAATGCATTCTTTTTAATTCTTGAAAAAACAAACATATTTTACCTTAATCTATTCATTTTTTTGTTAATTTAACCTATTTCTAGCCTACTCAACCATTTTATTACTTAGTCAGACATTCTAGGCCTTTCAAGTAGTATTTCAACCTATTTCACACATTTTTGTACTATTCTTACCACTTAATCAAACACTAAGTTGACCAAATAGTACATAGTTGACCATGTTGACTTAACAAACTAAGTTGACCCTTTCATTTTACTCTCTTAGTACTAAGTTGGCAATCTAGTTTAGACAACTAACTTGGTAATGAGGTACTAAGTTGATAATTACCTAAAACCAACTAAGTCAACCCATACCTACTAGGTCGACCCTGTCAAATGTTACATATTTTCCTACTAGGTTGATTGGGTTGACTTAGCCTATTTTTACCCAACCAACACTTTGACCAAGTCTTCCCCGTATTTTTAGCTCGTATTAATCTAATTCCTTTCAACCCAATTCTCCATTTGATCTTTAGTTTACCTAGCAAATTCCTAGGGTTCATTTTGGTTCTTAGAATTTGTTAAATTTTCAAATTTCTATAAAACTCTTAATTTTAAACAAAATACTCAAAACAAAGTTAAAAATTTGAATTGCCTACCTATATTTAACCCTCTATGATTGCTAGGCATCCTCCTCATCTTGGTTGTTGTCTATTTTCCATTATAGCTTTATGGGTTCTCACTTGTTCTTTTAGAGCTCTATTTTTTATCAAACTAGTAAAATGAATTTTTTCCACCTTATTTATCTTTACTATTCATAGTAATTTACACTTTAAAAATTTACCATGAGATTTCTTGTTTTGATCATAAATTTGTTTCTATTAACTATTTTTCTAAACTATAAAAGGTTATGGAATCTTAATTTCATAGAGAATTTTTTTAACTAACATATGCTTAGAAAAAAATTCTATTTTTCACTCTTTTTTATGCTAATCTCTACAGGTCCACCTAATGTTCTTCACATTAGATGCCTTCACATTTCCTACATCTCTTTATTTATCTACAACACTAAGGTAATTCAAGGTATGTACTTTTCAATTTTATCCTTTCATTTATATTATTTATTATTTACTGTACTTTACTTATCATCAACATTATGTGTCATCATGTTCTTTACTTGAAGCACCATCCCCTATTACACTCACATGACACATGATGAACTTCAAGTGGGTCATATGCATATACACAATATTTTCAAAATTTTATCAATCACTGACACTTTGTATCTTTCAATAAATTTTTGAGTCTCAAACTTTCTAAGTGCATGTTTTATGGGGTGTACCGAGAAAGGGGTGGGAAAACCATTGATGCTTCACATGATTGTTGTCCCTTTTACCACTTGTTATCTACATACTTATCTCCTAAAAACCATTTAACCAATCTTATCCTCCTATTTTCACCCTCCTCAAGTCATTTTCCATCTTCATTTAGCCTTTCACTAGCCTAAACCCCCTTTTGATAGTTTAAGACTAGGTCAGTTGGGTCAACCATGTATATTTTTGACATCAACTTACATGGCTGACTTTGTTCATTATTCAACATGTTACATTGTAAAAAATAGTAATAGGTCAACTGGGTTAACCCTATTGGCCAAAATTTTTGCAAGGGTTTAAGGTTAGAGTCACCTATATACACACATTCATTTTGGTCATTTATGAGAAGAGATAAGAAGATAAGAGATATATTACGCATCTATTTATTGACGATTATATTTGAGGAATAAGCTTAGGGTTTCATACTTTTTCTGTAGATATGGATCTTATCTTATGGAGAATTACTTTGAATGCATTGATAGGTTGTGTATCCTAGAATTGATTTTTCCTTGTCATCCTTACATACCACAACAACCTCTTATGAAGCACCTTGTCCAAGGGAGAGATTGAGGCTCGATGGGTTCATCTTCAAAGGTAACTATTCCTAACTTTGTTCCTCCTTTATAAGAGTAGATATATAATGAATTTTTACTTCTCTCCCATGAATTAGGATTATGTATACATTGACATGAGTATATGTCTTCTATGCATGTTTAATTTTGTTATTTATTACCCCCACTTTGTGCCACAAGCTTTGGTGAGAACTAGATTAGATTTTACTTTACTTGTTATTAGTTTAGTAAATATGAAAACATAGGACCCCCTAGGGTTGTTGCATGATTTTGATTAGACTGAAGGCTTTTGAACCCTCCATAGTGAATTTATTATGATAATATATCCCCTAATCAAGTCTAGTAAAGCCCCATATTGGTCATGTTCTCATTTATCTAATGTGTCCCCAATCAGAAGTGTAAGTAGGATCTATCTTCTTTGAGTTATGATTTATTTATAGATCTCATGTATTTTTGATGGCATACAAGTTGAACCATGATGGGTTCAATATAAGTGATTCCAAAGCCATTGAGTGTCTCTATACTCGATCATACATCAACCATAATAAAAGATGGAGCCACACAATGGGTTCATTATAAGTAATTCCAAGGCCATTGAGTGTCACTAGAATTGAACATACATTACCTGTAATAGACCAATTTACACCACTAAACATGGATCTAAATCATAATTGCATGATTAAAAAATTCATGCCTACATCATGACTAGATTTTTATTTGAAACTATAATTTTGAACTTAAAAATATGCAAGAACGAACATTATGCCTTATAAATCTATAAATTTTAACTTTGAAAATATGCATGAACAAGTATCATGATTTTAAGACTGTAAATTTGAACTTTGTAAAATATATGTATATAAGCATGAACAAGTATCATGCCTCTTGAATCTATGTCAAACTAATTTAGAATTCCATGCATCTATATGCTCTATTATAACTATATTGTGAAACCTATAACTACTTTACATATGCCCATGCATATGAATTCAAATGTGTATGATTATGCACTTTGAGTCTTTAAAAATTGAGTACATATGTATGTCATATTCCCCCATAATCTATATCAATGTGCTCATATCTATCATGTGTTTGATTTCTAAATTACTTTGAAACTTTAAGCATGTATTGTGAACCTTTGAAACATGTAATCTATTATAGAATATGTTTTTTTGAGTTCCATTTAAATCTTGGAACTTTATATCTTATCTTTGATATTTGAGTATACTTTCATGTCATGTTCCCCCAACATTTTTACCTATATGTATAATCTATTAGGACTTTGTAAGACACCTTATTTTAAATATGTAGCATATGCATAATTTGAACCCTTGTAAATATTGTGCTATAAAGTTATTTGTGCCACCATATTTTTTGTGATAAGCCCGATGTATGCCCTATTTTTAATGTGAGGGTGAGAGTATCGAATGTGTCTTATCGAAGGAGTAAGGTGCAAGTTTTGAAATATGTTTTAGCAAAATGTAATTTGTTTGATTAAAGGTTGATTAGATTTTGCTTGTTTTGACAATTAGCATTTCAACCATTTTAAAAAAAAAAAATTATACTTTTATGATTATTGTGTATTAAATATTGCCAAAGACAATAGTTACAATAAATTTTTTTAGAGATAACAAAGAAAATATGAGAAACTTTGTGTATAAGGAAGCAAGTGTTAATTTTAATTTTATTTGAAAAGGTTGATTGGTGTGATGGAAATATTACCATGTAGAAGATCACATTGTGTGTGTTCTAATGAAAATCATGGGAGTGATTGTGATATGTATCACTCGAGATTGTTAGGTTGTGGAGCTAAAAGCTTCACTGATGCAAACAGGAGAGGAGGTTGCTAAAGGTTGCTGAGTTGCAGAGCAACCGGCGTCAGTCTGATCAGCCGACATTGGCAGGATTAGTGAAGAGAAGCAATCAACGTCGGTCAGGGATTGACCGACGTCGATCACCTCCAGGTAGACAGAGACCGACGTCGGTCACCTGTGTAGTTCAGAACTACAAGTTTTATGGGCAGTTAGTTAATGAACCAAGTGTTTGCATGTCAAGAGCCAAATTTAGACTAGAAGCTGTGGATCTAATTATTGTAATTAGATGTCTAATTATTGTTTGGATGAGATCTATATAATAGACTCATGGGATGTATTTTAAAAGTGTGCTAGAGAGTAAGAGAGCAAATATTATCTCCTTCAGAGAGAAGAGACCCAGGTGTGTTCCTCCTAGTGCCACAGTACCAAGTGTGGGTGCTGGATTGGAGAATCAACAGAGTTCTTCATGTATGTATGATCTTGGTTAGCGGGTGTGCATGAATACGTTTGGAGATCTACATGGTAAGTAAGATCATTGATCTGTAGGTGTATGTGTGTGTAAGGTCTAAGGTTCACAGGTGTGCAAAACCAGATTGATTTGCAGGTGTGCAAGATCAGATAGGACAGAAACACAACAGGGAGCAGGATCAGGCAGGATCTACTTGGAGTACAGTGTGTACTCAAAAAGAGAGCAAAGAGGAAGGCAAGGAAGATCCTTCCATAAGTAAGATCAGATTGGGTTGTAGGTTGTTGCAGTTCAGGGGAGATCTACTTGAAGTATGTTTGTGTACTTGTGGAGTGCGTGGAGCACTTGTGGTGTGCGTGGAGCACTGGAGTACTGGCAGTAGTGGATACTGACTGGTTGGAGGTGAACACTAACTCTATGTTTGAGTTGTGTGTTGGGACCATAAGAGAGAGAGCTTTGAGGGAAGATTTACTATTTATGCCCTAGAGGTGTGTAAGGAAGAAGAACTGTGGCAATCTTCTTTGTTGTATTTCTTTCTGGAAGAGTTTTAATACAAGTTGTGTATTGTCTCTCATATTCTGTGTTGTTTCTGGTTTCTAGTTACTTGTTGCTTCTGGTTAATTCCGCATGTAAGTTGCTTGTATTTGGTAATCAATTGTGTCCTTCTGTTATTTCCCAACAAGTGGTATCAGAGCTAAGGTTGCAGGAAGTAGGTTTTGTGTTTGATTACAGGTCACTCTCAGGGGTTTCTGATTGAGTGGGAGTAGAGCAATGGCAGAAGAATGTAAGCTAAGAATGAAGGAATTGAAAAGCACGAATGGTCAATTACCGTCCTATGGAAAGAAAGAGCAGGTAAAAGAAAATTGTTGGTTTGTGAAAGATTAGCATGAAGGAACTGAAGAAGCAGATGTTGTAGGTGATGTGGCACAGGATGCTCTGGGAGGTTTCTTGGATAAAGTAGAATCTTGTTTTATAGATTCTGTTGCCTCTTTCCATGCAGCCCCAAGGAGAGGAGCTGGTGAGCCTTGCCAAAGAATTGGCAAAGGGGAAGTGAAGCTGAAATTGCAGGCGGCCAACACACGGGTGTTGAAGGAGGTCATGCAGGTCCTGGTCTTAAAGATAAGGCTAATTTCTTTAGGGAAGTTGGGTGATGAGAGATGCACAAGAACTCTCACAACAGATGCACTTGAATTAGATGGTGGTAAGAAAGCAAGTATCCTTTATCTACTTGCTTATATTACTGATTCTTCTTCTATTGCGGAGACGTGGCTTTGTAGGCTTGGTCACATGAGCAAGAAGGAGATACATGTTCTTAAGCGGAAGATAGATATATTTGATAGGCTTAAGAAATGGAAAGCCTTGGTGTTTATGGAGGAGATGGCAGATAGAGATCAGTGGATAAGGATGAGTAACTCTGAGCAGGGTGGTTTGGATAGGGTTTTGATCCATGGAGAGCTCGCGTGTAAAAAGTCATCACTCATAGGAAAACATAGGTACCAGCTTCGGTCAGGAGGAACCAGCATCGAATAGACAGGTGCCGATGTCGGTCATGTGCAGACTAAAGCCAGTGATGTCAGCCAGGGTAAGACCAACGTCGGTCAGGAGGACTGACTTCAGCAATAGGTAAGACCAACATCGGTCAGGAGGACCGACGTCGGCAACATGAGACACCTACGTTGGTAGGGTCGGTAGTCAGGACAGGTGCATGGAATCGATGTCAGTTTGATGCAGACTGTGTGGTGACCAAGGTCGGTCACTGTAACGGATTTTGGGTGGACAACAAGCTATCAAAGAGTCTCAAATGCCCATATGGAGGACTGAAGGTGGTAAGTAAGCCTCAAATTCATTGTTCCTCTTCTTTATACTAGTTGCTAACTGCAAAGTAGGAAGGATCCAGGAAACAGTAGGAGCATGGCAGGAATATGATGCAGAACCAAATGGGAGATTTGGTAGGGTTGCCAGCCGGTATGAAAGCACAGAGATGAATGGATACCTTAGTTAAAGAATAGAGAGAACGGACACATGAGATGGAAGGCCA
This sequence comes from Torreya grandis, assembly GCA_037957365.1. Classification (NCBI taxonomy): domain Eukaryota; kingdom Viridiplantae; phylum Streptophyta; class Pinopsida; order Cupressales; family Taxaceae; genus Torreya; species Torreya grandis. Next base: position 614,378 of record JARHVA010002604.1, read on the forward strand.
GGTCATATGGTCTTGAGGTAGCTGTAGGGCAGTGGGATAGGACTGACAGGTGGTACCAGGTGGATGACAAAGTAGGGCTTTAGTCAATGTCAGTATAACCATTGTATTTGTCTTACCAGGGGGATGATGGTCGCAACATTATCTTGTTACTGTATGTGGAGGATGAGCTTGGTGCAGGTTCAGACATACAGGGTTTTGCTGAGCTAAGGGTAAGATTAGTTCAGTGGCATGTCATGAGGAATTTGGAGCAGCAAAATTCTTTGGCATGGGAGACATGGAGATCACAGGTTGATTTTGTCTCCAGTGGGAGCTGATGTGAATCAGGTGTTGGTGAGGTTTAGGATGCAGAACTAGAGCATACTAAGGGCTAGACAGTACAATGTCCAAAATCACATGAGGTCTAGTATAGACCTGAGTTTGCCCAAGCAGTGGGTGCTGTCAAAAAGTTTGGAGCCGATCCAGGAAAGAAGCACTGGAGGGTAGTTCAATGGATTCTCAGGTATTTGAGAGGGACTAGCAGCAGGTTGACATGCTATGCAGGGTCAAGTTATTTTTCTACATGTGTTTGTAGATGCAGATGCGGCAGGTTACTTGGATGATAGGAGGTGCACCATGGGATGTGTGGTGGTTGGTCTTCAGGATTCATCTTGAAGAGGGATACAAACCAAGAAACAGATTAGATGAAGTACAGGTATAAGTATAGTGTAGCTGTTTATCTCCAAGTGGGAGATTGTTAGGTTGTGGAGCTAAAAGCTTCACTGATGCAAACAGGAGAGGAGGTTGCTGAGTTGTAGAGCAATCGACATCGATCTGATCAGTCGACGTCAGTAGGATTAGTGAAGAGAAGCAACTGACGTCGGTCAGGGATCGGTCGACGTCGGTCACCTCTAGGTAGATAGGGACCGACGTCGATCACCTGTGTTGTTCAAAACTACAAGTTTTATGGGCAGTTAGTTAACAAACCAAGTGTTTGCATGTCAAGAGCCAAATTTAGACTAGAAGCTGTGGATCTAATTATTTTAATTAGATGTCTAATTATTGTTTGGATGAGATCTAAATAATAGACTCATGGGTTGTATTGTAAAAGTGTGCTAGAGAGTAAGAGAGCAAATATTAGCTCCTTCAGAGAGAAGAGAGCCAGGTGTGTTCCTCCTAGTGCCACAATACCAAGTGTGGGTGCTGGATTGGAGAATCAGTAGGGTTCTTCATGTATGTATGATCTTGGTCAGTGGGTGTGCATGGCTACATTTGGAGATCTATATGGTAAGTAAGATCATTGATCTACAGGTGTATGTGTGTGCAAGGTCTAAGGTTCACAGGTGTGCAGATCTAGATTGATTTGTAGGTGTGCAAGATCAGATAGGACAGCAACACAATAGGGAGCAGGATCATGCAGGATCTACTTGGAGTATAGTGTGTACTCAGAAAGAGAGAAAAGAGGAAGGCAAGGAAGATCCTTCCATAAGTAAGATCAGATTGGGTTGCAGGTTATTGTAGTTCACGGGAGATCTAATTGAAGTACGCTTGTGTACTTGTGGAGTGCGTGGAGTACTTGTGGTGTGCGTGGAGCACTGGAGTACTGGCAGTAGTGGATATTGACTGGTTGGAGGTGACCACCAACTTTGTGTTTGAGTTGTGTGTTGGGACCGTAAGAGAGAGAGATTTGAGGGAAGATTTATTGTTTATGCCCTAGAGGTGTGGGAGCCCTAGAGGTGTGTAAGGAAGAAGAACTGTGGCAATCTTCTTTGTTGTATTTCCTTCTAGAAGAGTTTTAATACAAGTTGTGTATTGTCTCTCATATTCTATGTTGTTTCTGGTTTCTAGTTACTTGTTGCTTCTGGTTAATTTCGCATGTAAGTTGCTTGTATTTGGTAATCAATTGTGTGCTTCCGTTATTTCCCAACAGAGATGTCATGGACATAAGTTTGAGATGAACTAGTTATAAGGTTTCATTTTTGAAAAAAATTCAACCCATATAAATAGGTTGGTTGAAGATAAAATTGTACTTCATTTTCATTTTGAGAATTTGTGTTTTTTGAGATTTGCATGAGAGAACATATAGTAGAAGAGAGAGTTTGAGATTACAATATTTGATCAGATTGAGGTTGTCATATAATCTAAAGTTGATCCACCCCTAGTATGTCAAAACCCCATTTTTTGACATATGTAAATTTTTATTTTTTGTCAATTTTTATGTATTTTAGTTGTGTTTTGGAGTTTTTTCAGTTACATCAAACTGAAACAACCATTTCAAAAAAATTGTTCAATTTGTCCAGGATGGCTATAGAATTAACTATGTGCTTGTCTACAGATAGATCTACTTCACAATAAACCTATCAACTTATTTTTGGACCTTTCCATGGGAAAATTGTTATGTTGGTAGATATAATGGCTTTATTTTTTACCATATTTGAATTATATTTCCAATTTGTGTTTTGTGTATTTGTTATTATAGGTTGATATATAGGCTTGAGAGTTCAAATGTAATCATATGATGGATATCATATGTGCATTACCATTGAGTGACATAAATATGGATACACTATATGCAACCAGGGTTGGCTATGTTGGGTAGTTGGTTGTGATGCCTCATGATATGCATATGATTATAAAATTGCTCAAGTGTTAGGATTCAAACACTTGCACCTTTTGTCTCTCAACAAGGGAGATGACCATGAAATTAAAGCATGTTTGGAAAAATTTTAGGCTTCTTAATTTTTGGTAGATGGGTGACCATGCAAGGTGGTGGTGGGCCAGATCATATAACACAAACAAACTAATATATGATTGGTCATGATATGGGTACTTTTTATGGTCCTAGTGATACTATGATTTTATTATTAGAGATTATACTGTAAAATGTTCCACATGTGTGAAAGTTTGTTTGTGCATTAGTAGATTTTAGTAGTGTGTCAATTTATTACTAGAATCACTAATTTTTATGGGATATGTAGGACCATGGAACTATATGTTCTTGGGTTCATACTATGTTGATTCATTTATGTAGAAATTTTTCATCAATTCACTTAAATGGAATTGGTGGAGGGTTGGGATTGGCCACCTTATTTCACTACTGGACCTATGAGCATATTAATATGATACATCATGTAAGGTTACCTCATGGTTGATGGGTATATCCTTAGATGTATGCTGAGAGGTGGGTTAGTATAGTCTATGTTTTGAGGAGTCGGATGATGGAGTGGTGTCATATATTAGACTAGTTATCTATAAATTCTATTGTTTGGTGGTCCTATAGGGGTTTTAGATGGTGGCTGGAGGATGAGTTGTAGTTTAAGTAGATTGAAGTGAAATTTTAGATTCATGATCGATGGCTAGATTTATATGATCAATTTTAGTTTAAGCACATGACATGATAGTTTGGAATTACCTAGGATGTGCCCTTGATACCTTATGTATGAAAATGATTTATGATATATCATATATGCGAGGGGAATAAATACCAACCTAGTGTTTCTGACTTGGCATATATTTAATTAACAGAGGTAGATATTCTGATTTATACTCCTAATGCAAATGACAATGGTTGTACACCATCATACACATGGTGATAGGCAGTTCACAAATGGCTTATTTTATTTAATTTATAGTAGAGGATGCCCTTGAGGTACAATATGGGGGAAATATGGATGAAATGAAAATCGTTAGTCTTAAGGATCATCCTGTGAGTATGTATATGTATATTTACTTTTTTTTGTAGTTTTGATTAATTTGATAAATTTAATATTGCTATCATGTAATATTTATTTTTAAGGGGATGTTGAGTAATGGATGACCATTATAAATACATCCTTCTAGGTTTTGACATGACATATGCATGGTGAGATAGTTTTTTGGTAGGCTTTAGAGCATGTGATATATTATAGGTGGGCATGCCCCTATTTTTACCAAGTAGTGATAGCCATTGTGATATGTTGTAAGTATAGTGGAGAGTGATGACTTGAGAGTCGAGAAAGATGTGGTGATCATTGAACACGACTAGGTTAGGGTATAACTTATGAGGAATCAAATTTCCCATCCTAATCTAGTGATAGATCTATACTAGAGGCTATTAGTAGAGTATGTATAGGTACAATGTGAAGATACTACATTAAAAGAATGAGCAGATGTATATGAGGATTGTGAGTGAAGGATTGAATCCCACTCAAAATCATGATAGACTGATAGTGGGGCCTCATCTTCACATGGTAATTTATTGATTGAGAGAGATGTAGAGGGAGTTGGATATGTATAAGGAAATGAGCATATTACTAAGTGACTATGTATATGTTATACTTGTATCATGTTTAAAAGTTTCTACACACACACACACACACACACAGATATATATATATATATATATATATATATATATATATATATATATATATATATATATATATATATTGTGCTTAATTATAAATTACATTGCATAAGTTTTTTAAAATTATTACATTTTATAATTGAATTCATGTGATGATGTTAGTACTTGGTATATTTCTATATTTTATTATTCTCTTGTAAGTGACACATGTTATTGATATTATATTTTAATTTGTGACACAAGCTCATAATATTTAAATGAGAATTGTAGAATGAGTTGACCACCTTAAAGGAAATAAAAATATTGAACCATAATGATTGTTTTTTATTACTAATATTTGATACTACATCTATGGATATGTATTCTTATAGGTAGTCACATCTATACTAGTTACTTGTGACACTTTTGGTTGATACTATTGATTATTTTTTGATATATTTGAAGTATTTATTACATGTTCATAACTTTGATTTAAATTTTGGTTCTTTTACTTTGGTATCCATGTTTGTATAATTCAATATGTAAATTTATCATGGATCATAGTGTCCTTCTAGTTTGTTATATTATTTTGAAATTTTTAAAAAACAACCTTTTAAAGTAAAATATAAACTTGTATTATCCTTATTCACCATTGAATTCACTTTTTATAACCAATGGTATCCCAAAATTACATTTCCATGTGGAATACTATGTTATATAACTAATAATGTACTCACTGTCTTAAGTCCCAAAGTGATTGGTGAAATAAAATGTCTCATGTTAGATCCATGTGGATGCTGAATTTTTTAATTAGTATATCCAACACTTTTAAATAAATTCTATTTTATATGTATTATGTTGTTGCATATAATCAACAACAAGATGTGCTTTATGTGTACTATAATGAGTTCTTGAATGCTTGGTCTTTATTTTTGAGATATCATTACATTCATAGAATAAGATGTATAAGTTTATTTTATTATCCAATTTGCCAAATTTATAAATGTGATAATCCCTTTATTTTTAATTTGATATATGTTTTCATGCAATGCATAACAATCATTATCTCAATGTCTATTTATACCATGATAAGTTTAGAATGGAATGATTTTAACATATTCAAGATGATGATGAGGATGATAGTAATTAGGTGGAAGGGTAATTAACTTATTTTTTAAAAAATGTGTGTATACTATCATGTGGTTGATATTTGAATCTCTCAAACTAGAGTGGTTGCCTCTTAGTGAAAGTAGATTTTTTCACACTATGTAGTGCTTTATAAATGGAATATTTACCTTTATTAAGTACCTTTATTTTTATTCCCTACTTATAGATATTACCATTTATTAGTCTATCTTATGAATAAATTTAATTGAATTCTTTTGTTAGATGTTAATCTAAATTTACCCTTTTATTATGAACTTATTTCTTGGGTGATGATGGCTTTGAACCAGTTTTACTAGTAGCCTTATGTGTTTTAGAATTAAGATCAAACACATATTTGAACATGTCCATGTATAATTTATCAAAATAGATATAAATGTTATGCATGAATTTTTATTTGAATATAGATAAGAAACCACTATTGAAGATGAATAAAATTCTAAATTTGATGGTTGATAAGTTAAAAATGTAAAGTGTTCTTGAATTTTAAAATGTAATTTTTGATAAACTTGTGATGGTGCTATTGCAAACCTTGTAAATACAACAAAGTGAATTTAGGCACCATGTGCTTGTGATAATATAATAAGAACACATATTCTAATATTTTTAAAGTTAGGTAACTTATCTTTTGAATTTAGGTAATAATCCATTAGGTAAAATGTAAAACTAATATGAAGAATCTCTTAGGAGACGTCTACAAAAATATTTTAGTTGAATGTGTCCATCATTTCTCCATTCTCCAAAATAAAGTGTCTATTGATTCAAATGAGTAGAAGGATCTCCATGAGCATCGAACAAGTGTAGTATAGTAATAACAAAATATTTTGGATATGGTTGTTCGTATATATTTCATATTTGTTGTCTTAAAATAAAATTATCTTTGATATTGGCACAACATGATCTAGTTTTTAAAGTGGGATAAGGTAGTTACTTTTGGAGATCGCCAATAACATGTATCATGGATATAATATGACTAACAGGAATAAGAGTGGTCTGTAAAGGCTCAATCATGGGTTGTAATTAATCATCTATTTTAAAACATTTATATTGAGAGGATCAAGGAAAATATGATTGCATGGCTTAGGATTGTGTTCTAAGATAAAATTTATACAAACTTTAGAGTCAATGCTTATCTTATCATTTTAAAATTGTATATAAGTAGAAACATCAAATTTATCTTTATTAGATTTGTTTAACATAGGAGAGGATGGAAAGTCATCACAATTAGTGTTATCATGAGGCTTGTATTTTATGGATATAGTATTACTATCTTGATAATATTTGTATAATGGGATGTGATCATCATTTTGTAAATTTAAAGTAATAATATCACTTTCTAGTTGTATATCACATTTTTTTGCATCCTTTGATATTTTAAGAGAAAGGGGAGAATTATTATGAGGTTTTATAATATCATTTGTAAGTTCCAAGAGAGTATAAATATTATCACAATCATGTATATCATTAATCATGTTTATAAGATAAATTTGGATATCATATGAATTTACATCATCTACCTTTTCTAAAGAGGAGAGGGAATAACACACTCATTAATTTCCTTTGACATCTATATGCAAAGTCTATTATTTTTTAGTTTATATTAATTAATGTGATGTAATGCAATAAAAAAATTAAGAGGTAAATAATGTGCACTAATTATTGATTCTTCACATTTGGATCCTTGTGAAAGATTAAGGGAAAGAAGATATGCATTATCATTATGCTCTTTTTGTGGGATTTATGAAAAAAGGAATACAAGGGAATAATAAAATAAATTATCTTTTTAATTTTTGAATTAGTTGCTCACTTTCCTCTTCACTATATTTCTCATTATTGTACCAATCATCATTATTTTTACTAATTTAACCATATTCATAGTCACAACAATATCTATCACAATCATATTATTCATTAATTTAATAAGCATTATAAATTAGATAAGTGTGATCATTAATCTATTCATTATCATAAACATAAGGTGTAGCACTATTAGAGATGATTAAATCTATAAGATGAACACCATTAGACATTTCATATTTAAAATACATTTTAAATTTTTAACCCAAAGTACAAAAAATATGACAAACACCAATATTAATTGTAGTAAAAAACTTATTATTCTAAGAATGAAAGAATGTCAGAAGGGTGTAACTAGGCAAGGTGTGTTTTCCTTGTAGGCTCTTATATATATTGATCCTAGTAATAAAATAATGAAAACGGGCCAAAGGAAAATAAATATGAAGGATTAAACCATCCCGTAGCCACATTATCCTATCTCTAAGGTACATTGAGAGTAACTTCCCAGGGCTAACCACTTACTAGTGCACTATAAAAACAAATAGTCAAAGGCTTCCTATGGATAAAAAATAAAACCTAACTATGTCCAATATACCATGAGGTATGTGAAAAATAAAATATATATATAGTTTTGTATAATATATTGAGTATTGGGTAAGTACCTATCACACCATGACTTAGGTAAAACTAAATACTACTTTACCCATAATGATTGCTCCTGTGAGTTTTAAAATTACTAGAATATTGTTTCTAGGAGAGAAAGAAAAAAATGGTTGAAATCTAATGAAAATAAAATATATTTTTGAAAGGAATTTAATAAGTATGAAACCTTGATGTCAAATAGAATTTATCTTTAAAGTCTAAAAATCATAAATTTAGCTGAAACCCTATAACAAAAAAAGAAGTAATTCTCAAAAAATGTAAGGATTCACAAATATGTTTTACAATATTAAATCAATAAATATGTTATATGATTAGGTTTAAATGTTTATAGATATTATAATGCTAAAGATATGTAATAATTAACAATTTTTATTTTAGAAATCGATAAATATGGGAAAGTACTATTTTTAGAAAACATAAAGAAGAAATGTACTTAGCTCAAATCAAGAATCTTATTGACTATTTAAAATATATTAAAGTGGAAATCACACACACACACACACACACACACACACACACACACACACACACACACACACACACATGAATATACATGTTCAAGATCAAGAACATAATCTGAAACTATTATGGATAGATTTATACTATCTAAACATGAACATAGGTCACTTGTGTCTATTGAATATGGACTTGTCCTAGTTTATTGTGACTGATAAGTAACAGGAGAAGAAATAAAAGTAGAATTATGAAAGTGATAGCTTAACAACATAATTTGAGAATATTATTGGATAATACTATTGTAGGTGGATAAAAGTATAGGTTGTTTGATTTTATAAACTATAGACTTGTCTATGTTGACTATGATTTTTTTTTGAATGTTTCACCACATGCACCTATATTAATTAGGATTTTAAACACACTTTCAGATCTATAATATGATGTAGAATACCTATAATGAACAAAATTAGTTTCATAAATAAACCAAATTGATATCAAATAGGGGTGTTTTCAATAAAATGAGATTGAGTTGGTCTGACATTGGTCAATCCTCGTTGAATGACCAAGTTTTGCACTACATTTGAAATATTCTAAAGAAGACTCAAACTAGAATGTAGTTCTCCTTCTTACATGTATGTGTGAAAATATGAATACAAGTATATATGCTCTTTTTACTATTTCACCCTTGGCACAACCATGAAAGTTTAAATTTAGCCTTTAAAATACTTGAATCTATCTTCAAAAAAATATATAGATAGAAAATGAAAATATTTGAATAGATTTTGATAGTGAGGAGAACCATATTTAATGCCTCAAAGTAGCCTTATATTTATATAGGTTTTGATTTTGAATATGGGGACCTATTGGCACATGAAACCTGACCCAAAATAAGACCCAATGAAAAAAATATTTAAATGAAATGTGACCTAAAAAAAGCCTAAAAATTTCTCCTAAACAAGTCCACTTCTCATGGATAGATCTATGGGCCCAACCATGTTTAGAAACAACTGACTTATCTATAAAGACAAAAGACTAGATTTGAGGATCCTCATGACAAAATAGAAAGATGAATAAAAAATGGATGAACACACATACTATAATAGAGAAGACCCAAGTAAAATGCACCAATATATACATTATTCATCATCAATAGTTTAAATTCACCAATATATACATTATTATCACCAATAGTTTAAATGTACACAATTAAAATAAAATGACATTATATATAAGATTATAATAAATTTGGCATATAATAAATGAAAGTATGGGTTACTAGGTATTATATATTAAAAATAAAGTTGTAACCCTATAATTAATATATTGACTCACATGCGCCTTTGTCCTTGATATGCAACATAAGGCATCTTGGGTCCATCACACCTTTGAAGGAAACATCACTACATGAATTGATGTATGTGACATATGCCCCCATTTTAATTAATGGGGTGAATATGTGAAACTATTATATCAAAATAAATAATAGTAAGAAATAAGATGATAAAACACTATAAAATAAGAAGTGATATCTTTAAGTGACATAGAATGTAAGGATATAATTTTTATAAAACATGCCTTACGGATATAATTCAAGTAGTACCATAGAAAGATGGAATATATGAAAAATAATAGTAGTAAGGTGTTAGTTCATAAGTTATAAGATAAAGATCATGATTAGTGAGGGATTTCCATATATATGTTCATGATATGGAGCATATTCACAAAGTGAAATTGTAAATACAATGGATGAATGATAAGGACAACAGAAATAGTTTAATAATCATATAAACATCATAATAATGAATAAAATGTTAGGCACATAAATGATTTAAATGGTAAGTAACATGGAAAGAACATAAAATGTGTGATAAGCTAAAAATAAAACACTCTAGACAATGGAATAAATGTGAGAATTGAAATAAATAGACAAGGCACACTACAGAGTGAAATCATATCAAGTGTGTAGAAAAATATCAAGACTTTAAAACATATTAGGAACATAGAAAGCACATCAGGCATTTAAATCACACTAATATTACATAAATAATATTAGGGGTAGAGTAATGACACATAAAACCCATCAATAACATAGGCATATCAGGGACATGAAGCAATATGATATTAAAGGTAATTAATGGAAAGATGAATTCACCCACCCACTCTTTCAATCAAAGTACATTGATTATTATTTTATTTTATGCCAATTTATATTTATTATATATGAATAATCATTGATGGGATAATGAAATATGCAACAAACATGAGAAAAGGCTAAAAATTATGGCATATAAGGCATAGTTTGAAGGCCAGTGAAGTAAATGCATCATTATAAGGTAGAAAAATATGAAACAAGGACAAAATGGAAAGGTAAAAAAATATAAATCCTAAAAAATTGTAAGCTTCAAATACTAAAATAAATTATGAAGTACATAGGTCCCTCAACAATTTGGTAAGGCCAAACACATGAATTGATTAACATGAATAAAAACAAATAAAAATTAAGCATGCCACTTCAATAGGTATGAAATCACTTAAATTTAATCCATATAACTCTTTAGGTACACTATATTCATTGATATATTTAAGGGTTTTCATTTCAAAGTGGAAAGGAAGTATGCCCTTGATCTAAGTTTGTTTCTATTAATTTATAGTCCAAGATAAGTTGGTTTGACATATTAATTTCTTTAATTCAAAATTTATATTATTTTGAATCTCTTTCAAATTTAACTCACCCATATATATTTCTTTTGGATATGTATTTTTATTTTAAGATTTCATTATTCTATCCTTATATACTCTCAAATGTTTAATAACATGAATTATTTTTTAATCAAATATTTCTAGTTGTTAAGACCATTATTCCCTATAAATTTCATCATCAATAACACTTTTTAATGATACTTTTAAGGATGGTATCTTAATCTCAACTAGAATAAATTATTTGGAATCATGCATGAATGGATAAGGAGTTTCCCCTATGAACATTCTAATGTTCACCCTATATGCCCATAATGTTGGCTAATTTCCATGCTTATTCACCATTTTAGATAAAATCAATGTGATAATATTATTTTTGGAATTTTCTTGTCCATTTCATTGTTGTGAGTAATAAGGGGAAGATAAAGTATGTTTAATCTTGCATTTTTCACAAATATTTTTAATACCCTTGCTTTTGAATGAATAATTTTTATATGAGAAAATAATTGAAAGAAACCTACATCTTGAAATGATACACTCCATGTGAATTTGAAATTATCTAATCCAATATTCTAATGAAGTGAGGTTGATTTCAACCATATGGTAAATTTTTCAATGGTGGTGATAATAAATTTATGGCATTCTAATGATTTTGGGTTAATTTTAAGAACTAAATCAAAACCTCAAATGATACACTGTCATAGTGAAACAATAGGTTGCAAAGCTTGAGAAGGAACACGATTAAGATTATCATGTTTTTTTGCGATTTTATCATATGACTCTACATATCCATGAAATTATTTTTCCATTATATTCCAATAATATACCACTCAAAGTAATTTATATGAGCTTTGTTTTCTACTATAATAACCACTCGAATTACTATCATGTGTTTCTTGTAAATATAATTCAATTTCATTATGTTTCAAATATACAAGTAATTGGCCATCAAAGGAAATTATATACATTACACTTACAATGATAACATATTTAAATACATTCTTCTATAACCACTTTCTATTATTTCTTGTATAATGTTGTGGTATGAATATTTTTGATAAGTAGTTGTAAATCTCAATAAACTATTGTGTTATTCGTACCGTATTCTACTAGAAATATAATTAATGATTCAATTTGTTTTTTGAATTATAGTTTTTTCAATATTTTTATGGAAAAAATAACATTCTAACCATGGATATTAATAATAACTATGGAATAAACATTTTTCATTACATTGACATGTCTACTACTTTTTCTAGGAATATGTTGTGTTGAGAATTCAACAAATTTAGAAACCAAATTACACATGTGAGGACATTATAATGAATGAGTTTACATTATTTGGTTTCATAAACACATGATACTTTATTTACTATGAGCTAATAAGCTCCATAGACTTTGATATATTCTATTTACAATGTTCTTGTTACATAGAGTCCCTATGTAAGGGCTTCATATTCATTGACATTATTTTTACATGGTCTCTCCCTAAATACCAATGAGTAAAACTCACATATTTCACCTAAGATACATTTAGATTCATAAAAATAATTTTTCCATAATTTTATTTCATCTACATTCATGATAAAATCCTCAAGAAAAGTATCATCCATGTACACATAACCAATCAAAGGATCTTTAACTAGTTGATCCACAATGACTCATCCTTTGACACTTTTTGTGGAAAAAACTTGAGATAAAATTTAATTAATAAAATTACCAATTTTTCTCTACTCTACCAAGTAAATAATTCTTATATATCATATATCATGTATTTCAAAGAATCAAATTTTGTAATACCGAGTCTCTTTGTTCAACATATAGTGTATAAACTTTTAAGTGGAAAATATGATATCTAATAATAACTTCATAATTGGTGTATATTTAATATAATAATCATAATTTTTAAAAAAAATATAAAATATCCCTCTTTCTTTATTTTTATCATTATTTTGTGCAAGTCTCCTAAAGCATACTGTATGAAATAGATGTAAAGCAACAATGATTTATCTGGAATAAATGGAATCATGACCAGAGGATAAGATAAGATTTGAGATCCTCAAAATAATTTTGACACTGATTATCCCATATGAATTTTACATCCTTTTGAATCAATCTAGTGAATGGTTGAGTTCTATTTTTGAGTTGGGAGACAAACCTTCTAATAAATTGAATATTTCCTTAAAAACTTCTTAATTTACTGAGGTCCAGTGGAAAGGGATGACAAGAGGCAAGGTGCACATTTCCATAATGGATTTAAAATAAATTAGAGACACCTTATATAGGTATTCTAGAAATAATGACGCCATTTTTTTAAAAATTATCACCAAAAACACATTTTGTAGAGTTTAATCATACATTTTATTTTATTATCTCTCAAACATCTTTTTAAAATTTTACAAATGGTTTTCCATTTTCCTTGACTTCATAAAAATTTCATCCACACAATCTTCAATAATGTCATGCATATAGTTGTGGAAAATGTGTGTCATGAGTATTTGATAAGTGGAACTTATGTTCTTTAGAAAAAATAACATAACAACATAGAAAAAACTACTCCAAGGTATAGTAAAATAAATCTTGTGTTGATCTAGAAGGTTGATTTTTATCTTGAGTATTAAAAATATATAAAAAATTAGCCATCTATGAAAGAGATAATTTCATGTTGAGTGGTAGAGTTAATTATAATGTTAACATTTGGTAAAACACACTCATCTATGGGAAAAACTTTATTGATATAACAAAAAGTAGTGAATACTTTAATGCCCCTTTTTGAAAGCCCAAATTTTGAAGATTTTTTTTCTTTCTCCTTTGAATAATATTGATAAATTGAGTGCATTAAATTTTTATTTGTTTATTTATTGCTTTAATCCTAATTTAATTTTTTTAATAATATTATTGTAAAAATTTTATTTTCCATAGAAATGAAAAATTTATGTACCCATGAAAATGTATCATTATTTTATAAAAAAAAAAAAAATTGTAATCCAAGTTCATGCCTATTAACTAAAATCCCTTGAATTTGTGGAAAAAACATGAGATAAAATTTCATTAATAACATTACCAATTTTTCTCTACTCTACCAAATTTATAAGGCTTTTATGTCATGTATTTAAAAGGATCAATTTTTATAATCATGAGTCTCATTGTTCAATATATAGTATATAAGATTTTAAGTGGAAAATATGACATCTAAGAATAACTTCTTAATTGGTTTGTATTTAATCTCATAATCATAAAATTTTCAAAAAATATAACATATCCCTTTTTCCTTATTTGTATCACCATTTTGTGCAAGCAAATCTTCCAAAGCATAATTTATGAAATAAAAGTAAAGAAACAATGACTTATATGGAATAAAGATAATCATGACTAAGAGATTAGTAAGATAGGATTTGAGATCCTCAAAGGGATTTCAACACTAATAATCCCATATGAATTTACATTCTTTTGAATCAGTCAAGTAAATGATTGAGTTCTATTTATGAGTTGGGAGATGAACCTTATAATAAATTGAATATTTACTTATAAAATTATTAATTTATTGAGGTTTAGGGACAAGAGATGATAAGAGGAAGGGTGCACATTTCCATAATGGATTTTAACTTCTTAGGATCAACTTCTATACCTATCTTATAAATAATGAACCCCAATAGTTTTTCAAGCATATCACCAAAACCACATTTCATAGAGTTTAATCATACATTATATTATATTAATCTCTCAAACATCTTTATTAGAATTTTACAAATGTCTTTACAATTTCCTTGACTTCATAAAAATTTCATCGACTTAATCCTCAAGAATGACATGCATTTAATCATGAAAAATGTGTGTCACCAATATTCGATAAGTGACACTCATGTTATTTAGAAAAAAAACATAAAAACATAAAAAAATAACAAAACTTACTCCAAGATATAGTAAAATAAATATCATGTTGATATTGAAGGTGGATTTTTATCTTGAGCATTAAAAAAAAATCTATGAAAGAGAGCATATCACATTGAGTGGTAGAGATAATAATCATGTTAATATTTGGTAAAGAAACTCATCCTTGGGACATGCTTTATTGGCATTGCAAAAAATAGTGAATACTCTAATGCTTCTTTATTGAAAGCCAAAATTTTGAAGAATTATATTTTTTGTTTTGTGAATAATATTGATAAATTTATTACATTAAAATTTGCTTTGTTTATTGATTGCTCTGATCCTAACTAGAATTTTTGTAGAATATTTTTTTAAAATTTAATTTTCATGACATGTATCGTTGTATCATTTAAAAAAATAATAAAATAAAATAAAATTGTGTACCCATGTTCATGCCTTGTCAATGAAAGCCCTTGAATTTATGCAAAAAACTTGAGATAAAATTTCATTAATAACATTACCAAGTTCTCTACTCTAACAAATAAATAAGGCTTATAAGTCATGAATTTAAAAGGATAAACTTTTTTAATCATGAGTCTCATTAATTTTAATAAAGATAAGCTATGAAAAATGTTGCATAAATCTGTTATAAAATGCCCATAGGGTAGCGAGATAGGTTGACGGCCACAAACAATGAAGCAACAACAAACAAATAATATACTAACAAAAAAGCATAAAAAGACCCCAAACCAGACACAACAAAAAACATGAAGACTAATTAAGCAAAGCCTTCTGATCATCTTTGAGGAAACCCAGGAGTTCCTCCTTGCTTACAGCCTTGCCATCCTTTTCCAATTTCTTACCCTGGTCATCCTGTAGGATCATCATTGTAGTAACAACTCAATGAATCACTTTGGAGTACATGGTGGCAAGCACTTTCATTTTTTTCTCAAGAGAGAATAGCCCATTCTTTACCTCCTCCAAATCCTTTTTGATCTAAATATAATTATCAAAAATATTTCACTAGTTTCCTTTTTCCCAGGTGTATCCATGGACTAAGAATCCTCCTTGTTAGAATCATAAAAGGAGTTATTTAACTACTCAAGGTAGTTGGTACCCTCCTGTTCCCCTGGTTGATCAAGAGTCAATTTTTCCTCCATGATCTCCACTTCATCCTTTGGATCAAAAGTCAAAGAATAGTCAACTATTTTTAGAATTGTGGTTTTTCCACCTGCTAACCTACTTGAGCTTTGAATACTCAGACTCATTGTAGTACTCCTTAGGACCTCCTTGTCATTATGTTTTCCAACAACCTCAATATCTTGCTCTTGAAACTCAGAGTACCTACTTCTCAAAACCAAAATCATACTTAAATTTTTTATTACATAAATTCATGGGTGTAGATTATTCTTGAGTGTTTCCTATCCTCTTATTATTGCTTGAGTGGGAAGGGCTATTCTTCAATTTGTACAAACCCTCAGCTTCCACTTTTTGCAATTTGTCAGGGGACACTATCACACTACCCACAGGGGTAAAAATAATGGGTCCCTATATAAGAGTGGATTTAGAGCCTTTATTTTTATGGGGTCACAAAGTAGGATCCTTGGGGTTAAGGGAAGTATCAAAGGAGCTTGGGGAAACTTTCACAACAGGGATAAAGGACTTATAATTAATAGGGTTACCAAACTTAATGCTCAAAAGAATGATATCATCTGACTCAACATCATTACCCTCATCAACCAGATGGGATTTAATGGGCTTAGGTGGACAAAGTAATAGATGGAAATGGTATAGATTAAAAAAAAGGCCTTGGTGGAGTGAAATAGTAACAACTATAGGGTTAATTTCATGTGCATTATTAGCAGTATTCATAGAGGACTCAAGAGATGACAAGAGGTAGAATGAAAGATTTACAATCACTTTGTGATGAAAATGGTTAAACAAAGAAAATTGATAATGATAGTAACACTTGAATATTCCATTTAAGGTGGTGTATTTCATAATAAGAAAACAAACCTTATCCCAGGGGTTAATGAGGATCTCCCTATCAAAACCACCCTATAGTTGAACTAGTGACTCACCTTCTCTAAAATTTCTCTTCATGCCATCTGGGTCATGGAATTTAGTTTATTTCTTCAACCTTTTGCCCTCACATCTTAGACCTAAAGTCTTTGAAATAGTATCCTCACTCCTTCTAATTGAACACCACCAACTTAGACCTTATGATCCTCATCCCAAGACATAGCAAACTATATTAAAACATTTTCATCAAAGTTGTTGAGGCATTCCAGGAGTGGGGTGATACATCCCTTATAGAAAATTCTCCATAGCATGGTGTCATTCTTAGACTCAGTGTAGGACAAAGGCTTGGTTCAGAATTTATCTACACCCATAGTTAAAATCTTTATAATTTCAAGGAAAAGATCACACAGCTCATACCTCAACACCTAGGGAAAAAGTGGCCTAATGCAAAAACATATAAAAACAATGATGTGGAAATCATCATTTAACCAATTTTTGGGGCCTTTAAAACACCTAAGCTCACCCTTCAAGTCATTCACATTTACAAAGTAATAATTTCAAACATAATCAAGCTTGTGTGGGATTTCAATTTAATAATGCACCACCGAGAATTGAAATAACCTTGTGGGACATCTAGGCAAATGCCACAAACTTTCACTGATTTGATTTTCACTGATGTGGTATTTCCCTTCATATAAAGTGAAATCTTTTGAAATTTTACCTATTTTAATGACCACCTCTATTTTACCCTTCAGATGGTAAATATTAATCATATATCCCTTAATTAGAATATATATTAAAATATATTCTAAATTATAATGCTTTATAAAGATCTTTAGGTCAAAAGAGGTTGGGCCTCCATTTGAAGGTGATCTCTAACATTAGCAAGCAAGTTGTTTATATTCCTCCATCATCTTATAAGGAAGAGATCGATTCCCAAATTGGCCATAACATCCACCACTTGGTTACCTTCTTTATAGATATTCTTTACCACAAATCCTTAAAAACTAAGGAGTTTGTTTATAGTCTAAATGATGTCATCAATCTACCAACCTACCTTAGCTTTCTCTTTAACAACATTAATGATAAGTTTAGAATCACATTCAATTAGGATGTTTTTAATTCCAATGGTGAGAGCCACCTTGAGACCCCAAAGGAGAGCCATAGCCTTAGAAACATTATTATAATTCTCCCCCAACCTACTAGCAAAGGTAGCTAAAAGCTACCCCTTATCAGATCTCAGGACACCACCCCCACTTACCTAACCTGGGTTGCCTTTGGTAGCCCTATAAAAATTGAGCTTAGTCCATCCATCAACAGGGGTAGCCCACTTAGTAGTAGCATAAACAATCCTCTTACTATTATCAATTCTACAAATGTGGGCCAGGACACTCCATTGATTGATGATACTATCTTCAAGCTTATTTGGAGGAAATTTAGTAGCTTTCAAAGTGTTGCTATATATATTTTCCTACACTAGTTTAGCAAACATATAGAAAACCTACTTAGGATATTTTGATTTATCTCTAAATAGCCTATTATTCCATTCCTTCTAGAGTTTATAGGTCAATATAGTGGGAATCTGAGCCCATATCTCTTTGCATATAAGTTGAACAAAGGGTGGAAACCAACACCTTATAACATCTAGGATGTCATTATCCATGCTCTAGAATACATCAATATTCTACATAGCAAAGCTCCACATCTCCCATGAGAACTCATAATGCAGTAAAAGGTGGGAAATTGATTCTTCTTCCTTCATATAGAGTACACATCGGTTATGGATTTGGAAGCTTCTAATGTAGAGATTATCCATAGTAAGGATCTTATTATGTATGGTAAGCCACTAAAAATTATTGATCTTGGGAATAAGGTTATGATTCCAAATCCTACTCCAAAATTTTGAGTCCTCATTGGGTTCTAATAGTAGATTATAAGCTAATTTGACTATTAAAACTCCTATTTTGTCCTATGCCCAAAACAACTTATCCTTTATGGGGAATATAGGAATCCTACATCCTTTGAGAAGGAGCTACAACCCATACATAATCAGGAGGTCATTTTGGTCTTGACAACTATCTAACTATTGTTTCCATTCATTACTTCTAGGCAAAAGATAATCAACTACCAATCTACCAAAGTGAGCAATGGCTCTTTCAAGTCTTTGGAGATTTTGGATCTTGTAGAGAGGGGTGTCCTTTATCCATCTATCTTCCTAAAATTTGCTTTTTATAACATTATTCCAAATCACTGAACTTCTAGGAATACCAATGGTATGGAGGAAAGCATTAGAGTTATTGTTAGATAGGTACTTTTCCCTCATAATGTTACCCCATTCCTTATTGTTTCTCAAGAAATTTCCACCCAATATTATCCAGAAGGACTCTGTTGGTCAGATGATTTTTTCTTATCCCAAGACCTCTTTACAATTTAAGTATATAGACTTTATCCCAACTAATCAGGGCTATTCTTTTTTTCTCTTTCACCCCAAACCATAGGAAATTCCTAAAAATTATCTCAAACTTCTCTATAATATATTTGGGGATCTTGAAGAGGGAAAATAAGTATATGGGAATTCCTTGAAGGTAGGCCTTCAAGAGTTGATATTTTATAGCTTAACTCAACAACTTTCCTTTTCACCCAGATAACTTCCTCTGTATTATTTCAAGAATAGAATTATAATATGAGAGAGAGATGTATTTAAAAACTAAGGTAAGGCTGAGGTAAGTACCTGGGAGATCACCACTTGAATAGTCATGTATCACCATGTTTTTCTTTTAAAGATCCATATGAGTGTTGAAAAAGTAGACCAAACTCTTATTGTAGTTGATACATTAGCCATATGCATCCTCATAATACTTAAGAACCTTCATCCATTTCCTTGCTTCCACCACTGAGTCAACTCCAAAGAGGATATTATCATTCACAAACTATTTAATGGAAGTTGGATCAACTATTGAGGTTGGTTTAATACCTTTAATCTCCTGACATCCCAACAACTTCAAAAAAATTCTACTAAGAACCTCATCCAATAGAATAAATAGGTAAGGTTACAAGGGGTCACCTTGCCTAAGACCCCTCCCAGCATTGAAAAAACCCCTAGAAACTCCATTGATAAGGATAAAATACTTAACAATGGTGACATAAGATTTGAAGAGATGCATGATTTTATGCTAACACCCCATTTTCTCAGGGATTTTGAAAAGAAATTCCCAATCCACTCTATCATAAGCCTCAGAGATGTCCATTTTGAAAACCATCCTAGGAAAATTCTTTCTCTCCATGGAATGAATGAATTCATGACTGGATATAGCAGCATCCAAAAATTGTCTACCAAGAATAAACCCCTTTTGACTATTATTGATTAGATAATCCATGATCGACTGAAGTCTACATACAAAAATCTTAGAGAATATCTTATAAATAATATTATAGAGGATGATGGGCCTGATGTCCCCCATATACATAGGATTCAGTTTATTTTGAAGAAACACTATAAAGGTGTGATTAAGTTGTTTCAACACTTTTCTAGACTTAAAGAAATCTGTAGCCATCTTAGTAACATCCTACCCCACTATATCCCAGTACTCCTAGAAAAAGGCCAGAGGGAAACCATTCAGGCCTAAGGCCTTGAATGCACCCATCAAAAAGATGAAAGCCATTACTTCCTATTCAGACACAAGTTTTTTAAGGAGATTATTATCTTCAACATTTAGTTGGGTAGGGATAATGTTGATTAACTCTTGCTTTTCCATTTTATCCTAAACAATAAGGAAATTCTAAAAATAGGTGGTAGCCACCTGTCCCACTTGAGTATCTGACTAGACTAAAGATCCATTTTCATCCATTAGCTTGATAATGTTGTTCCCCTTCCTATGCCTCATGATTGATTGATCAAATAAGATAGTATTTCTATCCCCTTCCTAAAACCATTGAACTTTGGATTTATGCTTCCAAAAGATTTCCTCCTTTTTCATTAGTTCACTCCATTCCTTCCTCAGGGAATCCTCTCATTGCACCATATCATCAGTGATATCTCCATTGTCCGTCTATAATTGTATATTATCAAGGTTGTTATATATCCTCCTTTTTTTCTCAAAGATGTTTCTAAAGGTATACCTATTCCAACCTTTGACCTTATTTTTTACAAAATTTAGCTTATGAGCTAGCCTAAACATGGGGGATCCATGGAAAATGATATTACACCAACTAGCTAACTAATCTCTAAAGTCTAGATGCTGAGTCCACATTAACTCAAACCTGAAGGGAAATGGCCCTTATTCACTCTATCCTTCCAAGATATGATGAGAGGGTTATTGTTAGAGGTCATCCTAGGGAGGGCTTAAAGGAGATATGCACTAGTGTAATCCTAATTAGAGGTGACTAACACCCTATTCAATATAACTTGAATTAAATTCTCACCTCTCTTATTATTAGACCAAGTGAATCTCTATCCTTGAAGATCTAGGTCTAATAGTCTCATGTTATTAATAAACTCAGTTAAGTCCATCATGTTATCTATGTAGTCTAAGATAACACCAGTCTTATTTAAAGGATAGAGTGAGTAATTTAAATCACCAACAAGCATCCAAAAGTCCTCCTTATTTCTTAAAATCAAAGTAGAAAGGGTTTCACATAGTTCCTTTCTTGTATTCCTTTGATTAGGGGAATAAATATTGACTAAGTTCCAATAATTATTATGAGTAACAATCTTGATACTTAGACTATTCTTACATTTATAAATTAGACTCCCTTTCACAACATTACTATTCCACATAGTGACAATACCTCCTAAAGCTCTCAAGGCATCAATTATACAAAACTCAATTTTTGGCCATATTTCTTTAGCAATAAGATAAAATCCTTTGGCTTTCATCTTAACTTCTTGTAATAAAAGGATATCTACTTTATTATCATAAATGTAGTTCTTGATAAGGAACTAATTTTGTGGGATATTAATCCCTCTAATATTCCATGATAGGATCTTCATTTGCCTTAGACTTTCCTGGAACCAATCTTCAGAGTCCTCTATCTACCCATGGATATGTCTTTGTTGATAGCCCTCTATCTAGTTTCTCTTTGGGTGGGTCTTCCCACTTTAGAATCCACAACAACATCAATAATTTTCCTTCCTTGACCTTTTCCTTTATTTTTATTAGTGGTCCAACCTTTATAATCTATAACTTTATCAGTCTTGATATTTTTTGCACTAGGGGTTAGAATATGGGAGTTTTAACCTAGTGAAGTGAAACCTTGTAGTTTACTGCTAGTTTCTTCCCCTTTAACTAGACTTCCAGTCATTTTAAAGATGGATTGACTACCATTATCCATAATTGACAACTCAAAACTTTCTAAAATCAAATCATCATTAGTCTTATCCACCTATTGTATTTCCCCTTCCTCTAAATTTTCCAAAGAGGGGGACTTCACCCTAAGATGGCTAGTTAGTTGATCCTTCTAACCAGAGTTAATGTCAAGAATCCTGAAATATCCTCCTTGAGAGGTGGAAATCTTAATATCTTTCACCATGTCACCAGTCATGCCTCTGAATTCTTCCCTTGCCTTATCTTCACTAATATCCTTTTGGGGAGTATTGATGATATTTAGGATGTCCTATTTAAAAGGATAGTCTTCCTCTTTTTTGTTATTTTGGTTTTCCAACACAATGGAACTCTTTTTCTTAGCTTTTAATTGAGTAATGAGGTGTCCTTTCCTATTACAATTCTAGTAAAACATTGTGGCATTCTCATACTAGATGGGATAAGTCCATTGTCCAAATTTAAACTCAAGATTAATGGAGTTAGGTAGGGTTTTATTGATATCTACAATAACATAGAAGTGGGCAAATACTAACCTAGATTTATTCTTGATAGTATTGTCTAGAGAGATAACGTGACCAAAGGTATTCGCTATCTAGGAGATCACTTCCTCATACTAATATTCCAAGGGGAGACCTAAAAAGCCTCACCCAAAATGGAGCCATTTTGTTCAAATCAATAGTAGCATCAAACCCCAATTTTCATTTGTAAAAAGAAAGGCTACGTATTCCATACACCCATGGTCCCCCCATGAGAACTTGGGTGAGATCTTCTCTATTTGTGAACTTAAAGAGGAACATCCCCACAACCATGGCACTAACTGAGACACTACCTTTCACCTTATATTTAGTAGTAACCCATCTTCTTACCAAATCAATATTTGGTCTAAAGTCAAAAAACTTACCCATAAGAGCCCTTCCATAGAAGAAAATATTATTTACACCCTAAGATTAGGGAGTTTGAGAGATGAACCATCCTTCAATTCTAACATAAATGGGATAGCCTTCTACTTCTCACAGTTCTTGTCCCCCAAGAGGACATTTTTCCATAGATTAGGAGATGACGTGTCACCTTGGGTCATGGGATTAGGATGACGGCCCAAGATATTCCCAGTCATGAGATTAGGATGATAACCTAAGATATTCCCAGGGCTAACCCATACTGAGGGGGAGAGGGGAGAGGATTTAAGGGGTCCCCCTAGGTCCCCTAAAACCATGTCCAAATTCAAAATTCACACAAGCAGGAAAGCGAGCAGAGATCATCATCATGAGTCTCATTGTTAAATATATAATGTATAATATTTTAAGTGGAAAATATAAAACCTAATCATAACTTCTCAATTAGTATATATTTAATCTCATAATCATAATTTTTTTAAAAAATATAACATATCCCTCTTTCTTTATTTGTATCATCATTTTATGCAAGCAAGTCTCCCAAACCATACTTTGTGAAATAGATGTACATAAAAATTTATTTTTTGTAATAATGAGAATCATGATAAGGGGATAGGTAAGATAGGATTTTATATCCTCAAAGGAATTTCAAAACTAATCATCCTATATTAATTTTATATCATTTTGAATTAGTTTGGTAAATGATTGAGTTCTATTTGTGAGTTGGGAGATGAACCTTTTAAAAAATTAAATATTTCCTTATAAACTTATTAATTTATTGAGGTATAGGGGTGAGGGATGATAGGAGTTAGGGTGAATATTTCCATAATGTATTTAAATTTATTATAACTAACTTCTATATTTATCCTATAAATAATGAAACCCCAATAGTTTTTTGAAAGTATCACCAAAAACACATTTCAAAGAGTTTAATCATACATTGTATAATATTAATCTATCAAACATATTTCTGAAATTTTACAAATGGTTTTCCATTTTCCTTGAATTCATAAAAGAATAATCCTCATAATCCTCAAGAATGTCATTCATATAGTCATGAAAAATGTGTGTCATTGATATTAAATTAGTGGAACTCATGTTCTTTAGAAAAAACAACTTAACAACATAGCAAAATCTACTCCAAGCTATAATAAAAGAAATATTGTGTTGATATTGAAGGTGGATTTTTTATCTTGGAAAGAAAAAGAATATATGAAAGAGAACATATCATGTCAAGTGGTAGAGTTAATTATCACATTAATATTTGGTAAAAGAAATTCATCTTTGCAAAATGCTTTATTTTTTATTAGATGGGT
Source organism: Torreya grandis (assembly GCA_037957365.1). Lineage (NCBI taxonomy): Eukaryota > Viridiplantae > Streptophyta > Pinopsida > Cupressales > Taxaceae > Torreya > Torreya grandis. The sequence goes on from JARHVA010002604.1 coordinate 638,877, forward strand.
CAAATGTGTTGGTTTTATAGGGATCCAACAATCACAAGTTTAACAGAGTAAGACCCACATTAAAAAAATAAATCCCCATGGGATGCAAAGAAAAATACCTTTAGCTAAACTGAAGCAAAACTACCAAGAATACAAAAACTTAGAAAAAACAAATATATCAGATATAACCCTAAATAGAAACTGAATGCTCCTTAGAGCTAGACTTCTCCTATGATGTAGCTTGTTCTATCTCTTTAATATTATCCAACAATAATTGTTGATTAATTTTATCTTGGGTATGTTTGCAAGGTCCTTTTAAGGGGTCATTTTTAGACTTATTTTGAGGGATTCTAATGGTCCTTTTGAGTTTTAGAGTAAGATGGGTGACTTCAGTATCCTCCTATTCTAGCTCGATAGTGATGTCTTTCCCTAGGAAAGGGGATTTATTTTCATCACATTTGTCTAATTCCTTTTTAATATTAAATATTTTGGCTTTTATTTGATTCCAATCCTTAATGAGGGAGGCCATAGCCCTACCTATACCCTCAAATTTATCCAAAAAAACCCCAAGTTTCCTATTGTAGTCCCTATCCATTTTCTCTAGGCTTCAAGTTACTATGCTCTTAGAGTCAACATCATCTTTCTAAGATATTGTTATAATATTTTTTATTGTATAGGCATGGAAAAATTTGATTGATCATTTTAAGGGGGACTTATCAAAGATAACAATGGGGGAAAAGGGTTGGGGGAAGATGGGAGTAGGGGACCCTTCCTATTTCTTCAAAAGAGTAAATTCATCCATGGAAGTGTCTTCAACCAGGGGGATAACCTTCCCACGCATGGATTCAACATGTTGGAAAAGCATAATAATAAGATCATGGTGGATGATCTTATTCTTATCACTAATTTGATAGGCCTAGGTATGTATTCTAAGGATTTTAAGAGATAAAATGGTAGACTAATTTTATAACCATAGAAGTGATTGAGAAGTAGGAAATGGTGGGAAAAAATAAAGGTGTACTTACCTTTGAGGGTCAAATATTTCATTATTTGCAGGGATATATTTGGCCAACATTAGGGGAGGTCCTACTATGGGAAACCCTTCTTCTCAGTCTTCAACACCACATCCATTCAAAATAACTTTTACATCAGCTCAAGTTTTTGGCTCTTATCCTTGAAGGCCTTTTCCCCATCATCAGACATTCCAGTCACTTCCCCAATGCTTTATTCAAACACCACAATCCTTAAACCCCTCATCCTTATAGTGTATTTATTCCAAGCAAACACAAAATCCGTTGAAATTTACTCATCATGGCCCTTGATCCTCTGCATGAAAATATTTATTAATATAAAACAAAACACTAAATACTATAATGTCCCCTTATTTAAAGCCCAAATTTTAAAGATTTATTTTCTTAATAATATCGATAAATTTATTAAATTAGATTTTGCATTATTTATTGATTTCTCTAATCCTAACTAAATTTTTTATATATTATTGTTGTAAAATTTGATCTAAGAAATGAAAAATTTATGTACCCATACAAATGTATAATTTTATCATTAAAAAATGAAAATGTGTGTTCCCATGTTCATTCCTTGTTAGTGAAATCCCTTTAATTTGTGGAATAAACTTGAGATAAAATTTCACTAATAACATTACCAAAATTTCTCTACTCTACCAAATAAATAAGGATTACATGTCATGTATTTAAAAGGATCAAATTTTGAAATCATGAGTCTCATTGTTACATATAATATTTTAAGGGGAAAATATGACATCTAAGCGTAACTTTTGAATTGGTGTATATTTCATCTCATAATCATAAAATTTTAAAAAAATATAAGGCTAGAGTGTGGATAATAAGTGGAAAAAGGGACAACAACCCTACGAAGCACCAATGGTTTAGCCACCCCTTTCCCGGTCCACCCCTTAAGGAATGCACTCATAGAGATTGATATTTGATAGGTTATTGCAAGATAAAAAGTGTCATTAAGTGATAAAAGTGTGAAAATATTATATGTATACATATTCCCCACTCGAAGCTCATCACGTGTCATGTGAGTGTAATATGGGATGGTGCTTTGAGAACTAACATATGCACACATGAAACCAAGATAACTAAAGAATGGAATATGAAAAGTAATGATAAAATTAAATGAGAGTAACTTAAAATACCATATACATACCTTAACTTACCTTTTTTCTAAATGATTACATACAAATATCCCAGTCTTGATTGTGGAGGGTGTAAAACCTACAGGTGAGAGACACTATGGATACAAAATTAAAAATAAAAGCAATGCGTGCATCCATAAGATGGTTAAATTATCAATGAATTACTTTAAAAATTTGGAAAATTATGATTGTTAAGGCAAGGTTGGAACAAAAGGATTGATGTAAAATGAATGACAAAATAATGGAAAATGAATGACAAATGATTGGCAAATGAATGTAGAAAATACTAAATCAAGTTGGGAAAAATGTAAATTATGAATGGTAAAAAGGAATGTAGAACATACTAAATCACATTGGGAAGTATGTAAAAAATAAATGGAAAAAAATAATATCAATGCAAAAAAATGCTAACAAAGATATGTAAGTGAAAAGTAAACCCATGTAGGATAAGCATGTCTAATCAAACATAAAGAAAAATAATAATTACTCAAAATTAAATGTAAGTCAAGATGGAAGATAAACATTAAGAAGTCATGTATAAAGAGGAACATGTGAGAATTATAAATTTCATATGTAAGATAATTGAAGGCTACAAAAACCAAGAAAGAACAGATGGATAAATGAAAATAAAAAAAACTCTAAAGGATGAAAACTTGAACTTAGTGCTTGTTCTGAGATACAATATAAGAAAACACAACCACCTAATGACATGACTAGTATGTAAATGAGATGGTGTGGTAAACAAATGGTGTAAGGGTTTTTGTGAAGAAAGCCTAGTCCTATCCAAGGTCTTACAATGCAAATCATAAAATATAAACTAAGAGGCATAATAAGGTAGATGTGATCAGGAATGTGACCAACTAAAATCAATAACCAACAAGGGGCATATAATTTAAATGTGATTTAAATAAGGAATGTGAGGAACTACATGGGTGATGTGAATATCCTTAGCAAGAATGAGACACACTAGGCAAGTGAGAAAGGCTAATAACTATCAATACCAAGGAGTTAGGACCTTTTGACTAATGAACACAAAGCTTGGGCTAACTAGTGAAGTACATAGATCATCCCATGAAGGCTATATGCATGAAAATTAAAAATGGACCTACCTTCCCACAATGTGTTCCCTATTCTTTAGGACACCTTATAGAGCTGTCAGTCTACTATGAATATTGGGTACTTACATGTTTAATTAGGTAACACTAAGAGTTTATTAAATTCTTCACACCCTAATGGACCTTGGCTCTAGTGTGAGGCCAACTGTGGAGTTTGAGCTTTGATTGGAGATAAAAGATGTGCTTGGAATCACATCTTTTAGTGTGATTAGACTTGTTAAAGTTTTTAAATGTTGTTTTTTAGATCATTGCCTTTTGTTAAATGATTTATATTTTGAATATTTTAAAGATTGTTAAGATTTCTCCTCCATATGGACTTGAAATTACCAAACATGAGATAAATAGGTGACAAACATAACAGAGCTTACACTTGGTCACTAGAGAAAATGACCTAAATACTAAGGTGTCTAAAGACTCCTAGACTTACCCATAAGTAAGTGTGCAATCTCAAAATTGAATGATGTGAGCCTCAAATGAAATGAGATAAGGGAAATATGGGGATCATAAGAAATCCATCTATGTAATAAGTTATATAATGATTAATATTTTCGTAGCTAATCACAAGGAGGTAAAATAGTGTTATAAAAGGGATGGGGATATACTATGATAGTCATGTCATTAAAAAAAGCCATGCTAACCTACAATAGATCTAGCACAAGCACCAATAAAAGTAGTAATCATCCCAAAAAGTGATTAAAGACGTTTTAATGTGGTAATTTGTGAGGAAGGCTAGGTCCTTTCCATGGTCTTACATTTCAACTCACAAGGTGAACCCCAATGAGATGAATGTGAAATAAAGGGGGAAAATAATCATAAAGCTACTAAGGCAAACAATGACATTAAAAAGATCAAAATAAAAGAGATCAAAATGGAAACAAATGCAAAATATAATGTGTAAGAAAAACCAAATAACCTGAAGGTGAAAAATGATGCTAGTAAAGTGTGACTAAAAGAAGTAAAGTGGATAAAAATAAAGAAACATGAGACAAAAAGAATAAGTAAGATCTATGCTAACATTTATATCAAAGATGAGCATGTGAAATACAAGCCTATGTGTCTTGGAATATTTTTTTAAGTTGAATTTGTTTTTTATTATGTATTTTAGAATAAGAGTGGGAATCATAAAATGTCACAATGGGTAAGTCAATGTATGGATGGGCATCGAAAGATGCCCCAACATGTGAGGTGGAGTGAGGTAATATTGAACCATTAAAATGATTTTCACTGGGTTGGTAGGTACATTTAGAGATAAGTAAATGTGTTGGTTTGTTAGATTTTAAGGATGTTGAATTTGACATAGGATGTGTAGGAGAGGTATGAAGAGGCAAAGGAGGGAAATGAGGACCATGTATGATATGCTTCGGAGTAGGAATTTGAACTAGGTAATTTTTTGGTTCATGAGACCTAAGAGGTTGAGGTTTAATAGATACAAAAATATGTTAAAGGTTATTCATATTAACTATCCTTTCCTTATTGGTGTAGGAAGAAGAATAAATTGTGGTGTGAACAACATTAGTGGATGAAGTGTAGGTATTGGATATGTTTTATTGTTCATTAAGTAGTTGGTGTTGATGTGATTGTGGTTCTTTAGATTGACTTTGAGAAGCTTGAAGATATTATTGAAACATTGTTTTATTATATTATCAAGATTTAAATGTGGACCAAACAAGGAAGGGAGAAGAAATCAGTGAAGATCAAGACAATACTCATGAGAATGACCTATAGTAGCATGCCACCAACAAAACTTATTATTATTTTACCATTTTGGATGAGGTTTGGAAGGATCAAAGCTCATGGGTTTAGAGGGTGTAAATTTATTCTTAAGTTGCTTTAGACTAAAGGGAGGTGGGTTGGGTTAAAACTAGTTGAATTAGATGCTCCATTTTGAGGTTGGGGAAGCTTGGATGAATCAATGTTATGATAAAATGATTGAAAAGTTTATTTATTATTTGTTTGAAGTGGTTCAAATGATTCAAAATAAAGTCTTACCTTTTTTCTTAGTCTAAGGCTTATTCTAAAGTTTTATGGGAGAATATTTGAACTTTGTATTGAAGGGGAGATTTAAGAACAATCACAATTTTTTTAAAAATAGTATCATCATTCATGTTATGGTCAGCTTTGTGAGCTAGATACTTCCATTGTTTGATGAAAATGTGAGCATGTTCATTAAGAATTTGTTTGGCATTGATTAAATGGATAAGGTAATTTTCAAGAAGGTCATCATATTGGACTTCCTTCACTAAAGTATTGACTAAATACTCTAGTTGTGAGATGGAATGTTTAGCAAGTTGGTTTTACCATTCAAGTGCATCACCAACAAAGGTTTTGTCTAAGGGATTAGTGTTATAAAAGGTGTTATTTTGAATCCATTCCTTATATATATTACCAAAATACTTAAGAAAGATAGTAGGGTCCTTAGTGCCATCATATATGATAGTTGGAAAAATGTTTCCAATATCTATGGATGCAATTAATAGAGCTAAGGGTTGATTTTGAAAATGTTGAAGAGTTTTATTATGAAAAGTAGGTTGAGGGATGATATTCCCATTGGCATATCTAAGAGGAGGAGGGATAAATTTTGGATTTAGTTTAGACATGGTGACTTGAGGTGGTTGACTAGTCATGTGTAATAAATTTTATTGCATTTGCAACATTTGGGAATGAATAGTTGTTTGCATGATGTTCATTTACTAAACTATTTGAGAAAGAATTTAAGTTATGTCAATTTGATTATTTAAAGGTGGGGTATTAGTATTGTTAAGAGGAGGATTATTTGTGTTGGTAGGAGGAGTATTATTTGTAGGTGGAGGATTCCCAACATTAGTGTTAGTTGTCTTAAGTGTGGTAGAATAAGGAAGCTTGGTAAATCCACCATTCTTGTTAGGAGTGTAAAATTATTATCATAAAGGTTTTTGAATAATTGGGAATCATCTAGATCATGAATTTTATTGGTTTAAACCATGTTACTTTGGGAAGTGATAATGTTAGGTGCTCTTGTTATGGGTGTAACAAGAGGATTATGAACATTGGTTGTAAGAAGTGGAACATAATGTAAGGTTCCAACCTTTGGTGTAGATGGGTTGATGAATTTACAACTTCTAGGTTTAGAAGGTGTAAAAGTGGTATAAGGTATATGTTTTTCATGGTTTGGTATTTTTATAATAGGATTCTCTAGATATACTATATGATATGGGGTAGACCAGGATTGAGAAGATTTAAAACGATGTGTTGAAGAGTTTTATCATAAAGAGTTGTCTTCTATGGTGGACAAGCAGGGTAGGATATAACCACCCATGTGAATTTGTAATGGTTTGAGACTATCAAAAAAAAATTTGATAATAAGATTCATGATGCCAAAAAGGAGTGGATAGTAGAAAGATAAGAGGAATAATAGGGAAAAAATTGGCCAGAACAAGGTATAAGGTCAACCTAGAGTGATCAGGGTGAATTAGGTCAACTCTATACTATACACAGTTAGTCTATAAGGTAGTCAGTCACCTAGTAAACTTAATATGCTAAGGAGGAATCTCAAAAAGATACTAAGTCAACCCAATCAACTTAGTATGCTAAGGAATAAGATAAAAAAGATACTAAGTTGACCTAGTCAACTTAGTATGCTAGGGGTGAAGTTTTTAAAGATACTAGGTTGACCTAGTTAACTTAGTATGCTAAGGAGGAAGTCTAAAGAGATACTAAGTTGACCCAGTCAACTTAGTATACTAAGGAGGAAGTCTAAAAAGATACTAAGTTGACCTAGTCAACTTAGTATGCTAAGGAAGAGAGGTAAATTAGTTTGTAAGTGACTATCTCAATAGAAATGGCAGTGTTATGAAACAAGGGGAAAATTTTGCAAGACAAATTGAAGGAATATGAAATCAAGCATATAGATAATTGGATCAATATGACTTGATCAAATTGGAACACACAACACAAACCTTGCACCAATGTTGGCTAATGAAAGTTTTACAATACAACACACAATGATCAAAAATAAAATAGTTAATTGAAAAGTAAATGCTAAGTATTCATCCTAAGTCTTGTTAGATTATTATTAAGTTTGTAATTTATGTGATAGGTTGTTGGATGTAATTTGGGAAATAGAAAGCAATCTAGAGATAGTTTCAAGATGTTTAGGATGAAAAGGATCTATATTGGCAATGGTACTTGGCTTGGTATTAGGGAATACCCTTCAATTAACACTCTATAACACCCTTACTTGGCTAGAAAACCAATTTAGCTTCCCCCTTGGTGATGAAATCCAAGTAGTTAGGCCTCAGGAAGGCAAAATTTGAATGCATTTTAAGTGTTAAGTGATTTGGTAGTGTGTGCAAGAAAGATAAAAATAGTGTAACTAAATAGTATATTGAAAAACCACCTAATTAGACCATGTGGTCTATTCTAAGCATGAAAACAACTAAAATTGAAAGTGTGAACCAATTACTAGCATGTTGTGTTAATTCTAACTTTAAAACATAGTACAATGTCATTTTAGATGACAGTGTATGTAAAGAATACAGAATAGGGTCGAAAGTGTCAACATTGTACTTTGGAAGTAAGGGTATGAAAAATAACTACATCGACAGTGTTGACCTAGTTTTCTAGACAAAATATAGAATACATAACTATGTCGACAGGGTCGACCTAGTTGATTGTATGGGGCAGTTTTAAAGACTACAAACTATGAAAAATAGAACTATAAAAAATTATATAAATGAAAAATAAGGATAGAAAATAAACTTAGTGGGTTTAAAGATTCTTATATTTGTAAATTGATCTATTTTACCTTCTTGAAATTCTACCAACTAAGTCAACTAGCTCAACCTAGTTTTGTGAAGCCCTACTTCTGAAGCTTGTATAAATAACTATATTGATAGGGTCGACCTAGTTTATTTTATAAAAGTGAAGAAAAATATTATGTCAACCTATTTGATCTAGTAACCTATATTTGATGAATACCTTGGAAAAATAGAACACATTTATATGGATACGACTATGTGTTAAACTTGCACATATAATTTATAACTAATCGATGTAGTTGACCTAGTATCATAATTAAATAATGATAATAAATAAAATATTTTGAAAAATGTGAAAGAAAGCCTGAAAGGGTTAGATTCACATTAGGTTCACTAGAATGTATGCAATCATAAATATAAGAGATCTACAAATCAATCCTAACTCATAGAAGATATATCCTACTTACTCTTCCAACTAAGGATACATTAGATAATCAGGAACATGACCAAGATGGGGATCCACAAGACCTAATTAGGGTATTTCTTATTATAATAACATTGATAGGGAGGGTTCTAAATCCTCTAGTCTAATAAAAATCACATAACAACCCTAAGGGGGTCCTAAGTCTTAACATTCACTAAACTAATAAACAAGTAAAGTAAAAGTCTAATCTAGTGCTCACCAAAGCTTGTGGCACAAAGTGGGGGTAATAAAAAACAAAATTAAACATGCATAGAATACATATACTCGTGAATGTATATGGAATCCTAATATATGGGAGAGAAGTACAAATACATTATCTATCTACTCTTACAAAGGAGGAACAAAGTTAGGAATACTTACCTTTGAAGATGAATCCAATGAGCCTAAATTTCTCCCTTGGATAAGGTACTTCACAAGAGGTTGTTTTGGTATTTAAGGATGACAAAGAAGAATTAGATCTAGGCTACATAGCCCATCAACACATCAAAAATACTTATCACAAGACAAGATCTGTATCTCCAAAGAAAGTATAAAACTTGAAGATTGTTCCTCAAGGAGAATGGTTAATAAGAAGATGTGTATACTCGCTTCATCATGTATATTATTCTCTTTTCTCTTAATAATGATTGAAATGAATGAGTATATATAGGAAAACCTAACATAATAATTTAACAAAAGTTCTAGCTGACAAGGTTGACCCAGTCGACCTAGTAGTGTTTTTGACAGTCTAAAAGTGTACTAAGTTAGTTGGATGGGTAAATGCTAAAACAAATAGGATTGACCTAGCTGACCTAGTCTTAAATCTAGTGAAAGTGATATCAGGATAAAGAAAGGCTAGATAATGTAGGTAAAAGACTATATGAGGGTGCAAATGGGAGACTAATCTTAGGTAAAATGGTTTTTAGGAGACTAGAGTGTGGATAACAAATGACAAAAGGGATAATAATCCCATGAGGCACCAATGGTTTTCCCACCCCTTTCTCAGTGCACCCTTTAAGGTGTGTACTCAGAGAGATTGAGAATCAATATATTGCTACAAGATATAAAGTGTAAGTGATAAAAATGTGAAAATATTATTTGTATATAGATTATATCATGGTGCCTATGTCTGTAAATGTGGATTATCTATAATCTGAATAGTACCTCAAGCCTTGAACTTACTCAAATTATGATGTAATGTTGACCATGTATCAGTATCATGTCATGTAAGTCTATGAAAATGACAAAAGGGTTGACCTTACCACTATGATAATCTATTGATGGATCTATGATGAATTATGGGCAATACCATCAATCCTATATCAAGTAATATTTGTAAAATTTGGTGTGATATATCTTGTGAACTTCTTAGTTGAATCTATATAATTAGGTCCATATCCATAGATGTAACCATATGTACTAAGAAAATGGAGGGATATGCCACTAATTATAATTGAGTAGGGGAACTTGTAGCTATAATATTATGAACTATTGGTGCTGCTAGTGTAGAAAAAGGTATGAGTGCCCTAAAATCATATATATACTCTCCTAGGCTCACTGGTGTGAAACTTAATCCACATAAATAGTCATCAATGTTAATAGGTGTTGGATTATCCTTTGTGGTGGCTGGGGAATCTGTATCAAATTTATATATGTATACTTACTCTGAGTTAACCAATAATGGTAACTATGAAGTGAAAATCTCATCATCTACCTTAGGTGGGGATATCTGTATTGTAGGAGGGTCCTCCTCCATCATGGGTGAAGGTAACTATGCTATATGAAGATTTGGAAGAGGTGTAGGAATAGTCTTGTTGGATTCCCTAATCTCATATGTATGTATCTTGTCAATTATAATCTTGTGAGGTGTGGACTGTATGCAATCAGAAATACATGAGATCTATAAATCAATCCTAACTCATAGAAGATAGATCCTCCTTACACTTCCAATTAGGGATACATTAAAAAATCAGGAACATGACTAATATGGGGATCCACTAGACTTGATTAGGGGATATCTTATCATAATAACTTCACTAGGGAGGGTTCCAAAGCCTCCAATCTAAGAAAAATCACGCAACTCTAAGGGGGTCCTATGTTTTCATATTCACTATTCTAATAACAAGTAAAATAAAATCCTAATCTAGTGCTCACCAAAGCTTGTGGTACAAAATTGGATTAGTAAACATAAAATCAAACATGCATAAGAGAATCCTAATTAAGCTACGTATAGGTAAAACCTTAATGCATGGAGATAAGGAGTAATATTAATCAAAATCCATTTCTTATACTACCTTTATCTACTAAATAGAGGAATAAACTTAGAGATACCTGAATTGACGAACCTATCGAGACTCAATCTCTCCCTTGGATTAAGGTGTTTTATAAGATGTTGTGGTTTATGTGGATCACTAAGAAAGGCCAAAGAATCTAAGATTTATCTAAAAGACTAGACTATCTAAGTAAAAACCCTAAACTAAGACTCCTTAAGTAGAATGGTGGAAGACAATATTGCAAATAAGTGCACATGAATAATAACTCGCATACTCACCTCTCTAAATGATCAAAATAAATGTGTTTATATATGAAAATCTAACCCTAACCTCTTTCAAAATTTATAGTTGATAGGGTCTACCCAATTGACCTAGGACTAATTTTGATAATGCAACAGGATCAATAATGAACTAAGTTGGAAATGTAGGCTAATTATCAAAATAATATAGGGTTGACCCAACTGACTTAGTCTTAAAATAGCTGAAAGAGGATTCAGGTTAGGGAAAGGCTAAACAAATATGGAAAATGACTGGAAGAGGGTGAAAATAGAATAATAATCTTAGGGAAATGGTTTTTAGGAGACAAGTGTGTAGATATCAAGTGGCAAAAGAGACAACAATCCTATGAAGCACTAATGGTCTACCCACCACTTTCCCATTGCACCCCTTAAGGCATGGACTCAGAGAGATTGAGACTCAATAAGTTCCTAGAAGATAGAAAGAAACATTAATTGATAGAGTTAAAAATATTTTGTATACATATGCCCCATTTGAAGCTCATCATCTGTCACCTAGGTGTAATAGGGGATGGTGCTTCAAGAAAAGAACATGATGACACATAACACTGAAGCTAATTTTTTTTAGTATTTTAAAGCATAAAATAATTTAAAGTAAATGAAGGAAAGGGAAATAAATAAAAAAATAATTAAAATACATACCTTGAATTACCTTTATTATTGGATGGTTGTCTACTGTGTTCATAGTTTTGATTGTGGAGAACGTAGAGACTGCTTTCAATAAACCCAAGAATATACAACTAAAGAGCAAAAGCAAACAAACACAAGAAAACCAACATAACTGGATCTATGTGGATGGGATGTACTTAGAGATTTGGCAAGTTGGGGTTACAAGTGCCATGTTAGACCAAATGAACAAGTCAAAAAACAAAAGTAAATTGGGTAATTGAAAATCCAAGGCTACTAAAGACCGAAAAACTTGAACAAGTAATCTTGAAGTAAGAAAGGCAAACTCACCAAGTCAAAACAAGGATACATGTTGAAAAATGATGGTAATCAAACATCAATATGAAAATAGTAACAATCCTTACTTAGACAAAGATGGGCAAGAAAAAAATGGTAAAACAACATTGATGAGTGAGCAGTTATAATCTTTATCTTACACAACAATGGAAAAAGGTACATAAAAGGGAAAAAAAAACTCATGCATCCATAAAAATGGTATTAAAATAATGATAAATGGTAAAATAAATCAAAACAAGAATAGAAATGTAGATCCATGGTGAAAATAAAGTAATCTTAGTCACTCAAACACGTTGTTTTTCTCTAAGGATATATAAAACTGAAATAAAGTAGTGTTAGCATGTTTTTAAGATGTGAAGAAGAAGGAATTATAAAATAAATAAAACATATTTATAATCACCTTTTGCCTATCATGGGGGAAATGAAATGGGTGAAGGGGATAATGAAGGAAAAACCAAGGTAGAGAAAATCTTTATCGAAGTCAAGACACTCAAATTAGGTTTGTCAAAATAAGAGGACTTTCAACCTTAAGGAATTTGAAGAACTTCTCCTAGCCACACTAGTCTTAGGTCAACAAATGAAGTATGTAAATCATCCCATGACGGATATATGCATAAAAATTAAAATGGACCTAACTTCTCACAACATGGTCTCCATTCCTTAGGACCCCTTACAAAACCTTTGATCTACTATGAAGATAGGGTAATTGTGTGAGAAAGTAGGTAGCACCATAGAGTTTTTTTAATCATCCTATTCTAATATACTATCCTACCACACCCCAATGGACCTTGTATCTATCATGAGGATAATTATGGATTTTGAACTTTAATTGGAGATAGAAGACATATTTGTAATCACATATTTTGGTGTGATTTTGACTTTGAAAATTTGTATGTTCCATTTTGATATCATTTCCTTTTGTTTCAAAATTATTTGGATTATAAATTTCTTGATGGATTTTTTAATTCCTCCTCCATATGGATTTGGAAAACCAAACATGGGTGTTAAATATGACTTTCATTTGAATACTTGGGACTTGGTTTCTAGGAGAGAGAACTCAAAGAGCATGGTGTCTAGGAGTCTTGTAAAGTTAGGTGAAATAAAAGTGCTATCTTAACTTTGACCTTGTTTTATCTAATGTGGAGTGGAATGATAGGAAATCAAAGCAATAAAACATGAAACAATTTGAATTACTTCAATCTACAAAAAAGTGACAAAGGGAGAAAAGGGATACAATGAAATTAAAGTGTGATTCCTTATCATAAGAATGAGGGAAATGTAGGAAAACATGATAACACAATTTATTGTGTAAATTTAATCTACAAAATTAAGCAAAAGCTAAAGCTTGAGTACAAGGATCACAAACTTGTAACCATTGCAAACACATTCTAGACAAAGAATACTAAAAAGATGGTTATTTTATGAGGAAGACCGAGTCCTATCCATGGTTTTATAATGTAAATCATAAAATAAAACCCATGAAGGTGCCAATGAAGAATGTGAAATACTAGTAAATGATGGTATTTGTGAGGAAGGCTAGGTCCTATCCATGGTCTTACACTGCAACTAATAAAATATAAACCCAAGGGGTGTCAAAACGTATTGAAAATAAGGAATACACTGGTAAAAAAAGTGTAAATCATGAGGAAGACTAGGTTGTATCCATGGTTTTACAATGCATCTAATGAGAAAAAGAGAAAACCAAAAGACCCAAAAGGAAGGACTAAGGTTTGTAAAAAGAAAGAACTAGTTGCAGAGGGTGAGACCCATGTAAGTATCCTATAAAAAGATGTTAGATAGATAACCTACAGAAAGTAAGGAAAATAAGGGAAGTATTTAAGTAAAATACTTATTGAGAAATTTTTAAATGGTGGTTTTTTTGAAAGTGTGATCTTCATTAGTTTGAAGGTGATAGGTTCTTTGACCAAAAATATCTTTGACTAAATAAGGGCCGCACCATTTTTGGGTATATTTACCTTATTTGTCATGAGTGTAGTTGAATTTAAGGACAAGATCACCAACATTAAATGTGATAACTTTGACTCATTTGTTATGTTGTTTGGAAATATGAGCCTTGTATTGGCGATTATGTTTCAAAATAGAAAGATGGTGTTCATCTAGGAGATCAAGAGCATGAATGAAAGATTCACATAATTATTCATCTGGTATGATACCATGAAGAGATATACAAAGAGAGGGAATCTAAATTTCTAATGGGAGGACTAATTAAAAACCATAAACTAGCAAGAATGGATTTTCCCTAGTGGCAGTACATGTGCTAGTGTGATAGGTCCAAAAAGAAGGATAGAGATGAAGATGCCAATCCATGCAGGTTTCACAAATTGTCTTTTGGATAATTTTGTTAAGTATTTTTTTGGTGGCCTCAGCTTGGCCATTAAATTATGGATGATAAGGTGTGGAAGTTTTTTAATTGATTTTAAATTTAGCACAGATCCATTTGACATCTTTATTTTTGAAATTACCACCATTATCTGAAATGATAGTACGAGGGACACCAAATTAGCAAACGATTTGAATAAGAATAAATTTGGAGATGGTGGTACCAATAAAATTAATAAGGGGCATAACCTCTATCCATTTGGTAAAATATTCAATAGCAGTGATTATAAAGACATGCCCATCTTAAAAGTGAGGTAATTTTCTTATGAGATCTAATCCCCACATGGAGAATGGCCAGGGAGATTCTATAGTTTAAAGTCAGCCATAGGTGAATGAATTAGATCATCATGAAGTTGGAAAGGAGTAATTTTTTTATAAAATTCAATAGAATAATTTTCAAGAGTGGGACAAAATTATCTTGATGTAGAGGCATTAGGGAGAAGTTTTTAATAACATCAACATCTGATTCTTTACCCAACTGATCACTTGCATTAGGTAGTTTGTCATTCACAATTCCATGTCTAACTCAAACTTTCAAATTTTTATGAGGTATAAAAAATATATTTACATATGTACCTATGTATTTTTATCCTTAGATCCTTTCTTGATATCATGAACCTCTTTGTGGTGGCTGACAATTCATCTCCTATATTTACAAGTCATTCTTTCTAGAACCTTCTTCTTATGTAGACACTAGCTTTGATTACGTAGCTCATCTTAGTTATTAAAGTGGAAAATATTGTCATAGGTTTCAATATTCCTTTTTTTTCTATGGGATTACAAAATCATATTACATCTACTCTAACCCCTATAATTCACCTTACCTCCCAATTCTTCATACAAATCTCATTTACTCTTCACAAGGCTTATAGCCTTCTACGGGAAATTTCTCCTTAATTCATAAACATAAGATATATTTCCAAGGTTTATTAATTTTAATAGGAATTTTATAAGTCCCTTCACCTCCTCATAAATTTTCATGGCCTAACTTACCCTCTAGCTATCATTTCTTTTGAAAATCACACTCTTTTAGGCCTTTTTAGCGCTCTTTTGTTGCCACAGTGCTAAAATACATACATGTCATAATAATACCAACTAAAAACCACTTTAATAATTCTTATAAGAGACAAACTACAAATTTTTACCTTTTTTTCAAGGTTGGATTTCTCACAATCCTCAAAACCCTAATCTAAGGATTAGTCCTTCCTACACATGACCGGGATCTCCTTAAATCCCATATCTAAAGTTTTAAGTGGTTTAAAAAGATAAAAAAAGATTTATTAGGTATGTATTAACCTTATATATATTTATATCCACTTTATTGATCCTAGCCATGCATTAAATACATGAAATATCAGATAAACAAAGGGAACTATGTTCATAATATACACTGTGCAAATGTGTGGGCAGACTATAGGATTTCCTTGAGTTATAAAAGATGTTATTAATTTTTAATCATATTATTTATGTGATATATAACTTTATAACTTAATAAAATCTCTTATTAATCCCTAAAAATCCATTGGAAGGTGTATATACCAAGACAAAGACCTCTTAGTCATAAAACATGGTGAGCATACAAGAACCATGTTTTGAGAATTTATATGTTTTTAAGACCCATTACATAGGTAGTTTTCAATTAACAATTATTTATTACATATATAATATTTTATATAATCCATTAACATAAAAAAAATACAATCTTATAAAGAATCTCCACTCTTCTCTTTCTTAGCTGAGTTTCATAATGCAACTTACAAGTTTGATAACAGTAATAGGGTTAATTGTGTTTGTCTTATGATTTCATAATTACCTTGAGGAATTCAAACCTCCCTTATAGAGGTAACCACTCACCTAGATCATACTTTTAAATATTCACTTGACTATGACAAAGACACAAGTCTTTCATAGTTTCTAACTCCTTATTTCAATCAAACAGGGCATAAGCAGGATTTGTTAGGTTTTCAAATGATCACCAAAGTTATCATTCCAATATAGGTCAAAATAAAGGCTTATTTTGACTACACCAATGGGAATTACTTTCTCAAGAGTTTAGAACTCTCAACTATTCATAATAATCTTATTTGACAATTCTGCCACCCAACTAGGTAAAATAGAGGCTTTTCCCATATTGAGTTATTTCTTAAGAATTATACACTTTTAGATGATACCATTAACATATAAAGGGTTATATGGATTGAATACATATCCAAATTTAATGATCAGACCTCCCATTGCATCCACCATCTCCCAATGTAAGTGAGTTCTCTCCTCATAGACTGTTTACTTCTTCTCAACCCCTATTATGGAAATTTCATAAAGGTATCTACACCTATAGGTATAAGAGTTATTAAAAACATAAAAAAGAAAAAAATTCATTAATATCTCAAAAAAATCAGCCCATAAAACAAAAACTTCTCTATTATTTATATTAATCAATATTGCTTTACAAAATATAGTCCTTAAGAGGACTTGTAATCTTCCTTGTGAGGGTTTTTTTCCTAATTCCCATTATCTAACCCTCTCATTCCTCTCTTGGAGGTATATTATCTCCAACACCATAAAACTCATGTAACATCCTCCCTTTGCACCAACTTTTATGTTGGTTTTTCAAAATTTGCTATCAAAACTACTTCTTGACTTGCCAACTTAATGCATGGGTGAGGTTACCAAAACATGACTTTCAACTCATGATATACATATGTGACTTAGAAAAAATCTTGTAACACTTTATGAACCTTAAAATTTAATATTCACTTTTGAACACCTTTGTACCATGCTTTGATCACTCTAGATTCTTTGCAAACATTTGAATTTTCAAATTCTTGGTTTTGGAGGGAAAAATCCAAACCCCTTCAAAACTGACCCCTATGATTCCTAGAGA
This sequence comes from Torreya grandis, assembly GCA_037957365.1. Classification (NCBI taxonomy): domain Eukaryota; kingdom Viridiplantae; phylum Streptophyta; class Pinopsida; order Cupressales; family Taxaceae; genus Torreya; species Torreya grandis. The sequence goes on from JARHVA010002604.1 coordinate 656,165, forward strand.
CTCCAAATGGACTCTAAGGATATAAATGGACATAATAAGGTCATTTAAACTCATTGAAACCATAATTAACCAAATTTGACCTCTTATTGATTATTACATAAAAATAGTGCTTCTTGTCTTGATGCTCTTGCATCATACTCCCAAGAGGGAGAGAAACTTACGCCTGCATCTTTCTTCCTTGATTTATAATTGAAATTTTCAGGGTCCTTCATGATCAACATGCTACCATTCCTTTGTTCTAGTTAATTTTTCTTTGCCAAACTCTTGATCTTCTTCCTTGTATCTTTGTCTAGCTTTCTTGTCCACTCATCTTCCACTTCCATGAAATGTTCCCACTACTGTAATTTCTTATTTGATTCATATTACACCTTTTATAGGTCAATTTTTTAATCCATCATACTCATTTTCACTCAAATGGTATCTATTCCTTTTGTTATGCTTCTTTCTTGTCATTTTCCTTCATTATTTTCACTTGATTCTTGCTTGTCTAATGTATTTTTCTTCTTGTTCCTGATAAAATATTAATCCTTAGGTTCTAATGGCCTCTTATTCATCTAAAATTTCATCAATATATTTATCACATATTCCTTTATTTCCTCTACTTAAAACTTATTCACTTTTGGATGCTTTTTCTTCTCATCTTGCTCACCTTGCAAGTGCACATTCTTATTCTTTTCATCTTCATAATTATATATTTTTATTTGAACATTATTGGACTTTATATATCAATTATTAACAAATATAAACTCAACATTATCTTGACCTATTATGTAACTCACCTTATGTGCTTCTTCACACTCTATTTGCTTGCTTGCTTGCCTATTGACACAACTTCTTGTTTGTATCTTTGTTGCTCCTCCTTTGAGTTTTCTTGGATTTTCTCCTTGATATTTACCTACTATACCTAACCTATTTGTATCTCCATTTATGGAATAAACATTTCCTCTATCATCCTCAATTCCTCTTGCAACTTTTGTGCATCAATCTCTTCATTTGCTTCATCAAAACTTTTGCTCACATTGTTCTTCCATGTCTTGGGAAACTTTGTATTTATCTTCTCCTTTGACTCCCTCATTTATGAGAGTTATATCAACCTATTTTGGCTACATATCATACTTATCAATTACTCTTGAAGGTACTTACTCTTCAACTTGATTTACTACACATCCATTCAATAATGCCATAGTTTCCATATACAATATGTCTTCATGATTGGAGTCTAATTCAAATGAATAATCATATACAACATCTAAAAAAATATATATCAAATTTTTATCATCTATGTACTCATATTTATGTACTTCCACTTCCTTATCTTTGTTTTCATGCACCATCTCTCTTACTTACTTTGTGGGCTTGATATCTTCTTCACTCTTCATGCTTTCTTAAAGTGCACTTACAACTTGATCTTCTTGTACTCATCAACCCAATTTTTTCATTTTATCTTCTTGGGATGAAACTTACCTCTCTTTATATCACTCTCATGCCTCATTCCTTGGTCATCTATCATGCCAACTATGTTCTTTGTCATTTGCCTTTTGTTTCCACATTTGTGTTTGTCATCCGATTGTACCTCTGATTTGTTTGACCTCTTGTTTGAGGTTCTCCTCTTTTTTTGAATCACCTATTTGTTTCAGACACTTAGGCCATACATACCCATGCCCTTGTGTTCTCTATGAGGGCTTAAATCTATCATTATTTTCCTCAATTTGCATTTTAGCTTTGCCTTCTTCATATATGCAACCAAATTCAACATTTAAAAACTCATTTACCTCTAATAGTAACTAATGTAAGTTAATTTCCTTATTTATATCTTCATGACTGACCTCTATGCTCTCTTGGGTGACCTTCTTGTCTTCTTGGTACACCATATTCTTAGTTTCAGCTACTATGCATGGAAATGCATCATAGAATTCCTCTTTCTCTTCAATTTTAGCATGTGGTATGTTTTCAATCTCCATCACTTTGTCTTCTTCAATAGGTTCTTTCTCTTTATCATCTTCTTTCCAATTTATGTGTGTCATTCTTGACACTTTATTCATCAAATTTGAGGACTCATTCTTGGCCTTCATCACATTTATCTTCATACTTGCAAAGACAAACTCAAAATTAATGTTAGCATACAAAATGAGAGACCTTATAGTCTCTTTTAATGTCCTTGGCATAGACATCTTCCATCTTCTCTTCTTTTCTTCACCCTCATGTGCTCTTCTTGGAACTTATCTCTTCTTATTTTTCTCCTCAATGAGAACTCTATTATCTACCTCTTTTTCTTATTTCTCATTTAACAACATCTCTCTTCTCATGCCTCTTTGGGTTGATCTCTCTTTCCTCTTCTCACTCTTCATGACACTCTTCTTATGCCTTCTTCTTCTCACAAGTGACTCTATTGGCCACTTCACCTTTATTCTCACATTATAACCTATCCATTAGATTTATTGACTCTCCATGAGCTTCACCATGAGCTGAATCCTCTCAAATATCTACCCCAATTTTATTCTTATGTCCTCTAATTACTTTTTTATATCCATCTTCTCCATTCTTATTTTTTTTTCTTGGCCTATTTAGACCTCATCTTAGCAAGTCTATCAATCTTTCCTCTTATACCTCTTTTGTGCCTTTATTTTTGTTTTATCCCTCTCTATAGGATCTCCTCTTAACATTCTTGACTCTCTTTTGGAGTCTTCTTTCTTTCTCTTCTCTCTTGGAGCTTCAATTCTCTCTTTTCCTCTCTCTTTTATTCTAGCCTTCTCTTGACTAGCTTCTTGTCCTTCTCAAAGGACTTTGGGGCTATCTCTTCTCTTATCTTTATCACTCTTACTCTCCTCTATGATTACCTTATGAGATCAAACCTATAATTCTCTTCTCTCTCAACACCCTGCAAGGATACTTCTCATGCATATCTCATATCTCATGGCATTATGCATTCTTCTCAAATCAACAAAATGTAAAGAATTCAAAATAAAATTTTACCCAAGCATACCTTGAATAGATATAATACCAAATTATGTAGAGGCATTATGGAGAAGTTCTCAATAGCATCAACATCTGATTCTCTACCCAACTGATCATTTTCATTAGGTAGTTTGTCATTCACAATTCCATGTCTAACTCAAATTTTTAACTTTGGATGAGATCTAAATATTATCTTTGCATATGTACCTATGTCTTATTATCCTTAGATCATTTCTTGATATCATGAACCTCTTTGTGGTGGCTGATAATTCATCCCTTAGCTTTATAAGTCATTTCTTCTACAACCTTCTTATGTAGACACTAGCTTTGATTAGGTAGCTCATCTTAGGTATTCAAGTGGAAAATATTGTCATAGATTTCAATAGGCCTTTATTTTTTTTGGATGGGATTACATAATCACATTCCATTTTCTCTAACTTTTAGAATTCATCTTGTGTCCCAATTCTTCATACAAATCTCACTTACTCTTCATAAAGCGTGTAGCCTTCTTAGGGAAATTTATCTTTAATTCACCAACCTAGGATCTATTTCTAAGGTGTATTAACTATTATAGTCATGTTATAACTCCTTTCACCTCATCATAAAGTTTTATGGTTTGACTTATCCTTTAGCTATTATTTCTTTTGAAAAATCACACTCTTTTAGGCCTTTTTAGCCCTCTTTTGTTGCCATAGTGCTAAAATTCATACATTTCATACTCTTTCCAAATAAAAACCAATTTTATAATATTAATAATGTTTATAAGAAACAAACTATAAATTTTTACCTTTTTTGCATGGTTGGATTTCTCACAATCCTTAAAACTCTAATCTAGGGTTTAGTCCTTCCTCCATAGGGTTGAGAGCTCCTTAAATCCCATACCTAAAGTTTTAAGTGGTTTAAAATGATCAACCAAGTTTTATTAGGTTTTTATTGACATTTAATATATTTATATCCACTTTTGTGATCCTATACATGTGTTAAACATGTGAAATATCAAATAAACATAGTGAAATGTGTTCACAATATAGACTATGCAAATGTGTAGGCAGATTGTAGGATTTCCTTGAGTTTTAAAATATGTTCTTACCTTTGCCTCATATATCTCCATTCAAAACTTATTCAAATATCTTCTTAATCCCTAACAATCCATTGGAAGGTCCATATACCAAAACAAAGACCTCTTAGTCATAAAACATAATGAGCACTCAAGAAATAGGTTTTATGAGTTTATAAGTTTCTAAGACCCATTCCATAGGTATTTTTAAATTCAAAATATTTTATTACATCTACCATAATTTATACAATCCCTTATAATTATAAGACATATATAATCTTATAGGGAATCTCCACTCTTCTCTTTCTTGGCTGAGTTTCACAATGCAACAAACAAGTTTGTTAACAATAATAAGGTTAACTAAGTTTGTATTAAGTATTTCATAATGACCTTGAGGAATTAAAACCTCCCCTACAAAGGTGAATATTCACCTAAATCATAATTTTAAAGATTCACTTGACTAGGATAAAGACACAAGTCTTTCATAGTTTTTAACTCATTATTTTAATCAAATAGGGCATAAGCAGGGTTTGTTACATTTTCAAATGATCACCAAAGTTATCATTCCCATATAGGTCATACTAAAGTCTTATTTATAATACACACCAATTGGAATTCCTTTCTCAAGAGTCTAGAGCTCTCAAATTCTCATAACATTCCTATTTGACAAATCTACCATCCAACTAGGTAGGATAGGGTTTTCCCATACTGATTTATTTCTTAAAAATTATACACTTTAAGATACTAACATTAACATATAAAGGGTTATATGGATTTAATATATATATCCAAAGCTAATGATCAAACCTGCCATTGCATCCAACATATCCCAATGTAAGTGAGTTCTCTCCTCATAGACTGTTTACTTCTTCTCAACCCCTATTCTAGAACTTTCATAAAGGTATCTACACCTATAGGCATAATAGTTTTTCAAACCTTAACAAATAAAAAAATTCATTAATACCTTAGATAACTTATTACATCAAACACAAACTTCTCTATTATTCATATTGATCAATCTTGCTTTACAAAATATAGTCCTTAAGAGGATTTGTCATCTTCCTTGTGAGGGTTTTATACCTACTTCCCATTCTCTGACCCTCTCATTCTTCTCTTGGAGGCCTCTTCTCTCCACCAGCCTAAAAATCACATAGCATCCTCCATTTGCACCAACTTCTACATTAGTTTTTCAAAATTAGTTATCGAAACTACTTCTTGACTTGCCAACCCAACACATGGGTGAGGTTACAAAAACGTGACTTTCACCTCATGATATACATATGTGACTTATAACACCACTTGCAATAATTTATGACCCTTAACATTTAATATTCACTCTTGACCACCTTTGTACCATGCTTTGATCACTCTAGACTCATTTCAAATATTTGAATTTTCAAATTCTTAGTTTTGGAGGGAAATTTCCAAAGCCCTTCAAAATTGATCCCTATGATTCCTAGAGACTCCAAAGACCTAAATGGATCTAAGAAGGTCCTTTAAACTCATTGACACCATAATGGACCATATTTGACCACTTATTGACTATTACACAAAAATAGTTCTTATTATCTTGATGCTCCTACCTCATACTCCCCAGGAGGGAGAAAAACTTGAGCCTTCATCTTTCTTCCTTGCTTTATAATTTATATTTTTAGGGTCTTTCATGCTCAACATGCTACTGGTCCTTTGTTCTAGTTCCTTTTTCTTTGCCAAACTCTTATTTTTCTTCCTTGTAGCTTTGCCTAGCTTTCTTGTCCATTCATCTTCCACTTCTCACTACTATACTTTCTTATTTTCTACTATTCCAAATTTTCCAAGTAATTTAATTCTCCATCATACTTAGATACACTCAAAGGTTATCTATTCCTTTTACTTATGCTTCTTTCTTGTCCTTTTCTTTCATTATTTTTACTTGATTCTTGCTTGTCTAGTGGATTTTGCTTCTTGTTCCTACTAAAATCTTATTCCTTGGGCTCTAATGGCCTTTTATACATCTCAAATTTCATCATTTATTTTATCACATTTTCCTTTCCTAACTCTACTTAAAACTTCTTCACTTTTGGATGCTTTTTCCTCTCATCTTTCTCACTATACAAGAGCACCTTCTTATTCTTTTCATCCTCATAATTTTATATTGTTATTTTAACATTATTGGCCTTTACATATGCATTCTTAACAAATATAAACTTATCATTAGCTTGACCTATTATGTAACTCACCTTATGTGCTTCTTCACACTCCATTTGCTTGCTTGTTAGCTTGCATATTGGCACATCTTGTTGTGCTTATCTTTGTTGTTCATCCTTTGAGTTTTTTTGGATTTTATTTTTTATCTTTACATTCTATACCTCACCTATTTATATCTCCTTTGATGTAATAAACATGTACTCTATCATCCTCAATTCCTCTTGCAACGTTTGTGCATCAATCTCTTCATTTGCTTCATCAAACTTTGGATCACGTTGTTCTTCCATGTCTTGGGCAAATTATTATATATATTATCCTTGGAATCCCTCATTTATGAGATTCATATCAACCTCCTTTGGCTATATATATTCCTTCTCAAGCACTCTTTGAGGTGATTCTTCTTCAACTTGATTTATTACACATCCATTCATCAATGCCATAGTTTCTATATACAATATGTCTTCATGATTGGAGTCTAATTAAAATTAATCATCATATAAAACATATAAAAAAAAATATATCAAACACTCATATGGTTTTACCTTCACTTCTTTGTCTTGTTTTACATGCACCATCTCTCTTATTTGCTTTGTGGGCTTGCTATATTCTTCACTCTACATGCTTTCTTGAAGTGCACTTACAACTCTATCTTTTTGTACTCATAAATCCAATTTATGCCTTATATCTTCTTTGGATAACACTTGCATCTCTTTACATCAATCTCATGCCTCATTCCTTGGTCATCTATCATACCAAATTTATGTTTTATGTGATTTGCCTTTTGTTTCCACATTTGTGCTTGTCTTCCACTTGTACCTTTACTATGTTTCACCTCTTTTTTGAGGTTATCCTCTTTCTTCTCATCACATATTTATTTAAACAACTTAGGCCATACATACCCATGCCTTTGTGTTCTCTATGAGGGCTGTAATCTATCATTTTTTTAATCAATCTACATATTAGCTTTTCCTTCTTCATATATGCAATCAAATTCAACATTCAAACACTTAGTTACCTCCAATGGTAACTACTACAAGTTCATTTATTTCTTTATGTCTTCATGAATGACTTATATGTTCTCTTGGGTGATCTTCTTGTCTTCTTAGTACACAATATTATTGGTTTTAGCTACTATGCATGGTAATACATCATAGAATTCCTCTTTCTCTACAATTTGAGCATTTGGTATGTCTTCAATGTCCTTCACTTTGTTTTCTTCAAGAGGTTATTTCTCTTTATCATCTTCTTGCCAATTGATGGGTATCATTATTGACACATTCTTCATCAACTTTGAGGCCTCATGTTTGGCCTTCATCACAATTATCTTTATACTTGCAAACACAAACTCAAAATCAATGTTAGTATATAAAATGAGATACCATATATTCTCTTTGAATGTCCTTGGCATAAACATCTTCCATCTTCTCTTCTTTTCTTCACCCTCATGTACTCTTCTTGGCACTTATCTCTTATTCTTTTTATCCTCAATGAGAAATATCTTCTCTACCTCTCCTTTTTGTTTCTTATTTGTAAACATCTCTTTTCTCATGCCTCTTTGGGCTGCTCTCTCTTTCTTGTTCTCACTCTTCATGACACTCTTCTTGTGCCTTCTTCTTCTTCTTCTCACAAGTGACTCTATTGGCCACTTCACCTTTTTTCTCACATTCCAACTTGTCCATTGGATTTATTGACTCTCCATGAGATTCACCATGATATCAATCCTCTCAAATATATACCTCAATTCTCTTTTTATGTCCTCTATTTCCTTTTCTATATCCATCTCCTCCATTGTTCTTTCATTTCTTGGCCTATTTAGACCTCCTCTTAGCAAGTATTTAAATCTTGCCTCTTATAACTCCTTTGGGACTTTCCTTTTATTTTAGTCCTCTATAGGATCTCCTCTTAACCTTATTGATTCCATTTTGGAGTCTTATTTCTTTCTCTTCTCTCTTGGAGCACCAATGCTCTCTTTTCCTCTATTTTTTCTTCCAGCCTTCTCTTGACTAGCTTCTTGTCCTTATCAAAGGACTTTGGGGCTATCTCTTCTCTTCTCTTTATAACTATTACTCTACTATATGCTAACCATATCAGATTGGACTTGTAATTCTCTTTTTCCTCAACACCCGACAAGGTTACTTCTCATGCATATCTTATATCTCATGGAATTATGCATTCTTCTCAAATAAAAAAAAGTAAAGAATTCAAAATACAATTTTACCCAAGCATACCTTGAATCTCTTTGATAAAAAGTGATGTAGATTCATTAGGGATAAGTTCTCAATAGCATCAACATCTGATTCTCTACCCAACTAATCATTTGCATTAGGTAGTTTGTCATTCACAATTCTATGTCTAGCTCAAACTTTCAACCTTGGATGAGGTCTGAATAGTCTCTTTGAATATGTACCTATGTATTTTTATCCTCAAATCCTTTTTTGATATCATGAACCTCTTTGTGGTGGCTGACAATTCATCCCCTATCTTTACAAGTCATTCCTTCTACAACCTTCTTCTTATGTAGACACTAAATTTGATTAGGTAGCTCATCTTAGGTCTTCAAGTGGAAAATATTGTCATTGGTTTCAATAGTCCTTTATTTTGTTTTTTATGGTCTTAAAAAATCATATTCCATCTATTCTGACCCCTGGAATTCACCTTACCTCCCAATTCTTCATACAAATCTCACTTACTCTTTACAAGTCTTGTAGCCTTCTTAGGGAAATTTGTCCTTAATTTACCAACCAATTATCTATTTATAAGGTTTATTCATTTTCATATAAATTTCATAAGTCCCTTCACCTCCTCATAAATTTTCATGACTGAAATTACCCTCTAGCTATCATTTCCTTTAAAAATCACTCTTTTAGGCCTTTTTATCCCTCTTTTATTTCCACAGTGCTAAAACCCATAATGTCATACTCTTGTCAACTCAAAACCACTTGAATCATATTAATCATGTTTATTATATTCAAATTACAAATTTTTACCTTTTTTTCACAATTGGATTTCTCACAATCCTCAAAACCCTAATCTAGGGTTTAGTCCTTCTTGCACAAGGTTGAGAGCTCCTTAAATACCATATATAATGTTTTAAGAGGTTTCAAATGCTAAAAAAAGATTTATTAGGTCTATATTGACCTTCTCTATCTTTATATCCACTTTATTTATCCTATCCATGCATTAAACGTGTGAAATATCAAAGAAACATAGTGAACTATGTTCACAATATAGACTGTACAAATGTGTAGGTAGACTGTATGATTTCCTTGAGTTCCATAACATGTTATTACCTTTGCCTCATCTTGTTTACATGATATCTCCTTTCAAAACTTATTCAAATCTCTTATTAATCCCTAATAATCCATTAGAAGGTATATATACCAAGACAAAAACCTCTCAGTCATAAAACACAATGAGCATACAAGAAATAGGATTTGTGAGTTTATAAGTTTCTAAGACCCATTCCACATGTAGTTTTTATTTCCCAATTATTTATTACATATATCATAATTTATATAATCCCTTAACATAAAAATACAAATACAATCTTTCAAGGAATCTCTACTCTTCTCTTTTTTGGTTGAGTTTCACAATGTAACCTACAAGATTGTTAACAATAATAGGGTTAATTGAGTTTGTATTAAGTATTTAATAATTACCTTGAGGAATTCAAACCTCCCTTATAGAGGTAACCACTCACCTGAATCATAATTTTAAAGATTCACTTGACTAGGATAAAGACACAAGTCTTTCATAGTTTATAACTCATTATTTCAATCAAACAAGGCACATGCATGGTTTATTAGGTTTTAAAATGATCAAAAAAGTTATAATTCCCATATAGGTCATACTAAAGGATTATTTGGACTAAAAACCAATGGTAATTCCTTACTCAAGAGTTTAGAACTCTCAACTGCTCATAATAATCTTATTTGACAACTCTGCCATCCAACTAGGCAGAATACAAGCTTTGGAAGAAGTATATAAGATTAAGGGTCGATCATTTGAAGGAGGATGAAGAGTAGGTGGGTGAAGTAATGATTCTTTCATATTATCAAATTCTTTTTGATATGGATACATCCATTCTAAATCATTACCTTTCTTAAGAAGAGAATTTATGGAATGAATACGATAGGCCATTTTGGGGATGAATCATCTAATTTCCCCAAGTTTATTGAGATAGGTACGAATGCCCATAATGGATTGAAACATGGGCATGTTGATAATAATATTAATCTTGGTAGGGTCAATATCTATGCCATGGAGATAAATCAAAAAGTTTAATAATTTTCTAGATGTGACACCAAAGACACATTTGTAAGGATTTAGTTTGACATTGTATTTAGGAAGGTGATTTAAGATGATGGTAGGATTAGAAAGATGAGTCTTGTGACTTTTGGATTTATCAATGAGGTCATCCAAATAGGTTTATAATTTTTTTTGAATATGATCATGAAATATATGGGTAATTACTTGTTGATAAGTAGCTCTAACATTTTTGAGGTCAAAGGGCATTTTAACGTAGTAATAGGTGCCTCATTCCATGGTGAAAATGATCTTATATTGGTATTTAGGAGAAATATGAATTTTATTATAGCCTAAGAAACCATCCATAAGAGACATCATCTCATAACCAGCTTTGGAATCAACAATGGCATCTATTAAAGGTAGGGGGAAGTTATCCTTGGGATAAACAAGATTAAGATTATGGAAATAAATGTAGATGAAAATGACATGGTAACCTTTTTTCAAATAGGGACTATGTTAGAGACCCATTTAGAATAGTCCACTGGTTTTATAAACTTGGCATCAAGAAGTTTGATGATTTCCTTATGGCATAAAGTGGAAATTTTGAGTGTAAATTTCCATTTCTTTTGGCGAACAATTTTAGCATCAGGATATGTGATGATGTTATGCACTCAATCCTAGGTTCAATGTTAGGCATGTCTTTATAACACTAAGAAAATACCTTTCAATATTTATCAAAGAACAAGCTAAAGTTATCATGTTTCATAGGTGTGAGTTCATGAGAAATTATATTTGATCGAGAACATGATCGAGTACCATATTCAATGCGAGTTGTTTCTTCAATAAGCATGGAATTACCATCTTTCAAGTGGTATGGTGCATTAGGTAAAGAAGAATTTAGACTATCTTTATGATAGATTATAGCAATGAAGTTATTGAAACAAGGGGTTTTATTTTTGAAGTTCCCAAGTTTATGATGTTGTCAAGGAAGTTGAGGTTCTCAAGCTTTAAGTAATTCAAGAATAGATTCATCACTAGGCAAAGTGGGGAGAGGGACATAATACTCAACATCTACTTTGAGATCACTAATTTAATTACCATGGTTATCATATTAAAAGTGTATCTAATGGACATTGATATCTTAGGCCTCTAATGTAATATTGAGAGTAGAATGAGTAGGTTGATTGGATGAGATTTATATGTCGTTAGTTTCTTTGATGGTAAAATAATCATATGTAGTGATGGGATCATTAGGTGGTATAGAAGATGAAAGAATTTTTGGAGGTTCTAAAAGTATGATTTGATCAACCACCCAAGGAGTATCTACAAGTGGAGCATTGGATGGAGGTACATGACCATCAGAAGATAATTTTAAATCCATGAAAATGGTGTGAACATTCTGATTGAAAGCATGTATTTGAGATATAGTTTTTTGATAATGTTGGACATCAAAATCTTGATATTGAGCTTGGGACATGATGTAGTTATCATCATAGATTGAACAGATGGTACATTATTGAGAATTAAAGAGAGTTTTAGAAGGTGAAATTCTAAGGTCACTAAATTTTTGTAGAGACATGATTAAAGGATCATGGAATAATTTGGCCACTCCATAATCATTGCATGTGAAGGCATATTCTAGGTAAGAAGGCTCTTGAGCATTGCATGGAGGGGGAAAATCAGTGATCTCATTAATGAGAGGAATAATGAGATCATGAGGTAATAAATTTGGATGAATCCACTCTAAGATATAAGGAGGTAACTTAATAGTGTTTTTAAGTCATTAGGTTCATCATCATTTGAATCAATAAGATTTATTTGTATGTCAAGATTGATGTTGATGAATTCAGGCAAAGGAGCATTATTAAAGGAAGGAATGGTAAGAATATGATTTTGGGATTTTTTGATGAGGAAGTTGAATACTTTAAGGGTTGGGATCAGCTCATAATTATACTATTTACCATTATGTAAGAATTTGATTCATTGGCTATCGGAGGAGGTGATGTCCCTCATTCTATGAGTCCAAGGGTGATCGAGGAGTATGTTAAAAGATAGGGGAAAATCAAGGACCATGAGTTTAGTTTAAATGGTCTTGGTCATGATTGTAAGAGGGAGCCAAATATAATCATGTGGATTTTGATTAGTTTTATCAAATCCATGACAAGTAAGACATGTTTGCTTAAGATGTTATTTATTATAACCAAGTTATTGGATGAGCCACAATGATGTGACATTAATACCAGAGCCTTCATAAACTAAAACCTTAAGAATAAGGGTAGTATTAATGGCTATTTTTAATGAATAAGGGGTGGATCATCAGCACAAAAAAGGATTTTGTCATTAATAATGTCTTCTTTAAGAAATTCAATAGAAGCCTTTGAATAAGGTCAAATGGATTCGATGGGAAGAACATTGGTAGGTTGAGGCTCAATAGAGGGTGGTTCTTCATCTATATAATATGGTTATTAAATTTATTATAATATTTATATGAGGAACTTGTGATGATAAGGGGTATGAACTAACTCCATAAGTGAAATCTTACAAGGCATAGAGTCAATTTCCTTGAGAAAGTTCAAGTGTGATTTAGAAGAAGAACCAGTTTATTTTTAGAAGGTATGTTATATTTTGAAGGAATGGAAGATATTGAAGGTTTGGAAGGAGGAGATAGATCATCATGGTCTTCCAAAGATAGATTAGAGGTTGTAGTATATTTGATAATTTGTTCCTCCAAAGATGGCTTCTTAGGTTTGGTGACAGGATCTTTGTGAGATGGCTTGTGACAATAATTGACCTTAGTTGCATTAACATATTGAGAATTGTTGTAATATTGGTCATAATAGACATCAATAACACAAAAATCCTTTTCATTTGGTTTATTATTAGATGTGGGAAACTATTTTTGGTTATTGGAAGAAGAATATTTAGGAGCTTATCATTTTTGAAAAGCAGTGTTGTACTCTTGATAATGGAGTTGGATCATGGCTTCGTGATTGAAGGAATCACCAAACATATAAGATACAATAAATTTAGTAAACCTTCAAAATTTTTTATGAGAATCATCAATGTCAGCATGGAATCAACAAAATTTATTAGGGTCATACCAATGAGGATGAGCATTATGATAAGAAAATGGTCTAGAGGGAAATAAGAATTATTTCATTTATTGCACATTTAGTGGTGTGTGAGAAGATGGGGAATTGTTAGCTTTGGAAACTCCTAATTTGGTTTGAGGGGTATTGAAAATAATAACATTAGTAGAAGTTTCAAAATATCCTTAAAGGATTTTGGTATTAGGTTCAAATTGCTTCATTAAAAAGTCTTATCATTTAGCTTGATCAAGAGCTTCAATAAGTGTTTGAGGAACAAAAGTTTAAACTTTATATTGAAGTGAAGGCATTAAATTAGTTATAAATAATTTTAATAGATTATCATCAGTCATGTTATATTCAGATTTATGGGCTAAATATTTCCATCTTTTGATAAAATCATGAGTTGATTTGGTAGGATATTGCTTAGCATTGATGAAATGGCTAAGGCAATTTTCAGGAAGGTCATTGTGTTGAAACTCTTTAACTAAAAGGATTAATAAATATTCAAGTTACCAAATAAAATGTTGGGGAAGTTTATTTTACCATTCCAATACATCACCAGTGAAAATTTTAACTAGGAGTTTAGTTGTGGTGAAGGTATTAGTTTGGATGCACTCTTTTTAGAGATTACCAAATTATTTAAGAAATGATGCAGGATATTTAGTCCCATCATACTTGATAGTTGGAGATATGTTACCAATATCAATGGATACAATGAAGGGAGATAAAGGCTCATTTTCGATAGTTTGAAGCATTTTTTTGCTCATGATAGGTTGATGAATAAATTTTATGGATACATCTCTAAGAGGTGGAGGAATAAAGTTTGGGTTGGCTTGAGGATTTATAACCAGAGATTGATTAGACACATTGATAAAATGCCATTGCAATTTCATCATTTTAGAGGTTTTAGAAGTTTACATTATGTGAATTTGTTATATGACTTGTGAAAGAAGTTGAGTCATATCAACTAATGGGTTGGTATTTATCAGAAAGATCCCTAAATTGGTATTAGGGGGAGGGTTATTGGGAGGAAGACTTATAGTGGGATTATTTGATATACTTGTGTCCATTGCACCCACTTTAAGTTGGAAAGCTTGAAGATGAGAATTTTATTTATAGGTAGAGAAAGGATCAGATCCACCTACTTCATCTTAAGGTGTGATTTGAACCATGTTTCAATCCTTAGGTGAAGGACGGAAAGAGGTACTCCAAGAGTGAGGGTTCTTTTGGGAGGTAAAGAGAGGGAGAAAGGAATATCCTATATAGTGTCTAAATGGATTCAAGTTATCCAAGAAGATTCTTATAGGAGACTGCTGACCAAATTTGATCCTTTATGTCAAATTGGGACCCCTATAGGTAAAAATTTGATCCTTATAGGTTTATAGGGGGTTTAATATTTTGTCATAGGGTGTATTATAAGTTATTTTATGTCATTTAATGCCATATAAGTCTTGGTATTTATCTAATTATTCAATATATCATTTTGAGTCAATTAATAGGCATTTAGGGGTCATAAATGCAAGTGGAACAATTTTCAAGGTATCCAAGTGTCTTATGTTACTTTAAAATGTCTAAGAAGTTAGACTCCCTATCAAGAATGTCATTTCATTTGAAATTTGTAGGTTATCTAACTGAAAATAAAGAAATCAACTAAAAAAGGAAGAGTTTGGCACTTGTACAGCCCATGAGGGAGTGTGACACATGGGATAAGGTTTTGATATGAGTCTTCAACTTCTTTAGACTCATTTTCATGATTGACATGCTCTATAAGTATCATTTTTGAGCTAAAACCATTCTGCTCCTTTTTTGCCCTTCTAGACACATAGAAGTGGTCAACAGGTTTGTGTTAGGAATTTAGCTTTTACATTTAGGTATTTACCAAGATGTAAATAGAATATTTGTGAGTTAGTATTTGTTTGATATCAAAATATTGTTATAGAACAATATTACATTAATAAATTAAATTATTTTTTTGATATATTGTTGAGTTATAACAATATATCATATATAGTGTTTTGCTTAGTCATAGGGATTTTAGGTGAGAAAATAATGGAGAAATAATCTCCATAATTATAGGAATGATTTTCCTATATAAATGTAATATATCGTAAGTAGAAATATATAGAGTATAATATTATTATCTATGAGATTAACATTTTTGTGGACTATTTGTGATTGGCTCTCTCATTTATTATTATTGGTATCAGAGTAGGTTTACTGTTAACCATGAGAGTCCTATGCATATAATTTAGTTTTATTTAAGGCATTAACAGTGTATTCATAGGTGCAAGTGGTTGGGCAACATGACCATTCATAAATCATCCTTCATGCCTCTCCTCTACCACCTTTCTCATTGTGCCATCAAAGAGTATGATTATTGTTCAAGATAGTTAATAATTTGCAGGTTATCATTGATGTACATAGAGAGAATTTGCATTTAGGTCATTTTTTAAAGTTTTTACTATACGTTGGAATTTTAATTGAGTTTGTCTTCTATCTTGATATTTCAATGCTATCCACCAATATTTCTCCATGGAAATTTTAGTGCAAACATAAGCTAGGTCAACACAGCTTCACCCATAGCTTGAACATTATGCAATTATTCGCTGGTGTGTCCATTCCAGTCACACCATACATCTTATCATTTAGTAGTTGTTTTTTCATGTAGATTGATGGCCTCTACTGAGTTAACTATTACCCAAACTATGCATGTTCATTGCTCAAGTATTCCAAAATTTTGGTGAACTATCGATATTTTCCATGCAAGCCACATATTTTTTTTAAAAAATGGGTTAAAGTCAATGTTTGTGATTTCATAGTCTTTAACTAGTATCGGTTGAATATATAAATAAAGCCAAAGCCTTTTTTTCTTAACTAATATATTACTTAGTGATATAATTATAGATTTATAATTTGTAATTTGGTGAGGATGGAGGTCTTTCAGTGACCTCTTGTCAATCGCCAATGATGGGGCCACATATAGCTTTGGTGATTTTTTGTTTTTTCAGTTGTGTGCAATGTGGTGTGTTACTTTTTTGCATGTGTGAAAAAATAAGAATAGAATAATAATGACTGTTCATGATATGTTCACTTGTGTGTATTCCTTTGTAACCCCTTTTGTAGCAATAATATAGAATATTGATCAAAAATACTATTGTAGCAATCATGGTGTGAAGGTTTTTTGGTAAACCAGGAAAACCAATTTTGTAATGTTTTTGGTAAACCTGTGAAAACCAATTGTGAAAGGTTATTGGTAAACCTGCATAACCAATTGGGTAAGGTTTTTGGTCATAGCCAAATAAAACCATCAGTGAGATGATCATGAGCACACAGAGGTGGCACGCTACAATCAAAGAATGAGATATGTTTTAGAATGTAAAAACTAAGGGGGGACTATTAGGAATTTAGCTTTTACATTCAAGTATTTACCAAGAGGTAAATATAATATTTGTTATTTATATTTTTTTAATATCATAATATTTTTATAGAATAATATTATGATAATAGATTAAATTATTATTTTAATATATTATTATGAGTTATAACAATATATCATATATAGTGTTTTATTTAGTCATAGGGATTTGAGGTGAGAAAACAATGGATAAATAATATCCATAATTATAGGAATGATTTTCATATATAAATTTAATATCCCATAAGCAGAAATATATAGAGTATAATATTATTATCTGTGAGATTAACATTTTTTGTGCACTATTTGTGATTGGCTCTCTCATTTATTATTAGTTTGTGCTTAGTATGGCCAGTTGAGGAGGTTTTAGACCAAACACCTTTAGGAGGTAAAATTACACTTAGAGAGATCGATTTACATAATAATATTTCAAATATTGGTCAACTATGCTTTATGAATCATCCCTAACAAGTTAACTATATTTTTCTAGCTTGCCAATCTTTGCACCATGTAGGTTTTGCTCTTATTTGGATGATTACATACAATCCAAATATTATGATTCATTATAGAGGATGCTGAATCCATAATATAATTCCCTCCATGTTTTTTTTAGCATTTTAAAGTGTTTTTATGGGCCAAGTATCTCAAGTTGTAGGAGAAAGCATCATTCTATGTTGCAGGTAGTTTTTCACCATTTATAAGATATTCATGCTTTGATAGTGGTTTTTGAGGGTGAAGATAGGTTGGTTTACATGATATCAATGTTCTCTTTGTCACCTTCACCTTTCAACCTCTTTTCCCAAAGTAATCTATATGTAATTTAAGTCATATGTAACTTACCAGTCAGGTAGCCATGAATATACGTCTATAGGTGCCATGAAGGAAGAGTTAATGTTCAAAATAAGGTATTGAAACTTATTTAAAATGATTTAAAATTTTAAGAGTGTATTTTTAAGTATTTATATAATCCTATAACCCATTAAAGGCCAACTACTATGCTCATTACACCAATCCTTCTCACTGCTTGCATATATGAAAATGTTCATCTACAGGTGCCCTCATAAGACCAGTCATGTTGGAAGGGAGTAATGATAAAGAGGAAAGTATAGTTTAAATACTTGAGAGAGATATAAAAATCATGAAAGGATAAAAAATAGTTAATTATTCACACTTATCACTCATTTCCTATAATTTTGCATTCTTTGCCTGTATGTGACAATACCACCTATAGGCGGCACTAGCAAAGGTATTTAAGTCCTTGTATGGGAGGTTAGAACATGAAAAAAACATTTATTTATAATATTTTTAGGTGTAATTGATCATAAAATATCTTATTGAAGTTTCAAATGAGAAAATGGAGATATGGACTACCTTCAAAAGCATGACTATGTGTTGAGGGCCAAATCCCTAAAACAAGAAACTAGAGGCCTAAGGTCATTTTATCAAGGTCTTGTAACATGGTTATCAATATTTTTGAGGAACCTAAATGAATAAATATAGTATCCCATACATGGGATAAGAACCATGAAATTTTTTGAAGGCTAATGATTGGTATAAAGTGGTTGTTGAAGGACCCAAAATCACACTTTTATGCACTAAATTCCTTCACTATTATCTACAGGATTTGGATGACTAAGTGACCTTTGTGTTCCAAGTTGATAATATAAAACATACCTTCATGTTTGAATGGGTTTGAATGGTTTTAAATAACACATATGATATATAAAATAATCAAATAGTTTCATAGGATATGATTTAGACCCCTATATACACCTACAAGTGTCTACTTCTTGAACTATGCACCTAAAGCCAAAGGTCATTTTCTATATCATCTATAACACATGATTAAACATGAAACTAGTAATGTTTGTTTATTAATTATGATTTAAAGTGGTAAAAATTATCCAAATTTAAGGTGACACATTCCCCAATATGAATTCTCCCCACATGCCTCTACTTGCTCTAATACAATCAATTATAGTTGATTGTAGGTAGTAGTGGGTTGGGAAGTGAAGTCTGAGTATTGGTATAGAAAAAGGATGAGGAAAATACATAAAAATAAGTGTCATATGATCCTAAAAGGATATAAGGATATATTTATACACTATATCTAATTTTTATACACTATTTACAAGCACAACCACCTATAAGACTCACTATTGAGGAAGAGATGTAGGAAACATAATCAACACTTTGATCAATCAACTCAAGGGTATGAATTGAAGAGTGTTATAAATGGTTAAAAATAATGATAGGTGATTATAAAATGTGGATTGATTATTCATGGTACACCAATGGCATGGAAATAGATAAGGAGAGCCCCAAACAAGTAACACATAGTCCATTAGAGGAAACCCTGCATACAATCCCTTCTCTAACAAGTCTATCGTAGGTTTTTGAAAAATTAAAAGGTCAAGTGATGTTATAAAAAGATAAAATATGATGTAGATAATTTTAAAAACTTGGATAATCCTCTCCATCATTCACCATTGCTTGAGAGAATAGGGGATTTCCCTCTATTTTATCTTAGATAGAGGGCACTCCCTTTGTGAATAACCTTGAAATCTTGGAAAATAAGGATGAAAGGGTGAACCAGATGTTATTTGGACATGTAAAGTAGTTTTTGGAGTTGGGTAAAATCAAAACCAACATGATATAACTTACATATAAGTTAAAAACTAAACAGGGAGGACTAGAAACTCAAAGGTATAGATGGACTATTAAGCATGGTTAGGCCTAGTGCCTGAATGAGAAGCCATCTTTAATTATAACACAAGGTAATAATACAAATGGATTGTGGCATGTTTTTATGGTAATTAAATGTGTGTTAAATGTTTAAATTTTTATAGGAAACATGAGGAATTAATTTTGAGCTTAGAAATAACATTAGGCCTATAGGAAATGGAGAGTCAAACTCGATAGGGAAACTCTAGAAGCTCATATCTCCCAAAATTTGCATGGAGATATAAGGAGTTTAAGGAGGTTATTAGGGTCCTTTAAAATAATTATTATGGTATTTTTTGGCATTTACAATGTTCCATCTTCATGAACAAACCTTAAGAGTAGAAATGACCCAAAACCCTTGCAAACCCTTG
Source organism: Torreya grandis (assembly GCA_037957365.1). Taxonomy (NCBI): domain Eukaryota; kingdom Viridiplantae; phylum Streptophyta; class Pinopsida; order Cupressales; family Taxaceae; genus Torreya; species Torreya grandis. Next base: position 676,211 of record JARHVA010002604.1, read on the forward strand.
GATAAGGACCTAATTGGGAAAATGAGGTTGGAGGGATATATATATGGGTCAAAGTGACCATTAAAGGTTTTTAAACTTTTATAAAACTCTCTTAGGATATTTCCCACCCTTTTGTACTATATAGAATTGTACAGATGGAGTATAAAATAGGGTATTTTGACTGTTTTATGCATTGTGTAAGTTTCAATAGGTTTCAAGAGATGAGATAAACTTTGGAAAGAATATTGAGACTTAAGATAACTCCCCATGTAAATTTAATTCCTTGTAAAAACTCCTAAGTGTGCCTAATAGAGATCTCATCTCAGTCAGTCAAAACTAGCATAGTGATGATGGTGGTGAGAAGTGTGAAAACTTCAAGTGGAAGTGATTTTAATGTTTTATTGATGCCCCTAAATACATGAAGGGTCTTGATAAGTGTATTACACTCCCTTTTATGGAATTTTTTTTCATTTTTGGAGGCCAATTGTGAGAGGTGACTAAAATAGGAGTTTTCTTTGAGTACAGGCAGTGATAGCTCATTTTTAGATGATTCTAGATGACTAGGATTGCAACCAATTCATGGAGAGGAATTTTTGAAAGCCTTCCACCTCAATAAATCATCAGACATATCCCTAATCAGTTTTTGGATGTTCAAATAGGGATAAATCATGAAGGTAGTTTTCTGAGCTAGTAAAGGGAATTTCATGCCACTTTTCATGAGTTTCATGACTTGGGAAGCCACTTGTCTCTTCTAAAATTGCATGGTTCATTTCACATCCTCTTCCCATGCACATTTAACTAATTTTATCATATTTACAAGTGTCCTTGTGACCTTTGGACTTCTCTCTTCTCTTATCTCTCTCAAGTTCTATAAGAACTAGCCATTTTGGCTTTTGTAAACTATGATCCACTTGAGTATGGAAAAGCACTGCTCATTTTCATACCATAGATCTATAAAGACTACTAATTTTTACCTCTTCCATGACTATTCATAGTGTTTTTTACTTGGATGATTGATCTTTCTTAGTAATGACTCTTGTATCCTTAGCATGTTGTCTCATTCTCGCACCTATTTGTAGTTGGAAACTTCTTCTTACAAGTCATGTGAAGTGTTATAGGAAGTGTCAAGGTTGAGTGAGTTATCCTATTCAATAGTGTCATTATAGACCTATTTTATATTCCTCCTAGCCTAAACATTCACCATAACCTCATAATGAAACATTGATGTGAGAAGATGCAAATTAGATAAGTGTATGTTTGGTTAGTCCGTTGTTCTCATGTGTAACGTGTAACTAGTTGGTAGTCATCAAATAATTTGATGTATCACCTCCTTTAGGATAGTTTACTTTCAATTTTCTCTCCCTTTTCCTCACAAATTTTAGGTGTAGTAGTGTTTTATAAGTGGTACATCAAGGGAGATAGCCCTATCTATATATTCACCTCATTCTTAGGCTACCCACAACCTAGAGGTATTTCAATTATGCCACTTAGATGAGGAGAGCTGAGACATCTCATCAAAGGGTAAAAATATAAGTGACAATAATTTTTGGCACACCCATTGGGATTCTTATTCTAAGAAGTTGAAATATTTTTGGTGTTGTCTTTCAACACATCAACCTTTGGAGTCATCTGTATAAACATCAATTATGACTCCAAGATTACATCAGCTAATTAAGCAACCTAGGTATTAAATTTTAATATTGTTGATAGTAATTCATTGTGTTCTTTATTCCTAATGAAGTTTCATGGATGACTTTGGTGTTGAGTATTATTTTACACAAGTTGGTGAGGTTTATCAAGATTATAAAACTCCCTATCAGCCTTTTCATGATCTTTACCAACTCAAATATGATATTTAATAGCTCTAATATGGTCCTTAATATCCTTTCCATGAGTTATATCAGTCTTATAACTAGCCTTACCAATATCTTGCTCCTCCTAGTCAACCTAGTCATTTCTCAAGTCAGTCTATTTCAACCTTCAAACAAACTCTCTTGGGATATGAAAGGTACATGATGGATATTGAAACACTAAGAGGACATGGTCAAGATGTTCCTATTCATCTTATTCATAAGGTGAGAGATGCATTAGATCTGTTTAAAAGAGAGTGGGCTCCTATTGAGAGAGCAAATTGGAAAAGCCTCACAAGTGAGATTCTAGATGTGAGTGGATTAGTTTTATCCTTAGAAGATAAGATAAGAATTCATGAGCAGTAGCCTAACCAAATATATCATCCATAATATCCACTTACCCAACATTAGTATCAGTCCTACATGATTACTACTCATAAACCCAATCAAGCTTATCAAATCCATTCTTTTCCTAATTAGCTGGAAGAGAGAGTTGGAAAGACAAGACTTGTTTTTAAAGCAAAATTTGATAGGTAGATTGAGTTGGTCAATAATAAAATGAATAATTCCATCTCATTATAAAAATAATTGTAATTTAATCCCTCATTTCCCTCTCCCATTATGCCCCCACCTTAAGAGAAGACTTCTAGATATGAAATCCTAAGTTGGAGACAAGGTGGAGAATCCAAGCCTGAAGAGATTCCAAGTTCTTAAATGATTCATCCACTCCTAAAATTTCATCACCACGTCAAGAATATAATATTAATACTAACATCCTAATATGGAATATGATAGTGGAATCATGGGGAAAGAAAGCAGATAAAATCCTAGACAAAGAGTGTGAGGTTGAGAAAGAGTTTGATCCTATGCAAGTCCCTCCCTCCCATCCTCAAGAGACCTATTTTTATCCATCTTGTACTCCTCATACTCATGAATATTCATATGAAATTCAATAAATAATTTTCCAAGAAAACATATCCAAGCAAATTAAAGAGTTAGAGTCAAAGATGAAATTGCTAAGTCAAGGTGTGATGGAAGGTTTAGAGCCCAAAGAAGATCCTATGACTAAACACACCCCATATAACCTTCTTCAAGAGAATGATCAATATAACTCAAATTTAAATAAATTTATTATCAAATGGAAGGAATAAAATCAAGCTATTTTATTCCAAGGTTTGCATTCTCTTCCTTAATAGCTTCCAAAAGAATCCCCTACATTTCACTCTCAATTTGATTTTGAGTTCTATGTTTCACCTCCACCAACTAGTTTATCTTGTCCTCACCCTATCACACTTTGATATACATATGGTGTGGGAACCTAAATAAGATAACTTGGTTGATAATAATTTATAATTTTTGCTTTCAAAAAACATACCTTCTTGGTAGCCTCATTAGGCTAAGCCATCTGATTACAAAAGGCCTAGCCTTGGCATCACCAAGAAGGAGAAAGAAATTTAGGATTTTATAGTTATTGAAAAGCAAAGTCAGGTTAAAATGGTTGAAGTAAAACTTGATATACCTCAATATGTTCTAAATGTTTAATAAGAGTAAATGATTATAGGACTCCCTTTGGTGATCACAAGTGTAATTCTACCTTCTTGTATGAAAAGAAACATGTTGAAGACTCTTTTATAGCTATATGAGGAATGTGAAAAACACTTGAAGAGGGAAGTGATTGAATAAAACTATACATTTGATAATAAAGTTATGGATAATCATCTCAAGCAAGAGGATTAATGTGCTATTAAGGATGGAGATTAATTTCAAGTCATCCCTAAAGAGGTTACAGTCTTAGAAAAATCTCTTGAGACCAAGGTGGAAGTTATTGTTCTTGAAGATGACCCAATACCTCATCCTAATTTTGAATCATCCTCAAATGCATTGGATCTTTAAGAACACCAGCTTGATGACCTCATACATCAAGAAGAGAATATTTAAGAGGTAGTTGTTCTAGATGATAAAGAGGATAAAGATGATTAGCAACTACAAATGAAGTTCTTTCAAGAGCTTGAAGAGCTTTTCCAAGTTGAGGGTCAAGTACATGACAAGGTGAATAAAGAGTCTTCCATGGAGGAAAATGATCAAGATTGGGTAGAATATTCAAATATCCTTGATGAGCTAGAAGAAATTTTAACTGAGAAGAAACCCAATCTTATTGAGAACACTATAGAAATCAAGAAGGTATGCCTTGTTGAAGCACCATAGGAGGTTATAATTGAGGATCCATATGAGAAATTTGAGGCTATTTGGATACAATTAGAGTTAATTTCCATATATATCCTATTTAGAAATTCTTGGTTCTCATTGAACATTATACCAATAAAGTTGACAAATAACCTGAAAAAGTTGGAGGCATCAATGTTAAGGATCAAAAGACTATATGCCTCATTCATTCCTTCATGTCATGAAATAAGAAGGGTTTCAAACTTACCCTTTGATCTATGAGGGATTTTTCATCTTAGGTTAGTTAGTGTTTGAGTTATTTTTTTTATTTTGGTGTGTGTGTTCCATAAGTGCTCATGAAGCACATGTGTGTTTTCTTTTTCTTTGTGTTTATCTTTTGTTTTGTGTGGTTGAGGTAGTCATTAGTCTTGTCTTGATAAAATATTGTTGTCAAGTGTCAAGTCCTATTTTTGTGTTTTATATTTTAGATGACTCCTCGAGCCCAATGGACTAATAAGGCTATTGGTCTAGTTAGCATAACAGGCATGCTACCCCTATGAGTCACCAATTTGTTGACCAAATTTGACCCTTCAGGTCAAACTGGGACCCCTATAGGTAAAAAATTGATCCTTAAAGGTTTATATGGGGTTTAATATTTTTTCATGGGGTGTATTATAATTTATTTGATGTCATTTAATGCCATATTAGCCTTGGTCTTGGTCTAATTATTCAATATATCAATTTGAGTCATTTAATAGACATTTAAGGGTCATAAATGAAAGTGGCATCATTTTCAAGGTGTTAAAGTGCCCTATTTTACATTCAAACATAAAATAATTCATATTACCTATCAATAATGTTATTTCATATGAAACTTGTAGGTTATCTAACTGAAAATCAAGGAATCAACTAAAAAAGGAAGAGTTTCACACTTGTACAACCCATGAGGGAGTGTGACACATAGGATAAGGTTTTGAGATGACTCTTTAGCTTCCTAAGACTCATTTACATGTTTCACTTGCTTTGTAAGTGTCATTTTTGAGATAAAAATATTCTACTCCTTCTTTTACCCTTCTAGACACATAGAAGTGGTCAACATGTTTGTGCTTAGTACAACCAATTGAGGAGGTTTCAAACCAAACGCCTTTGGGGGTGAAATTAATATTATAAATATACATTTACATAATAATATTTCAAATATTGGTCAACTATGCTTTATGAATCATCCCTAACAAGTTGACTATATTTTTCTGCTTACCAATCTATGCACCCTATAGATTTTAATCTTATTTCAATGATTCCATACGATATAGATATTTTTATTGATTATATAAGATTTTTAATACATAATATAATGATATAAATGTTTTTTTATCATTTAAAATTTATGGGCAAAGTATCTTAAGTTGCAAGAGAAAGCACGATTCTATGTTACAGGTAGATTTTCACCATTTATAGGATATTCATGCTTTGATAGTGGTTTTTGAGTGTGAAGATAGGATGGTTTACATTATATAAATTTTATATTTAACACATTAACCTTTCAACCTCTTTTCCCAAAGCAATCTATATGGAATTGCAATCATATGTAACTTACTAGTCAGGCAACCATGAATGTATGTCTGCAGGTGCTATGAAGGAAGAGTTCACATTGAAAATAAGGTATTGACACTTTATTAAAATGATTTAGAATTTTAATAGTGTATTTGGAGTTATCTATAGAATAATATAACCCATTTAAGGCCAAATACTATGCCCATTACACCAATCCTTCTCACTGCCTACATATATGAAAATTCTCATCTACAGGTGCCCTCATAAGACTAATCATGTTGGAAGGGAGTAAGGATAAATATGAGAGTCTATTTTAAATCCTTGAGATATATCTAAAAATCATGAAATGACAAAAATTAGTGCATTTTTCACACTCATTACTCACTGTCTAAATTTTTGCATTCTCTACTATATGTGACAATAACCACTTACAATTGGCACTAGCAGAGGTATTTAAGTCCTTGTATGGGATGTTGTAACATGAAAAAAACATTTAATTATAATATGTTTAGGTTTAATTTATCATAATATATCTTCTTGAAGTGTCAAATGAGAAAATGGAGATATGGACTACCTTAAAAAACATGACTATGTGTTTAGGGACCAAATCCCTAAAATAGGAAAATAAAGGCCTGAAGTCATTTTGTCAATGTCTTTTAACATGGTCATAAATAGTTTTGAGGAACCTAAATGACTAAATATAGTATCCCCTATATGTTATAATAACCATGAAAATTTTGGAAGGCTAATGATTGGTAGAAAGTGGTTGTTGAAGGACCCAAAATCACACTTTTATGCACTAAATTCCTTCACTGTTATCTACAAGATTTGGATGACTAAGTGACCTTTGTGTTCTAAGTTGATAGTCTAAACCATAAATTCATGTTTTAATTGATTTTTATGGTTGTAAATAACATTTATGATCTATAGGATCATCAAAGAGGTTCATAGGTTATGTTTTAGACCCCCATATACACCTACATGTGTCTACTTCTTCAACTATGCACCTACAACCAAAGGTCATTTTCTACATCATCTATAGAAAGGGATTAAACATGAAACTATAAATGTTTGTTTATGAATTATGATTTTAATTGGTTTAAATAATCAAAATTTAAGGTGATACATTCCCCAAGATAAATTCTCACCCACATGCCTCTACTTGTTCCAATACAGTCAACTATAGTTGACTATAGTAAGTAGTGGGGTTGGGAAGTGAAGTTTGAGTGTTGGTATAGCACAAGGATGAGGAAAATGCATCCCAAAAAGTGTCAAATGATCCTAAAATGATATAAGGATATATTAAAACACTATATTTAAGTTTCATGCACTAGTTACAAGCACAACCACCTACAAGACTCATTGTTGAGGAAGAGATGCAGGAAACACAATCAACACTTTAAGCAATGAACTCAAGGGTATGACTTGAAGAGTGTTAGAAAGGGTTAATAATACTTATATGTGATTCAAAAATTAGGATAGATTCTTCATGGTACACCAATGGCATGGAAATAGATAAGGATATCCCCAAATAAGTAACACATAGTCCATTAGAGGAATCCCTACATACAGTCCTTTTTCTAATAAGTTTGTCTTAGGTATTTGAAAAATTAAAAGGTCAAATGATGTTATAAAAATATAAAATATTGTGTATATAATTTTAATAAATTTTATAATCCTCTCCAACATTCACCATTTTTTTAGAAAATAGGGGAGTGCCCTCTATTTTATATTAGATAGAGGGCACTCCCTTTGTGCATAAACCTTGCAGTCTTGGAAAATGAGGATGAAAGGGTGAAATAGAGGTTATTTGGGCATGGAAATGATGTGTTTTTATTTGGGTAATATCAAAACTAACATGATATACCTTACACAAATGGGAGAAATTAAATATGGAGGTTTAGAACCTCAAATGCATAAACAAACTATTAAGCATGGTTAGGCCTAGTGCCGAAATGAGAAGTCATATTCAATTCTAACATGAGGTAAGCATCCAAATGGATTGTGGCATGTTTTTAGGGTCATTATAGGTTTTTTAAATCTTTAAATTTGTAGAGGAAACACGAGGAATTCATTTTGAGCTCAGAGACAACATTAGGCCTGTAAGAAATTGAGAATCAAACTCGATAGGGCAACACTAGAAGCTCATATCTCCCTTGGAACTTTTCATGGATATATAAGTAGTTTGGGGAGGTTATTAGGGTCCTTTAACATCATTATTTTTATATTTTTTTACATTTCCAACCTTCCATCTTCGTGAACAAACCTTAAGAGTAGAAATGACCCAAAACCCTTGCAAACCCTTGGATAAGGACCTAAATGGGAAGATGAGGTTAGAAATATATCCTAATGGGTCATAATGACCATGAAAGTTATTTAACCTTGTATAATAATCTCCCAAGATACTCCTTATCCTTTTGGACTATATGAAATTGTATAGATGGAGTATAAAATAGGGTATTTTTTATTGTTTTATGCATTGTGCAAGTTATAAGAGTTTCAAGAGATGAAATGAAATTTGGAAGGAATCATGAGGCTTAATATAAATACCCATTTCCATTTAATTCCTTGTAAAAACTTCTTAGTGTGCCTACTATAGCTCTCATCTCAGCCAGTCAAAAATGGCATAGTGAACATGGTGGTGAGAAGTGTGAAAACTTTAAGTGGAAATGATTTTAAGGTGTGCCCAATGTCTCTAAGGTAATGGAGGGTATTTAAAAATGTCATCTAATACATTATATTAATTTACATGGAAACCTAATGCATTTTTGAAATCCAAGTGTGAGAGGTGATTGAAAGAGGAATTTTTTTTAGTACAGACAATGATAGCTCATTTTTAGATGATTCCAGATGACTAGGGATACAACCAATGTATGGAGAGGTATGTATGAAATCCTTCCCTCTCATTATAATCATAAAACATATCCCTAACAAGTTTTATAATGTTTGAATAAAGCTAAATAATGAAGGCAATTTTTTGAGCTAGCAAAGGGAATTTCATGCCACTTTTCATGAGTTTCATGACTTGGGAAGCCACTTGTCTCTTATAACCTTTGATGTTCCATTTAAAATCATATTACCATGCACATGTAACTAATTTTATAAACTTTAAAAGTTTATTTATAACCTTTGGACTTCTCTCTTCTCCTTTCTCTCTCTCTCAAGTTCTATAAGAACTAGCCATTTTGGCCTTTGTAAACTATGTTCCACCTGAGTATGGCAAAGCCTTACTCATTTGAATACCATGGATCCATAAATAATACTGATTTTTACCTCTTTGATGATTATTCATGGTGTTTTTTACTTGGATGATTGATATTTATTAGTGATGACTCTTGTTTCCTTAGCATGTTGTCTCATTCTCTCACCTATTTGCAGTTGGAAAGCTTCTTTTTGTAAGTCATGTGAAGTGTTCTAGGAAGTATCAAGGTTTAATGAGTTATTATACTCAATAGTGTCATTATAGACCTCTTGTCTATTCCTACTATCCTAAACATTCACCATAACCTCACAATGAAACATTGATATAAAAAGATGTAGCTTTGAGAAGTGTATGTTTGGTTAGTCCCTTGTTCTCATGTGTGACATGTAGCTGGTTATTAGTCATCAACTAGTTTGGTGTATCACCTCCTTTACGATAGTTTACTTTTAGTTTTCTCTCCCTTTTTCCTCACAAATTTTATGTGTAGTAGTTATTTTCAAGTGGTACATCAAGGGAGATAGCCCTATCTAGAGATTCAAATCATTCTTAGGCTACCCATAGCCTAAAGGTGTTTCAATTATGCCACTTGGATGAGGAAAGCTGAGACATATCCTCAAAGGGTGAAAATCCAAGTGACACCAGGGACTTAATGATGCTTGAATGAAATGAAAATAATTCTAAGAAAGGAGAAATAGAGAACTATATTATCCATATAAGAAACCAAATTTAGCAACATAGTCGATTGGGTTGACCTAGTAATGCTAAATAGGGATGATAAAGCTACAAGGTAGACTAGGTCGACCTAGTAGGGGAAATAGGGTCTGAGGTAAAAAGAGTAAAAAGTCAACATGGTCAACCTAATACTAAAAATAGGTGTTAAAAAAAGTATAGGGTTGATTGGGTCAACTTAGTAGTAGTAATAAAAAGGCAAAAAAGGTGAAGGGGCAATTGGGTCTACCTAGTTTTGGTAACAGGGATCACAAATAGTCTATAAGAGACTGAGTTGAAGAATGATTATGTACTAAAAATAGGGAATTTTTTTTAAACTAATTTAAAATCAAGAGATGAAAATAAATACACAATCAATTACATCAATGAGAACGCTCTTATTGAGGCACACAACACAAAACCTTACACCAACACTAGCCAATGTAAGATTTTTCAATACAACACAAAGTGATCAAAGAGAAAATAGTCAACTCAAGAGTAAATGCTAACTAAGTGGTCATCTTAAGTGTTTTTATATTATTATAAAGTTTATAATTAATGTGATAGGGAAGTTGGATATAAGTAGGGAATTAGAAAGTAATCTAGAGATAGTTTCAAGATGTTTAGGTTAAAAGTGATCCATGTTGGAAATGGTACTATTTTAGTATTGGGGCCTAGCCCCTCACTTCACAATCCTATAATGGTAAGGGTGTTGGGTTCTTTTCCAATATATACTATTAACCACATATTTACACTTGGCTAGAAAACAAAGTTAGCTTCCCCCTTTATGATGAAATCCAAGTAGGTAGTCCTCAGGAAGATAATTATTTAACATGTTTTGAATGTTAAGTGATTTGGGATTGTGTGAAAAAAGATAAAAATAGTGAAACTAAATTTTATTTTTAAAAACTACCTAATTATACTATGTGAGATACTCTAAGCATTCAAACAATTGAAAGTGAAAGTGTGAACTAATTACTAGCTTTTAGTTGTTAATTCCCAAAAGATAAGCATGATATAGAGCCGATTCAGATAATATTGTATGTAAATAACATAAAATAGAGTTGATAGTGTTTAAAATTTATCGAAGAAGTAAAGGTATTTAATAACTAAGTTGATAGTGTTGACTTAGTCTTTTAGACATAAGATAATATACAAAACTACGTCGATAGGGTCAACATAGTTTGTTGTGGGGGTATAGTTTTAAAGACTGAAAACTTACACAAAATATAACTAAAATGAAGAATTTAATTGAAAGAGAAAGAAATAAAATAACCTTGGTGGGTTGGCATATGCTTAGATTTATAAAATTTCTATTTAATCTACTTTAAATTTCTGCCAACTAATTCGATTGGGTCGAGCTAGTTTTGTGAAAACCTACTGCTGAAGCCTGTAAAAATAACTAAGTCAATAGGGTCAACCTAATTTGTTTTCTAGAAGCTATTTGTAAAACTATGTCAACAAAGTCAACCTATTTTACTATCTATATGCTTAAAAATAATACTGTGTTGACATGTTCGATCTAAGAACCTATATCTAATGATGACCTACATAGATAGAATGGAGTCATTGATATGACTGTGTGTTAAATGTATGCCTTAAAAGTTAGAAATATACTGACATAGTTGACCTAGTATCTCAAATATAAGATGATAATAAAATGACATAATTTGAAAAATGTGAAAGAAATCCTGCAAGGGTTAGATTCATGTTGATTTCACCATAATGTATGAAATTAGAAATACATGAGATCTATAAATCAATCCTAACTTAGAGAAGATAGATCCTACTTACACTTCCAATTGGGGATACATTAGATAATCATGAACATGACCACTATGGGGATCCACTAGACCCAATTAGTGGATCTCTTATCATAATAAGTTCACTACTAAGCCTTTAGTCTAAGAAAAATATTGCAACAACAATAAGGGGGTCCTATGTTTTCATATTCATTATGTTAATAACAAGTAAAGTAAAAGCCTAATCTAGTTCTCACCAAAGCTTGTGGCATAAAATGGGGTTAGTAAACATAAAATCAAACATGCATAAAAGAATCTTAATTAAGCTACATATAGGTAAGATCTTAATGTATGGAGAGGAGTAATATTAATCAAAACCCATTATTTATGCTACTTATATATACCAAAGAGAGGAACAAAGTTAGAGATACTTACCTAAATTGATGAACCTGTGAAGACTCAATCTCTCCCTTGGCCAAAGGTGATTCACAAGAGGTTATTATGGTTTGTAAGGATCACTAAGAAAAGATAAAGCATCCAATAATTATCCACAAGACTGTATCTCTAAGTAGAATCCCTAAACTAAGACTCCTCAAGTATAATGGTGGAAGAGTATATTGTAAAAAAGTGTAAATGAATAATAACTCATATACTCATCTGTCTAAATGACTGAAATGAATGTGTTTATATAGGTAAATCTAACTCTGACCTATTTCAAAATTTATAGCTAACAAGGTCAACCTAGTTCTGATTTTGACAATGCAACATGTTGAATAATGAACTAAGTCGGCAATGTAGGTTGATTATAAAAATAAAATAGGGTCGACCTAGCTAATCTAGTCTTAAAAGCATTGAAAGAATATTTAGGTCAGGTAAAGGCTAAATGAATATGGAAAATGACTAGAGGAGGGTGAAAACAGGAGACTAAGATTAGGGAAATGTTTTTTAAGAGACAAGTGTGTAGATATCAAGTGTCAAAAGGGACAACAATTTTATGAAACACTAATGGTCTACCCACCCCTTTCCCGATACACCCCCTAAGGCATGTACTCAGAGAGATTGAGACTCAATAGGTTCCTAAAATATAGAAATAATTAGTAATTGATAAAGTTTAAAATATTATGTATATACAGGGACTCTATAAGAACACGAGGTGTCCAATCTGAAGATGTACTCAGGGTGGTTGGCTCAGTGACTCTATAATATCTAAATGTTTTATTATCTACTAGACAAGTGTATAAGTATCTATCATGTAAAAATTTGATGCATCTATGTAAGGTAGAGGGTACATCCTCCATAGCATTTATCCAATGCCTCCCAAGTAATAGGTTGTAGTACAAATGATTAGGCATCGCCTAAAACTATGTACGTAATTTTTTGGCCTGATAATAATATTCAATGTAATAGAGACCAATGTTCACCTAAGAATTTCATCAATTTTTTTGATATTATTATGTCTTCTGAATGGGTGTTATATCAACCCCCATATTTTTATAAACGTGAGGTTGCGTATGTTAATTCTTGAACCACTGTCAATTAGAACTCATTTAATAGTCATGGTATTGATTTTTACTTGAATAAAAATGGTAAATTCTAATAAATAACTGACTATGATGGTAAATCCTCATTGTAAAAAGATATAACATCCTTAATGTCCTTGATAGTTTCATGATAGATGCAAATTAAGATGGTTTTATGTCACGAGGCAAAGATGTATGGTTGTGTGTTTGAAAAATAATATGTATACACATAATATTTTTAACTTTTGTCAAATACTGATGCTTTACATCTTGTAGGAACCCATCAAGACTCAATCTCTATGAGTGCATGCCTTAATGGGTGCACTGGGAAAGGGGTGGGTAGACATTTGGTGCTTCTTAGGATTATTATCCCTTATTACCACATTATTACCAATCCAACTAGTTCATAAAACCTTTCCCTAGGCTGTTTCTCCTCCCTTGCACAATCTTATAGTATTTTTCCTCTTTCTATCCTTCATTTCCTTACATGGCAGCCTTTTGACCTCTTTAGAATGTTAGGTCAACCTGGTTGACCTATTACAATTTAGGGACCCTTTTCTCTCTTTTGGTTTGTTGACCTCTTGGCCGACCTGGCACAAACCAAGTGAGTTAGCCCAAAAATGTACTAGGTCGACTAGGTTGACCTAACACAATTGACATATCCAAAATATTTTAGGGTAAGTTCTACCTATAAATATAAGGTCATTTCAGCCATTATTAAGATATGTAATCAATAGTTATTATTCACTCATGCTTCTTCACAATCTACTCTTCCATCATTCTACTTGAGGAGACTTAGTTTAGGTTTTTTAGTTTGGAGAATTAGTCTTGTAGATAGGTCTTGGATGCTTTGGGCTAACAAATTGATCCTTACGAACCAAAACAACCTCTTGTAAAGCTCCATTAGCCAAGGGAGAGATTGAGTCTCAATGGGTTCACATTTAGATAAGTATATTCTTTGTTCTCTCTTTTAGTAGATAGGAGTATCATAAGTGTTGGCTCAAATAATAGTACTCTTCACATTTCATGTATTAGAGTGTTACTCACACTTAATTTATATGAGGTTCTCTATACATGTTTTGATTTATTTTGATTTTCTAACCCCTTACTTTGTGCCACAAGCTTTGGTATGCACTAGATTATATTTACTTTCTTGTTATTATATTCGTGAAATATTAAATCATAAGACTCTTTTAGGGTTGTTGTATGAGTGTGTTAGACTGTAGGCTAGAACCCAACCTCACATAGTGTGTTGTGACAAGTGATCCCCTAATCAGGCCTAGAGGATCCTCATATTGGTCATGCTCTTTCTTAACAATTATATACTCCCCAATCAGAAGTGTAGGTGTGCTTTATCCCATTTGATCCAAGATTGATTTATGGACATGATGAATTTTTGATTGCATACATTCTGTTGAACTTGACGTGAAACTAACCCTTTCATCATTTATTTCACTTATTTCATTTCTATTCATCATTATTTTTATCATATCTTTATTATGCTAGATCGACCCTATCGACCTAGTTTATTTATCTCTGTGCACAAGTTTGTAAGAATAGGTAACTAGCTCAACCAACTTGACACAGTATAGGTTTATAGACTCGCAAAATTTTGTTCAGACAACTAGATCGACCAACTTGACCGAGTTCAAATTTTTAAAGTTTCTAGACTTCATATTCAACCTACTAGGTTGACCAGGTTGACCTAGTGCATTTTCAACACTTTTTCAACAAGTTATTGTATATCTTGTTCAACCAACTCAACCTAGTTTGCAAGATTGCTTCCAGTTTTCTCCAAGGTCTTAAATTAGTAATCTTCTCCTTTTCATCTCTAAGCCATTCAGATTAGTTTCTATTTTTTTATATCTTTCCTTTTCTATATTTCCTTTCAAAGTTTGTAGTCTTTAAAAATGCCTCTGCACAATCAACTAGGTCAACCCTATTGACCTAGTTCTATGTTATGTATTTTTTGAAATAACTAGGTCAACCTAATCGACCTAGTTCACTTTCAAAATTTGATTTTACAGTATAGGTTTGACCCTGTCAACCCTATTCTATATGATTACCCATATAGTTTCTCAACTATACCTTATTTCAAAGTTGGAATTAACCAAATATGTTAATCACATCTTTCTTTTAATTTTATTGCATTATTAGAATAGTTCACATAGTCTAATTAGGGGATTTTCAATTAATCATTTAGTTGCACTATTTCTATTCTTTTGTACACACGGCCAAACCACATAAACATCATCAAGCATTTAAACATTTGGCTATCTAGGTATATCTATTTTATGTTGACTAAATTGTAATTTTATTCATAAGGATTTTTATAGGTTAATTGATGTCATTTAATGTTATACTAGCCTTGGTCTTTAGTAATTTTAGTCCTTTGGGTCATTTTGAGGTCAAAAAAGTTGCATTTAATGGCTTGTATGGATTTATTGAAAAGTGTGAAGGTTAAAAAATGTGATTTCACATCCCATGTGTCATTATATGTCTTAATTAATTGACATAACTAAAATGTGGTACTTTCATTAGAAAAAAAGGTAGTTTTCTTGAGAAAGGAGAAGAAAATGACACTTGTACAACCTATGAGGAAGTGCGCCATGTGGTAAAATATCATGTAACATCCCTTCATCTTCCCCACACTCATCCCAACATTTTATTTTCTTTGTAAGTGCCATTTTTTCCCAAAACCATTCTACTCTATCTTTGCTTTCTTAGACATGCATAAGTGACCTTCAAGTTTTTGTTCAATATGGATAGTTGAACATCCCTAGAGGTTTCAATTAAAATGCTTCTAGGAGGTTTTATTAAAATAATATACCTTATTTTCCATATAAATATTTTGAACAATGGTAGTTATTTTTTCATGAACCATCCTCATGAAGTTGACTGTACTTTTTTTCTTGCTAATCTGTGCACCTTACAAGTTTTGATCTTATTTAGGAAATTCCATATAACTCAGCTACTAATATTGGTTTAAAAGGATTTTAAATATCCCGAATAATTTTTTCCATGCATGGGTTCATGTTCCAAGGTGTTTTCATGGGCAAATCATCTTGGGTTTGCATACTAGTCTTATGTGGGATGACAGGCCTATTTTCACCATTTCCAGATCTTCATGATTTGAAAATGTATTTATATGGTCATGATAGGTCTATTTTCATGTTTTAAATTTGATCTTGTTCCTTTACTCCTTTAAAAATTAATTCTCCAAGCAATCTTCATAGTTGTAGTCATATGCAAGAAATACAGTCAGTTTGCCATGAACAACTCATCCACAGGTGCCATAAAGGAAGTGTTCATGTTGAAAGGAGGGTGTTGACACTTATATAGGTGTTTTATAATGTGAAATATGAATTTTTAAGTATTATATATGTCTAAAACTCATGAAATATCAAAGGGAAGGCTCACTATTTAATTTACTCACCCTTACTGCCTGCACACTGAATGCACACCTACAGGTGGCATAGTAGAGGGGTATGTTGTCATAATGGAGTATTAAAACATGAATTTAAGCTTTTATTGAGACCTAAATATGTGCCTTGAATTTATTACATTTTAAAGAGGATAAATGAGAGTGAAACTATGCTAAAAGGTTCAAGTGACTATGTTCAGGCTATAAGTCCCTAAAGGAACAAAACAAAGATCTTATAAGTCTTGTTGATATATTGGAACATGGTTGATATGAATTGTGAATAAAATATATGACCATTTTTTGTAGCCTATAATATGGAGAAAAACCTTGAAAATTTGGAAGGGCATATGAAAAATGGAAGGTGGTTTTTGAGAATCCTAAAAGTGCACTTTCATGCACTGATTTTGGGCAGTAAACCTATAGGAATTTTGAGTTTTAAACAACCTTTGTTTCTAAAGTTGACACTAGACCATGATAACAAATATAAATAGTTAAAAATAGTGAAAATTATAATTATGATCTAAAAAATTATTAATCAAAGTTTTATACATATTGTTTAGGGTCTTAAGTAAGCTACAAGTGTCCTTTCCTCTCATAGTGTGCACCTACAATAGGGGTTAAACTCCTACACAATCCATATGAAGGCTTAAGAATGAGAAGATCAATTGACAAATGGAAAATGAATTACATAGAACTTATTAGAGATCCAAAATAACATGTTATATATTAAGTGTGTAATTCACACCTATAGGTGTTCATTCAAGTGATAATGCACACTTATAGCCACTAAGGATGACTATAAAATAATGAACAGAGGCAGTGTTTTTGGTGTGAGGATGGCATCAACATGGGATAAAATGATACAATTAATTACCAAATTATCTTAGAAGGTGGTAAGGATACATTAAAACATCATTACTAATGCCTAATTCATGAAAAATATGCACCTATAGGTACACTAAATAAGCAAAACATAGTTACAATCAAGGAAGTGATACTCAGTCTAAATTAGGTAGTGAGTTAGTTTAGGGTTCAAGGTGATGAATAAGGAATAGTAAAGGTGAAAAATTGAATCCAAATAAATCTAAAGGAGTTTTTAATCATTATTTCAATCCTAATTCATGAAGGGTAACCTACAAGTGGGACCTATACTTGAATAAAACACAGTCACAATTATTTAGCACTAAATCTTGACTAAGCTATATCAGAAGTACATGGAAGGTTAGAATAATGAATATAGGTTAGGAAACATATAAAAAATTTATAAAATTATTTATAAACCCTCATACAAGTGAAATAAATCATAATAAAGGACTCTATAATGCAAAATACAGTCAAATGGGGAAATGCCTGCACACAGTATCTTCCCTCACAGTCTACTTTGGTTTTAAATGACTTTAGAGGGTATAATCATAAAATTAATGGCTATAATTTTATATATTACATGTATGAGACTTAAAAAATCCTATATATTAGATAAAATTATTTAAATAAATAGGGGAGTGCCCTCTATTTTGTCTCAAATAGAGGGCACTCCCTTATGAGCACAAACTGGTAGGTTTACAAGATGAGTGGTGAGGTGAGACCCAAGATATTTTTTAATTTTTAAAAAAGGTTTTAAAATATATATAAAATCTATGAAGACATATAAAACCAATCAAGAAGGGATGAATCTTAACAAGGTGTCCCAGACCATCAGGTTTGTAAGCAGGCCTAGTAGGGATAATTAAGGCCTAGAAGACAAAATGAAAATCACTCTCATTTATAGTATGGAGTGATAATTATAACATATATATACATGTTTAAGAGGTAAATATAGAGGTGTTTGATCTATTTGGAGGTAGAGAAAATTGTCAAAATTCATTTTGAGTTCTAAGGTGGAGTCAAGCCTGTTAGGCAAGGTTCAAGCCTAAGGCCAAATGAGGGGTCATTCACAATTATAGAATGAGATGAGAATTAACATGAATTGTAACATGTATATTGGGTCATTATAGAAGTTTATGAACCATTTTTATGCAAATAAACCATAGAGGAAGACATTTTTGGACTTTAAGACAATTTAGGCTTGTTGGAATGGAGGAAGGAGCTCGATAAGGCAATTTTAGAAACTCATATTTTCTTAGAGGATTTGCATGGGAGACAAAAAAGTATGGAGTAATTAGGTAGGATCATAAAAATCACTTTTGTGACATTATTTTGATATTTGGACATTAGACCTTTATGAAACATCACTAAAGGTCAAAACTGCTCAAAAACCCTCCAAAACCCTTGTAAAGACTAGTTTCAGGAAATGAGAGAGATAATGAACCAAAATGGACTAGAATTGAATTAATGATGATTGGAAGATAAATAGGACTTATTCAGGCCTCCTACCATCAAAATTATTTGTACAAAATCTATACGAACATGGTAGAAACAAGGTTTTATTAATTATTTTATGTGTTTTTAGGCTAAAAGAGGTTTAAAGAGATGAAATAAAGTTTGGGTGAAATATTAGGACTTTTAATAACTACATATGAAAATTTTATGCCTTAGAAAAACTTATAAGTGTGTAAATAGGAGCTCTCATCTCAGCTAGTCAAAACTGGCATATTGAACAAGCTAGTGAAGAGGGTGGAAAACTTCAAGTGAACTAATTTTAAGGTGTGCCTAATGATTATAAGGACATGGATGGTATTAAAATGTGGAATAAACTCAATCCCATGGATTTTATTGAGAAACTGATGCCTTTTTAGAGGCCAAGTGTGTAGGGTGTATAAAGAAGGCATTTTTTTGACTACAGATGATGATGTCTCACTTTCAGGGGATTTCAGATGACCAAGCCTACAAAAAATGCATGGAGAGACATGATTGAAAAAATTAACCTTAATTAAAATAATAATACCTATCCCTAATTAGTTTTGGGATGTTCAATCAGAAATCATGAAGGCAATTTTTTGAGCTAGAATGAGGAGTTTTATGCCACTTTGCAAGAGTTTGACGACTTGGATAGACACTTGTGTTTCTTGACCTTAAATGTTTCATCCCATATCCTCTTATTATTCACAATTAAATAATTCTCTTAGCTTGATGAGTGATATTGTGACCCTTGGAATTCTCTCTTCTCCTCTCTCTCTCAAGTTATATAATAACTAGCCATTTTGGCCATTTTAACTTATGCTTCACCTAAGTATGGCAAATCCCTACTCAATTGCATACCATTTTATCAATATAATAATGATTTTTACCTATTAATGACTGTTCTTAGTGTTTTTTACTTGAATGTTTGATCTTGTTTAGTGAATACTATGGATTCCTTAGCATGTTGTCTCATTATTGCATCTTATTTACAGTTAGAAAGCTTTTTCTTGTAGGGAATGTAAAGTGTTCTAATAAATGTCAAGGATTGAGTGAGTTAGTATTTTAATTATTACCATTAAAGGCCTCTTGTCTAGTCATCCTATCTTTTCACATTCATATATAACCTCATAATGTAACATTGATGTGAGAAGATGCAAATTAGAGAAGTGTATGTTTAGTTTGTCCCTTGATTTCATGTGTAACATGTTGTTGATTGGAAGTCATCATATAATTTTGTGTATCACTTCCCTTAGAATATTTTTCTTTTATTTATCTCTCTCCCTTCCCCCCCCAAAAAAATAAAGTTTAGGTGTAGTTATAATCCATACATCAAGGGAGCTAACCTTATCTAGATATTCACCTCATCCTCAGGCTACCCACAAGCCTAGATGTGTTTCCATTGTGCCAATTGGATGAGTAGATATTTTTCATCTCCTTAATGGGTGTAAATAAAAGTGACACCACTTATATTTCATCACCAAGGAGGAAGTTGACTTTATGCTCTGGTCAAGTATAAATAATGGCTAATGGGATATTTTGGCTAAGCACCTGATACCCTTATCGCTATGGTGCGTGAAGTGAGGGGGTAGGCCCAAATACCAAGATTGTATCATTTATTATATATTACCTTTCATCATAAACTTACTTTAAGCTATCCATATATTACTATCTAGTACCTTGATTATAGCTAATTCCCTTTTACATTTAAAATCATTCTTAATAATCCAATCAACATTTTGGATTGATCAAGTAGCTAGCTTTGATTTCAAGTTATTTGATTTCTTTTTGATCAATTATGTGTGAAAATTCTTGCATTATCTAGTGTTAGTGCAAGATTTTACTTTATGTGCATTAATTAGATTGGCCAACATCAATTCAGTTGACTGTGTGTTTTCTTTTTGCACTTACTATGTTCTTAGATTAGCTATAAATTGTCTTGTTTCATTTCCAAGCTTGTTATGAATCTTTTCTTCTTCCTTGTTCACTGTACTAGGTTAACCTGATCGACCTAGTGATTTTTATGGCTTTTGTGTACTATAATGGATTGACCTGGTCAACCTAGTACAGTCTGTAGGTCCTATTTTTATGCTTGGTCAATCTGATTGACCTAGTACTATTTCTTGCTTTTCTTATTTTTCAAATCTAGTTTACCATTTCTCTAATTTTGTATCTTATTCATCTTTCTTTAGTCAAAATGAGGTCTCTTATCAGAATATTTTTGGATAGTCTAAATCAATTTAGATACTATATGGGATGTTCATTCCTTCCTCTCTTTTCCTCCCAAGATAATTATCACTCTTCGGGCACCTATTCTCCTCCTTCATCTATGAACTATAACATGGTGAAAATAACACCTCAAGATGAAGTTTATGGATCCAATCCTTTACATACTTATCAAGACACTTCTCAAAATCTCCAAACCAACATGGGAATGATTGATACAAATCTATTCAATAATCCCACTAATAACCCTCCTTCTAATCATCCTCTCCCTAACACTAATTCAGGGAGTGCACTAACAAACACCAACTCACCTCCTAATTTAACCCAAATCTTAGCTCAATTCATTTAACAAATGAACATCATGCAAAACTCTAATACCAACCAAATGATGCAACTTCAACAACATTTAATCAATGTAACTAATCAACCTCCAACTATTCATCCTTAAACTAATCCTAATTATATTCCTCCACCTTTTCGAGATGCCTTAGGAAATTTTATTCCTCAACTCATAATAAATAACAAGATGCTTCAAAATATTCAAAATGATCCTTTAGTTCTCTTCATTGTATCTATTGATATTGGTAACATAACTCCAACTACTAAAGACCCTAATTCATCACTCAAAGCCTTTGGTAACCTTTATAAAGAGTGGATCCAAACTAATACATTTTCCACAACTAAACTATTAGTAAAAACTTTCATTAATGATGTATTAGAATGGTATAATAAACTTCCTCAACATTCTATTTGGTAACTTGAAGATTTGGTCAATCCTTTGGTTAAAGAGTTTCAACATAATGATCTTCCTAAAAATTATCTTAGTCAATTCATAAATTATAAACAATCTCCTAATGAATCGGCTCATGACTTTATTAAAAGATGGAAATATTTAGCTCATAAAGCTGATCATAATATGACTAATGATAATTTATTCAAACTCTTTATTAATGCTTTGACTCCCACTCTTTAATACAAGGTTTGAACATTTACTCCTCAAAATCTTAATGAAGATCTTTACCAATCTAAATGTCAAGACTTTCTTATGAAGCAATTGAAACCCAAACATAAAATTTTTAAAGGATCATTTCAAACATTTAATGATATCACTAGTAATATTATCCAAGCCAAACCCAAAGTTGCCAAATCTGATGTTCCTTTGCCATCTCACACACCTCTTTTGGTTCATCAAATGAAATGATTTTTACCACCCTAAAAACCTTTCATTTATCCCAATACTCATCTTAAGTGGTACAATCTCAATCTATTCTAATGGATCTATGCCAATATTAGGCATTCTCCTGAATCTTGTAGAGGGATCACTAAGTGTGCCATTTATTATATGTTTGGTGACTCATTTAACCATGAGGATATGATCAAACTTCTTCATTAAGAGTATGCTACTGCATCTCGAAAAAAATAAACTTTTAAAGCTTCTACTTGTAATAATAAAAAATCTTATTCAAACAATAATCAATCAAATGTCAACGATGTTTGTGCCATCAATGATGATTATTACCTATATTATAAAAAATCTTAATATGTCAATGCTACTAAGGTTAATTATCATCATAAACCAACTCACAAAGATCTTGTTACCAAGCCTAAGAAACCATACTCATAATAAAATTACTTAAAGATACTACTACCACTCATGATGATTCAGATGTAATTGAGGAACAAATTCCTCTTTCTAATCCTCTTACCACATCTATACCTTTTAAATCTAATTTGCCTTTTAAACCTCAAGCTAGTTCTTCTAAATCACATTATAATTTTTTTGAAGAACTCAACTCTATGCCTTGTAATATTCCTCTTATGGAATTGGTTCACACTTCACCTTATCATCATAAATTTATTATGTAACAAATTTAAGACATTGAAGATCCAATCACCAATGTCAAAAAACCTCTCATTCTTGTGTTGATCTACCTACTACTTCATACAATTTTGGGCTATGGCTAAATTTTCACACAAACTTTTAAGGACATCCTATTGATGGTGAATATGTTCTTTAACTACAAAAACCTTGGGCTAGAAATTAAAGGTTAAAGTTATGGATGGAGGCTGGTATCCATATAGTTCCAAAAAATGAGACATTTGAGAAGAACTATGAATATAAGTATTATACCGCCATTCAACAAGTGGAAACCAATGAACCCATTTATCCTATTTATTAGAAATAAAAAACTAGATATATCCTTCTAGAGATTTGTTCACTACCTCAGTTTGTCCATCAGATTGAGGATGATAGGATGAACTATGATCCAATTGGGTGCCCAAACATGCAAATAACTTAGTCTAAAAATTGCTAGTGAAAATGAGATCTCTATCACTAATAATGATCTTAGGGGTACCATATAATTTATGAACTATATTGAGAAAAGTAGAAGATACTATACTAACAACAAATAGATATGATAAAAAATAAAAATGAGCATACTTACTAAGATGATCCACCGCAACCATGATAACGTTTTGACCATCAGATCTCAGTAACTCTCTAATCAAATCCATAGACACCTCTTCCCAACATTGGCTAGGGATGGATAAAGGCTATAATAGAACTGAGGTTTTGATGGTTTCTCCTTTATTTTGTTGATAGATCATATATTCAACCACATATTTCTAGACATCCCCCTTGAGTCCTTCCCAAAAAAAATCCTACTTGATTCTATAATAGGTTTTCAAAAATCTTGAATGACCTGTAATTAGAGTTGCATGAAGTTTCTAAAGGATTTTTTGTTTAAGAAGAGAATTATTACGTAGGTATAATCTATCTTTATATCATAATGCATCAACCTTCCATGCAAATTTTTCAAATCCACCCAAACTTTGTTGAAGATTCTGAATCAAATCATGGTTAGCACTATAATTTTCCCATTTTGATCATGCTTACTCTAGCCAATCTACCTATAGAATGGTCATATCACATACCAATGCCTCAACTGATTCATCATTCCTAGATAGTGCATCTGCCACTACATTGTCCTTGCCTTTTTTTGTAAACTATTTCAAAATCATATCCTAACATCTTAATTACCCATTTATGTTTTTATTTAGATGAAAACCATTGTTCCAAAAAATATTTGAGACTATCATGATTAGTCTTTACTTGAAAGTGACAACCCATCAAATAAGTTCTCCATTCTTTAACTGTATGCAAAATGGCCATCATTTACTTCTCATAGATGGGCTTGTGCTGATTTTTACCCATTAGTTGATGACTTTAAAATGCAAGTGGTCTGCCATCTTGCATGAGTACAACACCCATACCATACCCAGATGCATCACATTCAACAATAAAAGTCTTGGAAAAATTAGGAGTGGTTAACACTAGAGTGGTGCACATAGCCAATTTCAATTGTTCAAATGCTATAGTAGTTGTATTAGTGCATTGAAAGGAGTCTTTCTTAAACAAAGAGGTGAGTGGAGCTGTAATGCTACCATAATTTTTGACAAAATTATGATAGTAACTAGTTAGCGTCAGAAATACCCTTAGTTGCTTGAGTGTCTTAGGAATCAGCTAGTCCACCATTTCTTGGATTTTTTAAAGATCTAATTTCACTCCTTTATGTGAAACCAGATGACCCAAATACTCAAAATCATAAGCTTCAAATGTACATTTGGAAAATTTGGCATACAACTGATGTTTTAGAATTAAGAGTACATATTTCAAATGGTACAAATGCTCTTCTTAATTTTAACTGTAAATGAGGATATCATCAAAAAACACTAAAACAAATTTCCTCAAAAATGGCCTAAAAATAACATTCATCAAACTCTAAAAGGTGGATGGTACATATTGTAGACCAAAAGGCATAATTGGAAACTCATAATGGCCCTCATGAGTCCTAAAAGCTATTTTAGGTATTTCTTCATCATGGATCCAGATTTGATGATACCCAAAATATAGATCTAACTTGGTAAAATAAAGAGCACCATTTAATTCATCTAAAAAATCATCAATGATAGGAATAGTAAACTTATCTTTGATAGTGTACTTGTTGAGTTCTTTGTATTTAGGGCACATCCTCCAAGTGTCATCTTTCTTTCTCACCATGACAACTGGTAAAGAATATTCACTAGGCTGTGGTGAATGATTCCTGCATTTAGCATCTCCTATACCATCTTTTTAATTTCAATTTTTTGGGCATAGGGATACCTGTATGGCTTAATGTTAGGTGGTGTACTACCTATAATAAGTTTGATATCATGATCATGCATGTGGCTAGGTGGTAGTACTTTTAGCAGGTCATTAAAAAAATTAAATGGGCATCAATCACTTATAGATCAGGAAGTGTAGTTGGCTAAATTTTTATGAAAACAAGCGAGCTACAAATATTTTAGCACCCTTACAGAGAATCTTTGTAATTTTATGGGAGCTAATGAGTCATGGAGATTTATCCCTTAATCCTCTTAGCTCAAATGTCCTTCCCTTAGAATGAAAGTACATGAATAATTCTTGAAAATTCATCTCAATAGTGCCTAAAGTGATGAGCCACTGTACTCCCAAAATAATATTAGATCCCCCATAGGAATAACAAACATAGGAGAATCCAACAAGTAGTCTCCTATGGCTAGCTTAATACTATGACATTTTCTTGAGCACCTAATAGTACCACCATTTGCAATCATGATCTAAAATTTTGGAGTAGGATAAATGAAATAGTTCAAATGAACAACCAACTTATTATTGATGAAGTTGTGTGTGTTCCTAGAATCAATCAATACAGTGACCTTCTATTTCTTTAGGAAACCTACCACCTTAAGAGTTTGGGGAGTACTTTACCTAAAAGGGCATGATAGGAAATATTAGGTTGAGAGTCTTCAGATTATTCCTTAGGAACTTCTTCATCCATGCCAATTACCTCCTCCTCATCATCATCCTCATTGGCACCTTTGATGTAAAACAATTTCTTTTTAGCACAATGATGTTCTTTACTCCATTTGTTGTTTTAACCATAACATAACCCTTTGGCTTGATTCTCTTCAATTTGTCAAGGTGTTAATCTGGTGGGTTGAGGAAATTATGGTGCTAGAAAGGTGTGACCATGACCAATAGTGAAAGTTTTCTATTTGACCATCTAGTTTTATTTTTCCATGCATGCACATGGGATATCTTATGATACAGATGTTGGGTTAAACATTTTAAACTCTAATTAAATTCTATCTTTGAGGCCACTCAAAAAAAGTTCAATCTAATTTTCCTCACTCATGTTTTCCACTCATAAGGATAGATTTTGAAATTGATTAATATAATCCTTCATAGTTCCTATTTACCATAGTTTGGCAACTAGCTGAAGTAGTTCTCAGAGACATTATTTTGATAATGAGCCAACAACTCATTAATGAAAATAGACAATGTAACAAGAGCACCATTCTTTTTATTTTCAATACATAACTAAAGATACCAAATGAATTGCTTAGGTTTTAGATACAAAGATTCCACTATCACCTTCTGAAAACTAAGAGTTTGATGCATATCAAATAAATTCTCATTTTGGGTAATCCAAGTGAGAGGATCCTTACCATCAAACCTATGCATGTCCACTTTTGGAAACATCAGTTTCACACTAGAATTGGAGTTGTTAGTGTTGAGAGGAGGACCTGAATGATGAAGTGGAGGGTTGTTTGACTGTAACTAAGATGAAAGGGTAGCCAATTGCACAAAGATTTGATGCAATTGAGTGTGAACCCCATTAATCTCTCCATGCATCCTTGAAACATCAATTTAAATTTCAATAAATTCATCATGCCACACCAAGCCCTTTATGTTAACCTGAAGTTGAGAAATCAATGGATCTAAATTTTTAGATTCCATGTCACTAACAGAAGGAGTCTTAGGAGTTTTTTGCTCCCCTTTTCTTCCCTGAGTAGCAGGATTTACCATATATAAATTTTGGGAGGGTTTTCTTCCCAAAAAAAGTATACTAGGATATAGTACCATTGTAATCACCTCATCAAGACAAATCCAAAGACTCCTTTTATGTACTGGGGTAAAAAAATTTAACACCCAAAAAGTGTATCAGTAGAATATACCATTGCAATCATCTCATCGAGACAAATTCAACAACTGTAAATGTGCAAAGGGAATTTTTTTTAGAATTTTAACTATTTTTTTTTCAAAATAATGTTTCAAATAATACTACACTAACAAAAAAAATTAATTCTTCCCAAATTGCAAGTTATGTTTTTTTTATCCTTCCACTTGTAGAAGTTGTGCCTCGCTAGATCCAAAAAAACAACACTACAGAAAACTTTCCCAAATTGAAGATATGATACCACTTGTAATGAAATTACTTATATGTTTGCCTAAAATGATTATATATCACATAAAATAATAAATTATAATAGATCACACAACAACAATTGATAATAAAGTAGAATACTAGATAATATAGAAAATCTACTTGAAGGGGGTAACCTCCACATCAATGCAATAAGAGCATAATACTTCATATATGATCAAAGACTAACCAATACCTCCTATATATAGTCTACTTATCCATGGTTATTCCATAGGTTGACCTAAGTAAGAACATAAAAAAATGTAACAAGAATATAAAAGAGGTATGTAATCCACATGTTGGCCACATATATCCTTAGACATGCCAAAGGTTGAGGATGTAGCAATATTCCATAGATGAAGAACCACCTTCTATCGATTCTCAACCAACTAATGTCAATACCATTGAAACCTCATGTCCTTCTTCCAAACCTTCCATTGAATTTCTTGAAGAGGACATGATCAATAACAAAATTCTTTTTCACACCAATGATCTACCTCTCTTTATTGAAGTATCCATTAATACCACCCTTATCTAAAAAGTTCTAGTAGATGAAGGTTTTAGTATTAATATCACATCCTTATGGCTCATTCAATAACTAGGTTATAACAAAGATCATCTTAAACAAACCCATCTTACTTGTCATGTCTTTGACAAGACTAATAAAAAATGACTTGGTTGCATTTGACTTCCCTTAACCATTGGACTTAATACTATTATAATCAAGCTTATTGTCCTTGATCTTCTTTTATCTTATAACTTTCTTCTTGGTCATCCATGGACTCATCAAATGAGGACCATCATCTCTTCTGGTAGTCAGTGTATTAAATTCTTACATAATGGAAAATGTTACAAACATGAAGCTAATCCCAACCCATAAATCATCCAACTTCCCAATCCTAAGCCTCAATATTGAATTCCTAAAATCAATAGTGATCCTTTACCTAAGTTCATCAACATAGTCCTAATTTACCATTTACTCTTTTGGATTCTGATGATGATGAGCCCAATGAGTTACAACACACTTGCAATACTAAAAATCTACCCTCATATATTTTGGATTGGCTTCCTCCTCTCTTACCTAGAGATTGTGTTGTTCCTATCATGGATGAGATTACCAATTTTGTACGTCCATGAAATACTCAGGAACCATGTTTACCTAAAGATGCCTTCACTTTCAATTATTTTAGAGTGGCTAAATTATTATAAGATCCTCTCACCATGTCCCCTCTTACATTTAGCAACATTGGAATTTCACCTTCTGAAACTCCCCTCGATTCCCAAGCATGTATAATTTCTCCAACATATGATGACAACTATATCATGGCTCAATATCAATATAGAGACTTGGATGCTCAACACTATCAAAAGATTTTATCCCAAATTCATGCCTTCAATTAGGATTTACATACCATATCTACACATCATGACTTAGATCTTGAGGGTCATGTATGTCCTGCCAATTCTCTACTTATCGATACTCCTTGGGTGGTAGAGCAAATTACACCTTTCAAACCTATGAATGCTCCTACATATTCTCTACCTCCTATAAATCCTATAATTTCTTCAGATTCTTCTCCCATCATTGAATCTATCACCACTCCCATCTCTTTAGAGATATCCTCTTCATCTACTTTTGAACTTACACTAGATGCCAAGGCAACTGATGTCCGTCAAATTGATTCTGAATATGATAGCCATGGCAATAAAATTATAAAACTTAAAGTATATGTTGAATATTATGGTACTATTTCTAATTTTCCTAGTGATGAATATATTCTTGAGTTACTTCATGCTCGAGAACCTCAACTTCCTTAGCAACATCATAATCTTGGAAATTTTAAGAATAAAACTCCTTGCTTTAACAAAATTTCTGCTAGTATTGATCCTAAAATAGATCCAATTTCAGCATTGCCTAATGCATCTCACCACTTTCAATATGTAAATGACATGATTATCAAAGAAACAACTCATATTAAGTATGGTACCCCATATTATCTTCGACCAATCATGGTTTCTTGAGAACTCTCACCATCTGAGCATGACAACTTTAGCTTATTCTTTGATAAATATCAAGAGTCGTTCATTTGGTCCTACCAAGACATTCCTAGCATTGACCCTAGTATTATGGTTCATAACATCATCACTTATCCTGACGCTAAGGTAGTGAATCAAAAACAATAAAATTTCCCACTTGAAGTCATTAATCTGTGTCATAAGGAAATCATTAAACTACTTGATGATCATTAAACTAGTGGATTATTCTAAATGGATTTTTAACATTATTCCTATTTAGAATAAGGTCACTATGGTCATTTGCATTTGTATTTATTTTTTCAACCTTAATCTTGTTTGTCCTAAGGACAACTTCCCCTTACCTTCAATATATGTCATCGTCGATTCTATGGATGTCTATGAAACATTGTCTCTTATGGATGGCTTCTTAGCATACAATCAGATTCATATCACCCCTAAGGACCAACATAAGACTAATTTCATGATGTAATGAGGCACTTATTGTTATTTCAAAATTCCATTTGGCCTTAAAAATTCTTGAGCTACCTACCAACATTCTATGACTCACATCTTCCACAATCTTATCCACAAAATTGTTAAAACTTATATGGATGATCTTATTTCTAAATCCAAACATCATAAGAACCATCTTTCTGATCTTGATATCATATTTAACCATCTCTTTAAATACAAAGTTAGACTTAATCCTTTTAAATGCATTTTTGGAGTCACATCTGGCAAATTGTTAGGATTCTTGTCTCTCTATGTGGTATTGATGTTGACCCAACCAAAATTAGTGTTATTGTTAACATGCCCATTCCTTGATCTATTCTTGATATTCAAACTTATTTAGGAAAACTTGGAGCAATTAGATAATTTGTCCCCAAAATTGCTTATCACATTTACTCCATCAATTCTATTCTCAAGAAAGGTACAACCTTAGAATGGATGGATCCATGTCAAAAAGCCTTCGATAATATGAAAGAGTCATTGCTTCATCCACATACACTTCATCCACCTTCTAATGATACCATTAAGTCTCTATACTTCTTCTACACCTATTTTAGTTGGGGAAATTCTTTCCCAACAAGACGATACAAGAAAAGAGTATGCTATTTATTACATTAGTTGAGGCCTCATTGATTATGAGACACGTTATACCAAAGTTGAGCGTGATTACCTCACTATCTATTTTTCAGCTTAATATCTTCATAATTATATGTTATACCAAACTACTTATGTCATCATTCATTTTGAACCCCTTCATTATTTCTTCTCTAAATCCTTTCTTCCTAGAGATAGAATTGACAAATGGATGGTCTTACTTATGGAATTTGATCTCCACATCATCGTACAAAAATCTATTAAAGGGTAATTCATAGCTAACCAACTTATTGTAGCTCCCATTCTAGCCACTTCTTCACTTCAAAATGACCTTCTAGATGATAATATCCTTTACATTGAAGGTCTTAATCAAGATATATCCCTTAAAGATTATTTTCATAGCTTTATTACTAATCTTGAAGCCAATAATCTTGAAGAATCTTCCCCTCCCTCTGGTACTACTAAACGAAAGGTAGTTATCAAGGAGCTTCCCAAAATTAATATTGACTTGCATGAGGATACTTAGACCCTCCACTTTGATGGTGTTAAATGCCTTCAAGGATTTGGGGCAAGTTGCATTCTCACTAGTCCTCTTGGTAATATTATTCCTTTAGCCTTTTGATTCACCTTTGATGTCACCCACAATATGGCTAAATATGAAGCTCTTATCTTAGGCATGAGAGTTTCTCTTGATTTAGATATTCAATATCTTCATGCTTTAGGATATTCTCAGCTCATTTGTCATCAAGTTAATGGTGATTATCAATGTAAAATTGAGAACTTCATCACATATCATCAAATTTTAACCACTCTCACTAATGACTTTATCTCTTTCACTATCAAGCCTATTCCTTGAGACCAAAATTCCATTGTTGATTCTCTTACCTCTTCAACTTCTCTTTTTCATCTTTATCAAGTTCTTTTTGATCCTTCCTTTATTATTCAAATAATAAACTCTCCTTCATCTACCTAACCACCTAATTCACTTATTTATCACATCAAGGTTATGACTATTAAACAAAGTCCATGGTACCAATATATCATCTAATATTTAGAACATCAAACTTATCATCTTGATCTAGATTCTTATGAAAAGACATGCATTCATAAACAAGCTTTCAATTATGTATTTCAACATAACATCCTTTACTATCACAACATTGAAGGTACCTTGCTCCATTCCATTATACAAGATGAGGTTCCTCCTCTAATTGAATAAGAACATGGGGGCATTTATGGGAAACACTGTAACAAACATGCTACAACACGTAAATGACTACTTATGGGTTACTTTTGGCCTACTCTCGAAAAGGATGCAATTAACTATGCTAAGAAATGTAATCTTTATCAGCTTCACAGTGATCTTATCCATTCACCTCCTATCGAGCTTCAAGCTATTGAATCTCCTTAGCCATTTTCCACATGGGGATTTGATCGCATTGGTAAACTTACTTGCTCCCAAGATGGGCATGTATTTATCATCATAGCTACTAAATACTTTAGCAAGTGGGTAGAATCCATGCCCCTTTTTAATGTTACCAATCATACCATATCCAAATTAATTCTTAACCAAATTATCTTCTACTTTAGTGTTCCCCATACCATCATTTTAGACAATGGTGGTAACTTCAGAAATAAACATGTTAAACAACTTAGTACCAAATTTTAGATCAATCATAAGTTTTCCACGTCTTATCATCCATAATGTAATGGTCAAGCTGAGGCCACTAATAAATTTATCAAAAAAATTATCCAAAATATAATTCATGAAACCCATATAGATTGGCATAGTCATATTTACCATGTACTTTGGGCCTATCATACTAACATATATATTGACACTAGGCAACTCCATTTTTTCTAGTCTATGGTTTTAAGTCAGTTCTTACTCTCGAAGTTGAGCTTCCTTCTCTTTGTATATATCTTCATGGTATTATTTGTGATTAATAATTATGAGAAACTTGCCTTCATACCATTTATATTCTCAACGAGTGCCATATTTTTGCATTATAACATAACTACCAATACAAGGCTCACATAACTAGATAACATAACAATTGTCTTAAAATCCACACATTTAATTTTGGTGAACTTGTACTTAAACGAGACTACACCTAAGATAAATAAGGAAAATACACCCAAAAATGGTGGGGCCCATATTTAGTTAAATATATTCTTGGTCCAAACACTTATCACCATCAAACTAATGAAGGCCATATTTTCAAAGAACCCACCAATGCCCAATTCTTTAAAAAGTACTTTGCCTAAACATTTCCTTCTTGTCATGTTTTATATCTATATATTTCTAACGTATTTTTGTAGGTAACTTAAGCATGGGTCTCTCCCTTTGCAATAATTTCTTTCCTTTCACAAACCTTCAGTCCTTCCTTTTGGTCTTTTGGTCTTTTGGTTTCTTGATGTACCATAGTCTTCTTTATCTTCTTACATTTTTTCTTATTTTTTGTACCCCTTGGGTCTTTCTTTTGTGAGTTTATTTGTAAGACCACAAATAGGACCTAACATCCCTCATAAAACCACCATCTTTCAAACATTTATTTTTCTTATTGCTGCTTGTCAATGCTATTTTGGCATCCTTTGGGTTTTTATTTTGTGAGTTACTTTATATGAAGGTTTCCTCACCTTGCTTATCATCACCCTCATGGGTTTGTATTTTTATGATTTTCTTGGTAAGATTGAAGATAAGACTTGATCCTCCTCATAAAAATTTCCACCTTTTCATGTTCTTGATCCTTTTTCTCAACTTTAGCTTTTGCTTCTTTTACTAGATAACATCTGTATAACAATCTATGTTAGCATGTTTTCTTCCATTTACCTCTTTTTCATGATAATTCATCATACTTTACTATCATTGTATCCCTCTGTCTTTTTTTCCTTTATCACATTTTCTGCAATTTGAAGCAATTCAAAGTATTCCATGTGTCATTCCTCTTGATTTCTCCTTTCTTTCATCTCTACATTGGATAAAACAAGGTTGAAGTCAAGATAGAAATTTTATTTTACCTTGATTTATGAGACTCTTAGACCCCATTCTCTTTCAATTTTTTCTCTCTTAGCCACCTTGTCCCATGTTTTCAAATGAAAGTCATCTTTAGTACCCATGTTTGGTTTTCCAAATCTGTATGGAAGAGGAATCTAGAAAAAGCCATCAAGAAAGTTAAAATCCAATTCATTTAAACAAAAGGGAATGCTATCTAAAAGGAAACATGCAATTTTTAAAATTCAAAATCACACCAAAAGACATGATTAAAATCACATCTCCTATATCCAATTGAAGCTCAAACTCCATAGTCAGCTTCACATAGAGCCGAAGTCCTTTGGGGTGCGGTAGGCCAGTAGATTAAAATAGGGGATTTAAAATAGGGGATTTCAAGAATATATATAGTGCTACCTACTTTCTCACACAAGTACACAATATTCATAGTAGATTGAAGACTCTGTAAGGGGTTTTGAAGAGCAAGGAACACATCATGGGGAGGTAGGTCCATTTTACTTTTCATGCATATAGCCTTCATGGGATGATCAATATACTCCATTTACTTACCCAAGACTTGTGTCTCTAAGAGAAGTTCTTCATAGTCCTTAAGGTAAAAATTCCTCTTGTTTTGACAAACCTAAATTGAGTGTCTTGACTTAAATAAAGATTTCTCTCTACCTTGGTTTTTATTTTATTCTCCCCTCTACCCATTTCATTTCCCCCCTTGATAGACAAATTGTGCTTCCAAATCTATTTTCCCTTCTTCTTGAAATTATTTTTTCTTCATCTCTTAAAAACATGCTAGAATTACTTTGTTTTAGTTTTATCTATCCTTATATCAAAACAACATGTTTGAACAACTATATATCACTTTATTTACACCATGATTTACATTTCCTAGACCTAATTTAATTTCCTTTTACCATTTATCATGATTTTTCTATCCTACTATTATGAACACTTGAGTTCATACCCATTTTCCATTATTGAGTGAGATGTGGATTGATATTGCTCACTAATCAATGTTATTTTACCATTTTATCTTTGTAATTAGTATTTTTACCCTTTGTTTTCATTTTGCTTTACCATCTTTTTGACATGTATCCTTGGTTTGATTTGCTGAGTTTGCCTTTCTTACTTGAGGATAGCTTGTTTGAATTTTTTAATCTTTAGTAGCCTTGGCTTTTCGATTACCCAATTTACTCTTGTTATTTGACTTGTTTTTTTGGTCTAACATAACACTTATCACCATATATTGCCAAATTTCCCAAGTACGTCCCATCCTCATAACACCAACTATCTTGGATTTTCTTGCATTTGTTTATATTTGCTCTTTAGTTTTGTATTCTTGGGTTTGTCAAAAGTAGTCTCTATGCCCTACACAATCAAAACTGACAACACAATAGACAACCATCCTCTGATAAAAGGTAAGTCAAGGTATACATTGCATTTAATTTTTAGATATTTTACTTTTTAAATATTTTTCTTTTCATTTATTTTATGCTTTTTAAATACTACAACCATTTTTTAGCATCAATGTTGTGTGTGTCTTTATGTTATTACTTGAAGCACCATCCCTTGTTGCACCTTAGTGACATGTGATGAGCTTCGAGTGGGACATATGTATATGTATAATATTTTTAAATTTTATCAAATATTGATGCTTTACATCTTGTAAGAACTCATCGAGACTCAATATTTCTAAGTGCATGCCTTAAGGGGTGCACCAAGAAAGGGGTGGGTAGACCTTTGGTGATTCGCAAGATTATTATCCCTTATTACCACATTATTTTCCATCTAACTAGTTCTTAAAACCTTTCCCTAAGCTATTTATCCTCCCTTGTACAGTATTCTATTATTTTTCCTCCTTCCATCCTTCATTTACTTGCTTGGCACCCTTTTGACCTATTCAGCATGCTAGGTCAACCTAGTCAACCTAGTATAGTTTAAGGACCCTTTTCTCTCTTTTGGTTTGTTGACCTCCCAATTGACCTAGCACAAACCTAGTGAGTTAGCCCAAAAATGTGTTAGGTTGACTAGGTTAACCTAGCATAACCAACATATCTAGATGATTTTAGGGTAAGTTCTACCTATAAATACAAGGTCATTTCGGTCATTATTAAGATATGCAATCAAGAGTTATTATTCACTTATACTTCTTCATAATCTTCTCTTCCATAATTCTACTTGAGGAGACTTAGTTTAGGTTTCTTATTTTGGAGAATCTAACCTTGTGGATATGGTCTTGGATGATTTGGCCTCTTAAAGTGATCCTTTTGAACCACAAAAACCTCTTATAAAGCCCCATTGGCCAATGGAGAGATTGAGTCTCTATGGTTTCACATTGAGTTAAGTATACTCTAACTTTATTCTCCTCTCTTTTAGTAGATAGAAGTAGCATATTTGTTGGCTCAAATAATATTACTCTTCACATTTAATGTATTAGATTATTACTCACACTTACTTTATTTGAGGTTCTATATACATGTTTTGATTACTTTTGCTTTGTTAACCCCTCAATTTATGCCACAAGCTTTGGTGTGCACTAGATTAGATTTACTTTTCTTGTTATTATATGAGTGAAATATTAAATAATAAGACTCTTTAAGGGTTGTGTGATTGTGTTAGACTATAGGCTTTGGAACCCTACCTCATATGGCATGTTTTGATAAGTTATCCCTTTATCATGTCTAGAAAATCCTCGCATTGGTCATGCTCTTGCTTAAAAATTTTATGCTCCCCAATCATAAGTGTAGGTGTGCTCTATCCCATCCAAGCTAGGATTGATTTATGAATATGATGAATTTATTATTGCATACATAATATATTTTAAAATAGTTTCTTATTGAAGCAATTATAATATGGATATCTTAGTTGGTGTGTTTCTCAACTGATCCACAATATCAAATGCTCTATATCGATCTCTAGGTCCTATTGTAGTGTGCTTAGGACAAGAAGGGATAAAAGGATTATTTTTTTCTTGTATAGGGTGAGGAGGCACTTGGTTCCATTTAGTAACAACTCAAACCATGGGATCTATTATTTTCCAAGGTTGAGTAGTAGAGGTGGGATGGGAGTGAAGATAATAAACTAGTCTAGGTGGAATAATAAAAAAAGGAGTTCTTTAAGCCCTCTATCATTGAGTATTAACTAGAGGTAACTAAATGTGATCCATATAGAAATGATACTCATAAGAATGGGAATCAAAAGAGGGACAATCAGTGTGTAAAATAATCTAAACTATGACATGATCCATGAGAAGGGTGGCATACATGTGCATTTTTTTAGAAATGGTAGGTAATAATCATGCTAAAAAAACCACAAGACTTTGTACCAAAAAGTATAAAATGGCATTTTTCATGATAATCATGATGATAGGATGCAAAATAAAATCTGATTAGATGATGGAAATAATAAGGAAAACCCTAATGGTGAACTAAGCTTTTTAAATAATGTGCTCAAATTAAGTTAGGTTCACCAAATATTTTAACCTTTTAGGATTTAGTGAATGTAAATCCTATGTTGTTAAAGGGATGAGTATAGTAAATCAGGGTATAAATATGCAATAAATACATCCAGTGATTTGTTATATAATTAACTAAATTTTACCTTCCTAAAAATAATAATAAATAATGTAAATGAAAACTTAGGTGGAAAGTGATTGAGACAAATGATTTAGAAGCTAAAAGCAATGTCATAGACTGGTCAAAGTGTCACAAACAAGATATAGGTGTCAAAACCCCTTCCATATCATATCACCTTAATAAGATAGTAATTTCATGTGGTGTTAGTGTCCCTATTGTTGTGGTAGTGTCCTTTATGCAGGACTATTCTAAGCTTCTAGGTGCACCTGTGTCTGGGTTTATCAAGTCTATTCTTAAGTTCATGAGTTTTGAAACCATGTAGATGGCCTACTTTTTATTATTTTATTATCAAAACCTAATCCTTCATTTTTCTTGGGCATTTTATTGATACAATCTAAAAAATGTGTTTTTTAGTGGGGTAGACTGCACATCCTCAACACCCTACTATGATAAGAGTTACCTACATATCAATAATTTTAAGAGGGATCAAACCTGATGTAGTTATCCCCACCTAAGTGCTGGTGCAAGTGAAAATGAAACTAGTATGATAGTTTACTTGAGTGCATTGAATGTGCTTGATACTGTAAAATTGAGTAATATGAACTTAAAAATGTTGTGGATGGTAGTATGTATAATTAAGGTGAAATAGGGATTGAAAACCTTAATTGTTCATAATTTATTCTTATTTTTCATATGTAATTTGCATTTGATTTACATCTAGTGGATAAAGAGGTAAAACTCATGCATATATACTATTTTGGTGTTTATACAGGGGCTAAAAGAGGTCTAAGCTGACCTTAGGAGGTCTAAGATTTTTTTAAAAGGATGGAAAGGATAGTAACACCAATATTGGGATACTAGTACCAAGTGTTGTTACTGTACCTATTATGGCACTAGTGTCCAAGTCACAAAACTTGAGGCATGAAGGTCTAGGATACAAGAATGAGGGTCTGGGACTACTTTAGCGATGACTAGGGATGCATGTGACCCACATGAAGGCTAGATAATTGTGAATGTAGGCCCTAGGATAGGTCTAGGTATATGTGGTCTCAAGTATCACTCTTAGTACTCAAGTGTCATTTTAAGGTGATTAGAGGTTCCTAACCACTCCCAACTACTTAGACATTGATTAGATCATTAAGAGTAATATTCTCCCCATAATTTAATTGGACCATGCCCTAATAGAACTAAATATTACTAAAGATAGTTCCCCTCCCTAGTGTCCCTTAAAATTTGAGGTAATGTGGTTATGAGACCCATCAATTCATTATTTGATTAAAGATTAGTGGGATAGGGCCCCTAATGTTTCTAGCACCCTGATGTTCAAAATGAGTAAAAAATTAATTCACATCAAATATCATCTCTGGTGTTGGAATCAATCCTGCTTTAAAAATATTTTTCAAGAAATAAAAAGAGTGAAAGCTAAGTTAGGGGACTTGAATCATATTGTGCTTAACATAGGCATGGACCAAACTTTGTATCATAAATAGAAATACTTATTGGATGAGCTAGTATAAATACACATTAGAGAAGAGATATTATAGAAATAAAAGTTGAGAGAATAATGGCTCAAGAAAGGAAATAAAAGTAATAAAAAAAACACAACTCCACTAGGGAAAAAATGTTGGATAATCTCATCTCTAGCATCTAAAAACATGAGGGTCATGTTTTGGAGACCAATTCTACCATTAAAAATGAGGCTATTGAATGCTTCCATGATCTTATTTATATTTTTGAGGCCTCAAACCTATTGGCTCAAATGAACATCCTCAATTCCATCCCTCAACTGGTGACATCCCAATAAAATGAAAATTTGATGGCTACTTTTTCACCTAAATAAATTAGGGTGGTGGTTTTTTCAATGTAAAAGACAAGGCTCTAGCTCGTATATCTTCCCAGTGTTTTTTTTCAAAAATTTTGGGACATTTTTGGGGAGGAAGTGATCAATATGGTGGATGAATTTTGACAAAATCAAAAAGTGGCCGTAGATATCAACTATACTTTCATCACTTTAATCCCCAAAGGTGAGTCCCATGATTATTTTAGTGACTTCAGATTCATATATCTTTATAATATTATTTATAAGATCATCTCTAAATCCATTTATTTTTGCCTCAAACCCATTTTAGATAACCTCATCTCTTGTGCACGAGTGGGGTTTATTTTGGGTTGCCAGATCTAAGATGGAATCATTATCACCAATTAAATTATGCACTCTATCCTTCCCAACCATAGGAAATGGATGATCCTAAAGTTAGATATCAATAAGGACTATGATTTGGTTAACTAGTGTTTTATGATAAAAGTGTTAAATTTTTTTATCTTTGATAAAAATTGGTGCAATTGGAGCTTCATTTTTATTGACAATCCTAGGTTTTCTTTTCTAGTCAGTGGTGAGCCAATAAGGTTTTTTGAAGTTTCCAAGGGATTAAGGTAGGGGAGCCCATCTCCCCCTTTCTCTTAATCCTCATGGATAAGGACTTTGGTAAGTCAATCACATAGGATAACATAGAAGTCATATTGAAAAGAATATAATTATTAGTAGGGATGGAGAAGTTCACTCATAAATAATTTGCTAATGACACTATCCTCTTTTTGGAAGACATTGTTCCTAACGCTCACTCATTTAAGTAATTATTTTTAAACTATGAATCCATTTCAATCCAGTTGGTCAATGATATGAAATATTAGATCTATTTTATAAATGTGAGTAAACATGATAAAATTCACATTACTAACATGTTAAGGTTTAAGGTTGGTCACCTCCTAGCTAAATACCTTAGGGTCCCCATTTTTGGAGGTGTAGGCAATGTTGAGCTTTGGGATAAGCTGATTAAGTAATTTTTTATCTATATTGGAAGCTTATAATAGAAAGTGGATCTCTATTTCTATAATAATCACCCTCACTAAATCAATTTTGAGTGCCCTCTAGATTACATTATGCTAGTTATGCATCTTCCAACAAAGGTCATCAAGGAGCTTGATAAAATTATGAAAGACTTATTGTGGCAAGGCATGGTGGAAAAAAAGAAGGTCCCATTAATGAAATGGGACAAAGTGTGTTTTCCCTAGGCTAGGAGAGGAACCAACATCAAAATACATACATCAAAAAACTTGGATCTCAAAGCCAAGCTGGTTTGGGGTATAGTATTTCACCTTCAAGCCCTATGGAATAGTTTTCTATAGCATTAATACTTTGGTGACCTTGTAGCTACCAAAGTTATAACTATCTACAATACCCCCAAGGGATATCATCTATGGAACTTCATATTAAAATGTTTTTTCATAATTAAAGATCACCTTTCTTGGGTTGCCAATAATGGGCACAAAGTGGACTTCTAGGGGGAATCTTATAATGGTCACAAACCAATTTAGGATGTTTATGGGTTAAATGAGGCCAAGTAATACCTAAAAAATGGTTAAGGTCAACACATTTATGACTATTTTGGCCTCAAGCTATGGGTAGGTATGATCAAATGGAAATGGAAGGACTTGAGGGACCTAACAATACCAAAAAACTAGAAAGAGATTCTCAAGGGCATTCTTTCAAAAATAAAAGTTTCACCTAACTCTAAATAAGACTCCATCTAATGGGTAGGTACCAAATTTGGTAGATACATTTTAAACATATTGATGGAATTGATTATGTGATAAAATTGGATTAAGTTGGGCCTAGCCATGCTCACTCCTCTTAGCCTTCTTCTCCTGGTCACTCGACCCTACCAAGGAGACCTTCATGAGTCTTTAGATGGCCTATCCATCCATCCTAATATGGACACTATGGAATGAGAAAAATAAAAGAATATTTGAAAACAAGGACAACCATGTTGAGGAGATTATCCATAGAGTGAAGGTGGATATGTTTGAAGTTGACACTACTCATGCTAAAAGAAATAATGGATCTTTGACTAGCTAGGATAAGTAAATCATTACAAGTTGGTAGCTGAGTAAGTTTCCCCTCATTAATGGGCCAAGAGTAATATCACATTAATATCATAGGGTATAAAAATTGATTTTTATTCCCCCACCTTGGGCTTATTTTATCTCAATTTTGGAGTCATATGACAACCCTACCACCTTAGGGGTAGGTTTCATTATCAAATATTAGGCTAGCTCTCTAATCAAGGAAGCCTCTCTAAAGTTGAATTATGGAATAAATAATGAATTTAAAGCCCAATAATTAGTTTTAAGAATTTATCTGATTATTCATTATGGGGTGGAGAATCTTATTTTATAAGATGACTCAATGGTTCTGATCCATGCACTCCATAGTCGAGAGGCTTGCACCTAGAACATTAAAAAAATTCTAGGCTAGGCTTGGGACATGCTTAACTCACTTATATCTTGGGAGTCATCTCAATACTACCGAGAGGCTAATGTGGTAGTGAAATTTGTAGCCAATCAAGGGATATCATAATAGACTAAACTTATGGTGGACAAATTTTGGGAAGCATGGCTAGAGGCTAAGTGGATGAGCTCCTAATTGCCCATGCCTTCTCATCCTAGTTTAACATCATAATCATCATATTTTTTATTGGGAATGGGGGGACCTATCATTATAATAAGTTATTAATTATAAATTATATTCTCTACATGTGTGGGAGGTGGCTTTCTATTTATGAGTGATGCAATGCCTATTGCTTTCAAGAAAATTATTTGATTTTCTAGATTTGGTGTGGATAGAAGTTAAGGGAGATGTGTGTATTTGTGTGATATGGGATATGGAGTATCCAGTCTAAATCACCATTAATGAGACTTTGTTACACATATTTTTTGATAAGAGATAAATGTTTTTGAAGGTAATTTTAATGAGGCTAGGCTAAAAATGGTCTTTGTGATTCAATCTAGACCAGTCATAGAGGTGGTCAAAGAATTAGTGGGTCTATTTTATATGAATATCCATTATAAGGTCAAGGTGAATATATATATTTATTCTCTATTCATCAACAAATTTCTCTTTGATATGGAAGATAAGGACCTAGTTAGGGTAGTGGTAGAGTGGATAATTAAGCCTCACTTTAAGATCAACTCACAAGATGCAATTGTGTTTTTTCTATCCAAAAGATTAATAGTTGTACTGCTTTTTGGGATGGAGGTCTATGTCATCATTCCTCTATCTATTTTATATGAGTTCAAGGAAAGGATTTGTGTGGCTATGTCTTATGTTAACAAACTATAGGGGTGTCTACGCTCTCCAAATCCTTTAGGAAAAATGATCACAACCCTGGACATTAACACTCTACAAGCCTCCTTACCTTCTCTCTCAAACATCTTGGGAATGCACTTGTATTCATAGTGTTTGATGCATCTCAGCTTATATAACGTATATTTGGAATGGCCACCCTATGCCACACCTGACATGTTTTAAGACTGTAGGGTAAAATGGAATGAGTATGACTACACCTAATTTACTTACCCTGTGCCAATGTGTGCTTGACTCAATTCTAACCTACACACTCTTGGAGTCGGTGGTTACCTTGAGCCTTCATATGATGTTGACCCTGAATCGACCCCAAGATGTAAATCAACTCAACTATATGTTGGTAAACATTTGGGTGCTACCCTGTGGGTGGGTTAATTTCACTTTGGGTGACTGATAGCTTAGCCTTGTGTCTTTTTTGGATGGTTTCTCCTAATGGTTAGTCTAGTTTTATTTTGGCTTGCCCTTGGTGGTAGATTGATGTAATATGTTGTAGTTATTTTAGTTAGTTTTTGGTGGATTGTTGACTATTTTTTATAATCTCCCCCTTTCATGTATCTTCTTGAGTCATGAGTTTTTATAAATGGTTCATATTTTAATATAATGGGTGAGGGACCCTTAACCCTCAATTATCTATAAAAAAAATATTGTTAAATTTATTACATTATATTTTTCCTTAATTATTGATTGCTATGATCTTAACTAAAATTTATGTATAATATTGTTGTAAAATTTTATTTTTGTGAGAAACAAACTAGATACTAGAATTGTATCAATAAAAAAAAAAATTGTGTACCCATGTTCATGCCTTGTCTCTAAAAGCCCTTGAACTTATTTTTTCATCTGCCACCGATTTACTAAGGCTTTGTTTGATTAAAACAAAAATGTGGGGTCTTACAAGATCACCTTTTTGAATCCCTAGCAAGGATAAAGAGGTATTTCTTAGTTTTTCATACAAAGAGATACTAAACATCTATGCAATAATTTATCCAATTAATAAAATTTTCACTAAAACTAAAAGATTTCAGAGTTCCTCTAGCGAGAGCTCAATTTAATTTATCAAAATCCTGAAATAAAACTTGAAAGCTGGGTTTTTAATGGAGGAAAGAGAGTGCATTATTTCTTTCACTACAATGATATTGTTTGAAATATGCCTACATAGACAAAGGATGATTGAGATCTTGAAACAAGTTTTGAAAGAAGAGGATTTCTTCTTATGGTAATCATTTTTTATAGGATATTTTACACCATATCATAAATAGAAATAGGTCTGTAGTGTTCTAATTGATCTACTTTCTCTAGTTTGGGAATAAAAACTAAATTTTTAGTGTTCATATTTCACAACATTTTTTTGTTTATATAGGATTATTCAATGATGTTTATGAGATCATCCTTAAAAATATCCAAATAGTTTTGTTGGGAAAATTTGAGGAAAACATTAGGTCTGGGTGAAAGTAGAAAATAATATTTTTCACTACTCAATAGATATAGGGTTCATCAAATCCCTATTTTGAGAATCGAGATTTTAGAGGGATGAAATGATGTTTTTTTTATCCCTCTATTGTTTTAAGGTGACTAGTTACTCTGTTACCAAAAAAAGGTAAATAATTCAATATCATAATATAATACTCCATTAAAAGTTTTAATCATTATTCCATATCTTTTTTTGAGTTATTGAATTTCATTGATGCATTATATTGTCAATTGAGGTTCAATTTTTGAAAAAAAAATGTTGTTCAAATCCCCTTTTTCAACCCATTAAATGTGAGTATGTTGTCTCTACTATCTTCTATGGCTTAAAAAATCTAGTTGAAATGCTTTATTTTACCTTAACTCATAGTTTAGGCATATTTAATGTTGTTAAGGTAATTACTAGTAGAATATTATTTTTAAGAGGAGGGTCATGTTACTTAAAGAGTCGTACACTATCTATCTTGAAATTATTATGAAATAGTTTATTATAAAAGTTATGTTATAAGGCAAGGGAAAGATGTATATATTATAAAAAAATGGATTAAAAATGAAATGGTGGTGGGATATGTGTTATTTTCTTAAAAATTCTATTCTTGTATATATCATTTAAATAATACAAAATTTCCTTATACAAAATTGAATGTCAAGAAATAAAACTATTTGAATGATTGAATAATGAAAAATATTACAATCTTTACATCTCCTTTCTTTTAACTTATATATATTAAGGAAATTATTTAAATATCAAGTTGGATACAAAATTTGCTCTCACTAGCAATGATTTATTTGAAATAGGAATCATTATACTATTAATTATTTGATAAAATACATAAACTATTATATTTTAATTTCAAGACTAGCTTCAATGCCATATGTTAATCTAGTTGCACTAGTTCACCTAGATTTTTTCAAATACAAAGATTAAAATTCAAACCAATTCCTCATTAACATTACATCCTTCAAGATACATAGATGAGATTATTGAAAAAAATTTAACCTTTTATTCAAATTGGTCTTGTATTATTAGTTTTCTTATTGATTTACTGACTTTGTAGGCTAATTTAAATCAATAGACATATTCTAAAAGCCACCAAAATTATATGAATGTAGTTAATAATAGTAAATTTTGGGTATATGTAGATAAGGCACATTTTACAAAAGTAAAACACATTCCAAAAATAAATATAA
Source organism: Torreya grandis (assembly GCA_037957365.1). NCBI lineage: Eukaryota > Viridiplantae > Streptophyta > Pinopsida > Cupressales > Taxaceae > Torreya > Torreya grandis. Next base: position 720,766 of record JARHVA010002604.1, read on the forward strand.
ACTTATAAAAACCATACACAACCTATAAAATACATTTGTAGTCTTTCTTAACAAATTTGAAGTGTCTTGATAAGTGTCTTTTTAGAATATGTGGGTTTTTTTAATATAAAAAAGATAGATTTACTGAGGAAGACCTAAATTATTTAACCAAACACCTTTGGCAGGCCTAAACTTATCTAAATAAAGTCTAAAATTAGGTTGCAACAACCAAATGCTATTAGACAACACCCTACACATTTATTCAGGGCTTAAGTGCAATTTTTAACAACCCAAACTCATCTATAAAGATTAGAATGTAACTTTTACAACTTTAAACATAGTTTATGAAATGTAAAGCATAATTTTTGACATTAAAGTGTATTTTACTAAGTAGGATGTAGTTATTCTAGATTAATACATTCTTTTGTACATTTTATAAGATAATTACACAACCCATAAAAAGAAGGCACACAAATTAAAACCATATACAACTATATCAAGGCCTTACACATATATATGAAACACAATAATTTATTTTTCCAATGCTAAAACATAACCATACTAGCTGAACACAATTCACTAAGGAGATTTCATGTTCAAAAATGATAAACACAAGGAGTTTGATGTATAAAGATTACATAGTAGGCATGTTATGTCTAGATATGTTATTTATTTCCTTCTTAAATGAGCTCCTCCTTAATGGTGCTCTCCTACAACTTGGAATTCTCTAAGTTGTAGTTTTTAATACTAAATCAACATCCTATGGTTGTTAGTCTATTTCAATAAAGTAAGGCATCCACCTACAAATTTGTTTCCTCTTCAAATAGTTTAATCTTTAGCTAAAACATTAATTTCCTCAACCATCCAACTATTCCTATGGAGGGTAAAGTTGTTGGAGTTATTTGGTGAATGCATTTAAATACTTGGAAAGTTTCATTTTCCTTCAAACTATTTGATACAATCATGGTGTATCATATGTGATTAAAAAATCTCAACTTCCTTCATTGATAACCAGTCAAATAAACTTTTAAGACAACTATGTAGGTTTATAGTTATTTTAAAACTTTTCAACATATATTAAATGATAATTACAATGTAGATAGTGCATAGGTTTTCTCAATAATGCAATAAGTTGGTGTTTTGATTAATAATTTCATTAATAATGCTTTTATATGACTATAAAACATCTATTTAAGTTTTAAATCCATATAATATCCTTAAATATGATCTTAAAAATAATATTTTTTGTGATGAATGCCTTAATAGGCATACATAATGCAAACAGGGTCTGATTAACTGTGATGATTAAAGGATATCATCAAAATAGTGTTCCTTATTATGTATTGAGAACTTTATAAGATTATAAGGGGGGTGTGTGTGTGTGTTAGCAGAGGTTCCTAGAAAGTGCATCATAACTTTCTACTAGAGAGATAACTCATGCAATATAGATAGAAATAAACAAAACCAGAACATATATAAATGTATTTTTTGAGAATTAGGCATGTTTACAAATAACTATTACAAATTATCACAAATGTAAACAATCTAAAAATAATTATTCTTTCCTATTATCAAATAAAGTTATAAATAAGGTATAAATGTAAAAGGGAATATATTAACCAAAACACAACACACAAGGAGCTAAGAATCATGAGTAACCATATCATAATCTCAATTGTTCTCTATCACAAGCAGAACTCCTTTACAATGTATCGACATAGTATATATAACCTTATTCACATGACTCTATCGCTTCACATTCCTCCTTTTATTACAAATACAAAATTAGACCTTTTACCTTCTTTAGATGTTAGAATTATAAAAAGTGTTTGAAACAAGATAAAAAGGATGTACATATTAAAAACCCATGTGCTACACATATGTCGACTATAGATACTCTATTATTTTATAGTCTTAAGCTACTACCAACACATTTCATGGACTTAAAAATATGTCTCATCCAAAGACAACATTATAGGAATGACTTTTCCATTTACATCTAAAGGAGATGTCTAAAATTAGTTTGTAATAAACATGAGCCATAATTATTACTTGAGTTACCATTTATCATCTTTCACCTCTTTCACACTACTTAGCCACCCATTCAAGTTTTCAACTAAGTAACACACCAATCTACTACCCTCATAGGTTTTCAATATACTAGCATAAATAAGTTTCCACCCTTTATGATTTTTAAACCAACCTAGCCCCACTTCTCATGTCTAATCTACCTATGGAAAATTGCATCAAAATTTTCAAAATTGAACCATGTCACAATACTTAAGTGGAAGGAGGTGGCATGAGCTGTATTGGAAAATATAAATTAGGCTACAATATAGGTGTTTAAACTAAAACCTGAAAAAGATGAGAGATTAACAAAGGATGAAACCACTATTGGAGGTGTTGTTGATAAAGTCACAATTGCATGATCTATTCTTGGAAGTGTTTGTTTTACTAGGATTGAAGACTGAGCTACTTTTCATTGACAAAGTTGTTATTGTAGTTGACCCACTATAATATACCTTGGTATCTCGACAAGAAAAAGCATAGAATTATTATAGGACAAATCCTTTTTTATATAATTTTTAATCCATTAAGTCATCCCTGACCATACTGATCATTATTTGTAGTGATATTTGGCAAGCAATGAGCTAATTTATATCATCATCCTCAATTTACATAATGGAGGATATTGCATTTGAAATTTTAAACTAGATGTCATGTCTATTAGGAATTTAATACAGAAATCAATGTGAAATAATTTCACATAATCACAATAACAAGAGTTATGAATAGAGATACATAAATAACAAAAATTAAAATTCACAACAAGAAGATAATTTTTAACGTGGTTCACCCAATGTGGCCTATATCCACCAATAAAAACTTGCTCAGATCTTATTATAAGCCAACAAGAGTACAATCCACTCTCAGATTAGTGTTCTCACAATTACAATGCATAAATATTATTTAGATCTATGTTCACAATATCTCCTAAATTCACACACTATGTTATCCTTCTCAGACCCAATTTTTCCTATATCACTACCTACTATATGTCCATCTATATATAATTACATAAATAGGTAATCGGCATAGTGGTTTTACAAAATAGTGGGTACCAAAACCATGGACCAAATCAACCCATAATGGTTCCCATTTAATCATGGGTGATCACACCACACCTATACAAGTATAGATAAATCATGTATCTATACTCCCAAAAAAAGGGTTTAAATTTGTTTTTTGGGGCTATCACCCCCAAACTCCCAATATGAGGATGCCACCCTTGAATCCCTACTCGAGGCCTAGCCTGACCCCAAACCCTAGTGAGAATACATTAAGAGTGTACAATACATTTTAATGTACTAAATTTTAAATACAGTATAATGTGGAAATAAGATCCACAACATAACAATCTCCCACTTGGAGATTGATTTCTTCTAAGCAAGATTCTCAACCCTTCACTATCATCTATGAAGGCCAATTGAAACTGAACATAGCTTGAGTTTATCCCTTGTGAACACCTTGGTCATCATGTATTTAGGATTTTGACTGATATGGATCTTTTCCAGCTTCAACTTCTCTTCCTACAAATCTATCCTAATGAAATGGTACCTCAACTATATATGCATCATGTTAGAGTGGAAAGTAGATTTCTTTCCTAGGTGTATAACATTCTAATTATCACTATATAGCTTCCTTTCCTTATGCTTGTGCCACAACTCTTCAAGTAACTGCTATAACCAAATCATCTCTTTGCTTGCCTCTATGGTAGCAACATACTTAGCCTATATGGTTGACAAAGCCATAAGCTTTTATAGTCATGAAATCTAGCTCATCGCTATGTCACTTACAATAACTACATATCCTATTATGATCCTCTTGATGTCTAAATATCCAACCATGTTCAAATATATATATAACCACATAAAGTGATGTCTAATCCACCATAGCTTAAAGTTGTCCCCATGGTCCCCCTCAAGTATCTAAGGATCCATTTCACTATCTACCATTGTTCTCTACCTGGATCACTCATGTACCTACTTACTACTCCCACTACATGGGAAATATCTAGCCTAGTACACACCATGGAATACATTAAGAAATCAACTATTAATGAGTAATGTACACAAGACAACTAGAATTTCTCCTCCTCTATCTTGGGACACTACTCCTTTGATAACTTGAAATGGCCTTCCAAAGGTGTCTCAACCGATTTAGCATCTTGCATACTAAACCTTTATAATACCTTCTTAATGTACTCTTCTTGAGATAAATTTAGTTTTCATTCCTTCCTATCTTGAGATATTCTCATACCAAGTATTTATTTTGATACCCCAAATCCTTCATAGTAAAGTAATTACTAAGTTGTTCCTTGAGTACCTTTATTTCTTGCATGTTCTTACCTTCAACCAACATGTCATCCATATACAAACACAAGATAATGTAAATACCATCATAAAAATTATTGACATATACACAATGGTCAGAATGACACCTAGAGTATCCATGTTCCATCATAAAACTATAAAATTTATTGTACCATTTTCATGGAGCTTATTTTAGGCCATGCAAGCTCTTTTTCAATTTACAAACCATTTTCTCCTTCCCTGTGACCTCATATCCAGATGGCTACTCCATATATAAGTCCTCAAAATCACCATGAAGGAATGTATTCATCACATCTAACTACTTTAAGTGTATGTCTTTTACTACCACTATCCCAAGAATAGTCCTAATATAAGTCATCTTTACCACTAGAGAAAAATCTCATCAAAATCAATTCCCTTCTTTGGTGTAAACCCTTTTATCACCAACCATGTCATGTACCTTTTATTGCCTCCATCACCCTCTTTAATTATGTACACCCACTTGTTCTATAATTCTCTCTTACCTTTAGGTGGGTTTACCAAATCCCAAGTCTAATTTTCCATGAGAGACTGATGTTCCTCATCCATTGCTTGTTCCCACTTCTTATCGACATCTACCTACATTAATTCTTCAAATAACTCTAACTCTCCATTGTGAGTAATAAATAATTAAGAGATGGATAAAAATGTTGAAGTTCCCTTCTTACCCTAAATGACCTTCTCACCATAGGATTTTGGGGTTCTTGTGGAGTAGGTGCCTGAACTAGTTGCTTAGAAACTTTATCATCTACAATGTCCTCCAACACTATGTACTCTTTTCTAGAATCCTCTCTTTGATCCTGAAAATATTGTTTATACATGACTTTTTCATTAAATACCACATCTCTAGGCTAAAATATTTTCTTGTCCTTAAGACTCCAAATCTAGAAACCAAAGTCATCATCACTAAAACCAATAAATGTGAATCTTTTAGATTTAGCCGCTACTTTGTCCTATATTATTTATCAATACGAATAAAGGATTCAAAACCAAATAATCTAAGAAAGGAATAATCAACCTTCTTACTAGACAAATCTTCTTCAGGTATGCCTCCATCCAAAGAAGATGAAGGTCCTCTCTTGATCAGATATACAACCATGTTTATTGCTTCTACCCAAAACTAAAGGGGAAGTCATGCATACAACCTCATGTTCCTAAGTGATCCATGATAGTATTTTTCATCCTTTTTGACACTCCACTCTGCTATGGATTTCTTATAACTATCCTCTATCTACAAATTCCATTCCTATAACAATAATTAAATAAATCACTGTTACAATATTTCCCACCATTATCTGACCTAAGATATTTTAACTTGAGACCTATTTCATTCTCAACCAAGGCTTTTCATCTTTTAAATATATCAAACACATCATATTTTATCCTAATACCACACACCCAAACTTTCCTAGTTGCATCATTAATAAAAGTGACATAATAAGATGAGCCACTGATAGAATATACATGTGCTAGCCCCCATACATCTAAATGAACTAGATATAACTTATTCACCTTACTCATAGGTCCAACCTTGAGAAATTTTACCCTTTTCTATTTTCCATACACATAGCCTTCACAAAATCTAAATTAAACGCTTTCAATCTGGGCAACCTATCCTTCAAAATTTGAATACCTTTTTGGCTCATATGACTGAGCCTATTATGCCATAAAGTTGCATCTACATCTACATCAACTAATTATAATAGTCAATACTAATTTATAAATACAAGGTACCAACCTTCTTACCTCTTGCTACCATAAGAGCACCCTTGGTTAGCTTCCAAGAATCTACTATAAATGTCACCATATAACTTGCACTACCTAGTTATCCTACAAATACCAAATTTTATCTCAACTTGGGCACATACCTAACATCCTTTAGTATCCAAGTGTTCCTATTCTACATCTTAACCTAAACACTTCCTTTTCCTACTATGATGCAAGGCTCATCATCACCAAGATAAACATGTCTAAAATCCCCTTGAACATAATCAATAAAATAATGCCTATGTGGTGTAGCATGAAAAGAAGCCCCTAAATCTAAAACCCAAGACTCAATAATATTATCCATGGAGAGAATTAATGAATCTTGAAAAATATTACCTATTTCTACATTCACCTCCTTTGAGTCTTCCTAATTTTTATTCTTGTTCTAAAGATCCCAATAGTTATTCGCATGCCCAATCTTTCTATAGTGACAACATGCCATCCTACTCTTTGATTTTGACCTTCCATGACTATTTAACTATCCATGCTTTCCTTTTCCTCTATAATTTTGTCTCCCTTTACTCTCCACTACCAAATCATCACCTAAATTAAAATTTTCCCCAGATCTTTTCCATCACATTTCCTCGCTAAGGATTACTCCTATGACATCTTCAAACTTTAAATTGGTATTGTTAGAGATTGAGTTGCTCGCAACCATTACAAGATGTTCTAACTCTCTGGTAAGGATCAAAAAATAAGTAGAGATATAAATTCATTATTAAATTAAATATTTTATAGAGTTTAACATACTCACGATTGTATTAAACTCACTAAAATGATCAATAACTGAACCATTTTTAGACATCTTCATATTAAATAACTTTTTCATTAAAAATATTTTATTAGAAGTAGAGGGTTTCTCATATAACTTCCCTAATGCATTCATGATATCTTCCATGGTCTTCTCCTATGATATACTAAACATGATCAAAGATTCAAAGCATAATCGATGGCCCTAAGTGCTTTCCCATCAAGCACCTCCCGATCTGCATCTAAAAAACTCACTGGTTTCTTTACTTTCCCTCCTAGAGGAGCATGGAGATCCTTATGATAAAGGTAATCCTCCATGTACATCTTCCATAGACCAACATTTTTCTCATTAAACATTTCAACCTTTGATCTAATATCATCAACCATAGATCCCAATTAAACTAGTAATCCTTCTTATGATTCAACACTTTAGCAAATACAACCTAAAGCTCCAATACCAATTATTAGGAATTTAATATAGAAATCAATGTAGAACAATTTCAAATAATCACAATAACAAGAGTTATGAACATAGATACATAAAACACATAAATTAAAATGCATAACACGAAGACAATATTTAACATGGTTCACCTAATGTGGGATACATCCACCAAGAAATACTTGCTCAAATCTTATTATAAGACAATAAGAGTATAATCCACTCTCATATCAGTCTTCTCACAATTAAAATGAATGAATATTATTTGGATTTGTGCTCAACAAACTCTTCTGAATTTACACTTGAATTCATACACTCTATTATCCTTCTCAAACTTAGTTCTTCCTATATCACTACCTACTGTATGTCCATCTATATATAATTACATCAATAGGTAACTGACATAACAATTTTATAAAACAATGGGTACCAAAACCATGGGACAACCCATAACTATTCTTCATTAATCATGGGTGATCACACCACACATATACAAATATAGATAAACCGTATATCTATACTCCCCAAAAAAGGGGTCCAAAAATGTTTTTGGGGGTTACCACCCTTGAACCTCCAATTAGGGGCTACTACCCTCAAACCCCTACTTGAGGCCTGGCCTAGCCCTGAACCTTGGCGAGAATACATTAAGAGTGTATAATACATTTTAATGTACAGCATCTAAAATACATTATAATGTGGAAATAAGCTCTACAACATAATAATGTCACACCTCTTCTAGTCAATCCATGTGATATTGTGTTTATATCCCTATAAATGTGTTTTTTGTCATTTCATTTTTCTAACCTTGAAATCACCACATAAAAATATCTCAGGAGTCCATTGATGCTTTGAATGTGACATTTATTTCCTTCTTCATGGCTACTTAGTCTCTCATTTTCACCTTGGCTTTGTCATCCATAATAAATTTTGCATTCACATCACCCCACACATTGTGCAACTACTACTTCAATCCAATATATTTTGTGCTAACTATTGCACTTGTTGTGATGCAGTGTAAAAAATGTGTTCATACTCATCCAAGAGCTTGATCAGTATCTTAGTCTTTACCTTGATCTTTTATACCTATAAGCACAACTAAAAGAGCCTCTGCACACACTAGTAGTCCTTATTCAGTTGAGTAAGAATAAGTGTGATCTTATTCTCCTCATACATAACTTGGTTGCCTAGAACTAGATCAAAAATATAGGGCATGGATCCTCAATTATTTTCTAGACATTATTGAAGTGAACTCAAAGTGTTGCATTTTATTCCCAAAGTTATGCAACATTTAATTCCAATGAGGTATCCTTATGTGTAATAGATTCTTGAAATTTAGTTGCTCCCTCGATTTTCTTAGACTAAGGCAACTTAGAAACATCCAAGGAAACTTATTGAGAAGTTGGAGTAATGGCTAATGCGGTAGGTGTCATTGTTGTAGAATCTCATTGGGTTGGTGCCATTGGTAATGAAAATGTTGTTCACCTTGTTGGGTGAATATTTTGTCACCAGCTAACTAAGGGAAAAATAGGTGTTTCAACCACATCATAGGGATATTAATCAGCCAAAACGTGCAGGCTTACCACATCAAAATGGGAAAAATCTCTCCTCTCATCGAGGGGAGGTTCCCTATAACTATAAGGTACTATATACTATAAATAAGCTGAAAATAACACTCAGGGTAGGATAACACCATCCATCTCTCTTTTTTCAAAGATGATGTTCATAGACATAAGAAAATTCCTAGGTGATTGCTGGAGGTACTTCTCTTCTTTCAAAAGTAATACTCAGTCAACAGTCAGATTCCTTCCTAGGTAGTAAAAGTAACTGGACACAATAACACAGCAGGATGAAGTGTAGCACAAAGTCTCCACCTCAACTGCTTAAGTGTGAAATATACGAAGGATAATGGAGGCATAAAGTTGTCCCAAGATCCTTTACACAGATACAAAAAACAACACACTAAAGACCATTGTGGCAGCATAAAGTCTCTCCACAATCAGCTTCAGGACACCTTCTTGATTACTTCCACTAGTTCTGCTTGTTAAATTAAATAGACAAGAATGCTTCTAGGAAATAGACATAAGAACAATTTCATAAATAACACAAGCTATTCTAGCACAAAGTCTGAAAGGTCACTTGTTTTCTCATTCAAATAACAAAATATGATTAATAGTATGAGCTCAAAGTCTCAGGAATGCCTTTCAATTTGGGCGGAGTTTCACTTTTGATAATAGAGAGATATCCTTTGCATAAAATAAGAGATTGCAATGTATAGCACTCCAAGAAAGACTTGGGAACATTGTTTCATGGAATGCCCCATGCTACATTTAATGCCTTGAATTCATTTTTAGTTCTATGAAGGGGCCATGCTAGAACAAGGCATCGGCCTTAACTATGGCATGTCAATTTATCTCAAATGTCTCCTTTTGAAGTATGGGCCACCTGGTCCTCTTCCTGATATGTGTGGAGCTGTCTATTTCACCTTTACTCGATGGAGAAAAATAGGTCGCATCCTTGAGTGTTTGCACTCTGATGTCTACTTGGTGGACTGTTCCACCTACTAGAATAACTTTCCTACAGATATTTTTGGTCCTTCCCTCTTGTTCCCTCTTTTCTTAACACATTTTGTCTATTCCTCATGATCTAAGCTCTCAAGCTATCTCTTCCCTTTCATCTAGCTTTTTTGGCTCCTTCTTTGGCCGGTCATTAAATTTATTCTTCAGGTCCGTGCCACATTTGAAAATAAATAGGCATTTTATTACCTTGAATTTAACATCTGCAGGGATGTCATTGGTCACTTGGTCACTTGAACCATGTTGAACCTCAAACCTTTGAACCATGAGAGTGCATCGGTTCAATGGTTCAACAATTTAGGTAGTCCTATCAGCTCCTTGGTTCAATCAGTTCCTTGGTTCAATTGGTTCCTTGGTTCAATTGACTCCTTGGTTCAATCGGCTCCTTGGTTTAATTGGTTCCTTGGTTCAATTAGTTCATTGGTTCAATCGGTTGAACCATCTCTTTGAACTTGTCTCTAGAATCTTCTGCTTCCTTCCTTTGCTCGAAGCTTCCTTTTGAACTTTGAAATTCCCTGAACTTTGAAACCTTTGAACTTTGAACCATTTTGGTTTAAGGTTCAACGGTTCATTCTCTTTCTTTGAATCCTTTGGTCCTTTAAACTTTTTGGATCCTTTTCTTTTCTATTGAACTCGTTGAACCTTTGAACTTTAAACTATTTTGGTTCAAGGTTTAATGGTTCAATGGTTCATTTTTTGCTCTTCAAATCCTTTGTTCTTCTAAGTCTCTCAAACTTTATTGAACTCATTGAACCTTTGAACTTTGAACTCTTTTGGTTCAATGTTCAACGATTCAGCAGTTCAATCTTTTTCTTTGAAGTCTTCTTTTGTTTATGTCCTTTAAAGCCGTTTAAACTTTTCAAAGTGGTTGAACTTTGAACTTGTAGAAGTGCTTAAGTCTTTTAAGTCTGTTGATGTCATTGAAACTTTGAACCTATTGAATCTTTGAACCTTTGGAGGCAGGGTTCAATGGTTTATTCCATTTTTTTGAAACCTGCCGATGGACCTTTTGGTTGAACCTCGACGTTGAACCAACCTTGAAATTGCCTAAGTGTTTGAAAGTTGTTCCTTAGTGAGAGCTCACCTATTGAAGTTGTTGAACCTGCGAGTCCCTTAGCTGAAAAAGCTTGAATAATTGAAGAACTTGAGCACTCAGAACATTTTTTGAGAAGGGAAGAGATAATTTTGGCTTGTAGGACCAAAATAGTTGATATGTTGTCCCTAAAAACAAGTGACAGATTTTAGGAACAACAGCTAGCTCCAGTTGGGGAACTTCCTTCAATTGTAAAAATGATTGAAGGGAATAAAATCCAGAATCTCTGGTGTATTTAAGTATGCCATTGGGTTATATAGTCATGCTACCTAAAATGAAAGGCGCCCAAAAATGAAAATGAAAAACATAAAATAGAACTAAATACTAAATAAATATACAAATGTACAACCAAACTTATCTGATACTTCAAGAATTGAAGTGATTCAGATGCTGCCCACTTTGAGGTAGAGAAAAGGATGTGTTGTCTTGATAATTCAATAGGAAACTATTTTCACCATTGATCTACTGAATAGCAAATGGACCTCTCCATAAGGAATCAAATTTCTCATGCATTCCCTTTGGTTCTATTCTCTTGTCCCATAATAGAACTTGATCACCAATCTGAAAATCATAGGTTTTTGATTTCTATTCAAAGAGATTCTTCAACAAACATTGATGTGCAACAATTTAGTCCACCACCATAGTTCATTGCTCATCTAGATCAGTCAAGCACATGATCCTCTTGTTGATGGAGCTTTCATATGTCTGATCTTTGACCACCTTTGCCAATTTTAGTGTTGGAAATTCTAGGGTGATTGGTATCTCTGCATTGAGACCATACAGAAGTTGTAAAGGTGACATACCTATTTCCCTCTTGGGTGTAATTCTATCTGCACATAAAGCATCAACCAATGCTTTATGCCAGGTTCGTTGGTTGTCATCTACCAGCTTCCTGATGATGGTCACCAGGTTCTTGTTGCTCGATTCTGCCTGACCATTTCCTTGTGAGAAATAATATGAGGAGTGGGAGAGGGTAATTCCATGATAAAAATAGAACTGAGTAATCTCATGGGAAGATAAATAGGCTACATTGTTTTTCACAATCTTAGTTGGGATCCAAAACCTGGAAATGATGTTTTCTTTGAGGAGATTGCATACTACTTCTGAAGTAGCATGCTTGGCTGGAATAGCTTCCACCCATTTGGTGAATTAATCTATGGCTTTGAGGACATAATCATGTCCAGCACTGTAAGACAAGTTTACAACACCTATGAAATCAATTCCCCATTGCTTAAATGGCTCTTTTATTACTACTGGCTTGAGAGGTAATGCCGCCAGTTTGGGTCTTCTAATGAACTATTAACATAGTTCACATATATGCACCCATTTGTATGCATCCTGAAATAGGGTAGGCCAATTATACTTAGCTCATAGAATCTTATGGGCAGTTACAGGCACAAAAAATGTCCTCCACAAGCCAAATTGTGGAAGGATCCCAAAAGTTTGTTCTGCTACTCTTTATCCATGTAGTGAAGGAACACCCCATCGAGGTTCCTCTTATACAGACCATTGTCCCATAGGACAAAATTGGCAGCTTTTAACTTAATAATCTTCTTTACGAGATAGGTGAGCAGGACACTCACCATAGATAAAGAAATGAGCAATATTTGAATACCACTAATTCATGGTGGTGACAAAGAGGACTATTGGAGTGTCTTCAACCTCTATTCCTTCATGCCCTGTTTCTTTTGGTATGTTGTCAGCAATCAATTGGCAAAGGCCTCTTCCCCACACAAGCTTTGTTGGTTTGATAACCAGATCAAACTCTTGGATTTTAGCAGTCTAATTGCCCCTTTTGGTTTCAAACTCCTGCTCAGTTAATATGGACTTGACTGTTATATCAAGAACCATGGCAATAGTGTGTGAGTTCAAGATGTAGAAATGGAAGTGCTTTACCACCTTTACCACTGCGTAAGCATGCTTCTCTATGTTTGAATACTTCAGCTCATGAGCTTTGAGAGGAAATCTCATGAAGGATATGGGAGACTCCACACCTTCTTTGTTCTACTAAACTAGAATTGTTGAAAGTGTGTGTTTGGAAGCATAACTATACATTATGAAGCCTTTGGTTTAATCTGGACAAACCAAAATTTGGGCATGGGCAATAGCTGTCTTGATGTCTCAAAATGCTAATTTTCTTTCTTTAGTCCAGCTAAAAGTGGCCTTTCCCTTCATCATGTCCACAATGTGGCGAGTCTTCTCGACAAACTCAAGAATGAATCTTCATAAAAAAGTCACCTTTCTGAAGAAAGAGTGAACTACAGTCTTACTTGTGGGCAGAGTAAGCTCTTGGATGGATTTGACTCTTTATGAGTCAACATTTATGCCTTCCTAGGACACATTATGTCCAAGAAATTTCCCTTTTGTAACCCCAAAAATTGACTTCTTGGGATATAGATAAATGTCATTCTGTCGACATCATTCTAGCACTTGTTGCAAATGATGTAGGTGATCAGGACAATGCTTGGAAAAGACTATTAAATCATCAAGGTACACCATAATGAACTTACCCATTTCATCTTTGAAAGAAACATCCATTGCTCTCTGAAAATTGGTGCTAGCATTTATAAGGCCAAATGGCATTTTTTGATATGCAAAGGTGCCCTAAGGTGTGGTGAAGGTAGTCTTATGTTGGTCTACTTCACCAACTTCCACTTGATTGTACCCTGAGAAATTGTCCAACATTGATAACATCTCTGAATTAGTCATTATCTGAAAGACTTGATCCATGATGGGTAGAGGGTAATTATCCTTTAAGGAGGATTGATTCAAATTCCTAAATCCATGCAGAGGTGAATTTTTCCATTTTTTTTCTCACAAGAACTATGTTTGCAATCTATGTGTAATGATGGATTGGGAAAATTATTCTAGCGTTCAACATTTTTTGAATTTCAGACAGAATAGTACCTGATATCTTGGGGTTGTACTGCCTAGATTTCTACTTGTGAGGTAATGAATCACTTTTGAGAGGAATCTCATGGCAAATTTCTTTAGGTCTAAGTGATTTTAGATCATCATAGGAGTATGCCAAAACATTCATGTATTGGCGAAGTAGGGTAGTAAATTTGATCTTCTCCTCAGGAGTGCAACATTTCCCAACGTTCACCATCTTGGGATTTTCCTTGGTACCCAAATTTATCTGATCAAACTTCTAGGAGGAACTTGAATCTTTTTGTTACTGCTTGATGAACCTATCGTGCTTATCAAATAACTTCTCAAGAGAAACTAGTCCTTTTGGGATTTTATTCTCTTTGAGTTGTAGGAATTCTTCACCTACATCTGGAATTTTTTCCTAAGTTGATTTCCATGGTAGAGGCCCATTGCCTTCGAAATGAAGTTATTCAAAGCTGTCCTTTTATTCTAGAAAGCTGATGATTTGGTTGTCATCATTGAACACTTGCTAATGATTGGTGTTGTCAAGAACACTTAGTCAAAAGACCAGTTCAATAGTGTACTTCTATCCTTTGAAATCTTGGTGAGGAACCAAGAGAGTCGCTGAAATAGCTAATGCATCAACTTGGTCACTAAATTCTTTGGGCATTGCAGAGATACTAAAAACATCAAATATTTCAATTTAATCCCAAAATAGATTGTAGTAATGACATAATCTTCCATTCTTGGTTTGATATAGGTTCTTCACCTGAAAAACCACTAGCTCAACATCTCCTTTGGCTTGAAGGAGTTGACGCCCCTGCCTTGAGCGATCTTCAATCCGAGCAGCAGTGATTCATATTCAACAGTATTTTTGGTGTTGCTAAATTGCAACTTGTATGAAGAAGGAAAAATATCTCCTTGAGATATCAGCACAATCCTAGCTCCAGAACTGGTAGAGGAATAGCTGCCATCAAATTTTAGAATCTAGACATCATTAGAAACTAATTTTTCCTTAGATTTTTTTTCATTTGGAGGGGAGGATTCCTCTAGGCTTGCACTTTGCTCTATTAAGTCTTCTACTATTTTTTTGAACCAATTTTTATATTGTCATTTTCATAAGTTTCATCAGTTAGAACAAGAACATCCTCCATAGTCAGGAAGTAATTACCCATGCCTGAAGACTCAAATAGAATTTGAGCTTCAAGTGTTGATGTTTGAGTGAAAACATATTTTGCCTCCTTCTCAGGGAACAATCTCTACATGACACCTTTGACCAGGATCCTCACTTCAGATAGGTCCATACTTAACTCACCACCAACATCTTTGCAAAAATTTTGCCCAAGAAGAATGCCATATGAGGTTGGGACATTGGCCACCAGGATTGTCATCTTAATTCTCCTATCTGAGAATTCTGTGAATGCAAACTGGGCATCTTTGATTTGTCTTAGCAAAGGTAATTATTTTTTTCCCATGGAGAAACATCTCCCAAAAGTCTTGGTCAGCATGAGTCCAAGAGATTCTACCACTTTGGCGGGCATGACATTTTCAGATGCACCTAAGTCTATGATGCAATTGTTCAGCTGGTGACCGTTTATCAACAGGGAGACATATTTTCCCAGGGGAAGCTGGAGGAGTAATCACAAGGTTATTCCAGGAGGATGTACTCTTGGGGGGACTAGGAATTACTTTCAAAATTTATTGTCCTACAGGGATAGTCTTATTATTCACACATTGAACTAACCTATCCAACTGCTTAGGGTTGGATTGCAGGAATTCAAATTCAGACATTTGAATTTTAGTTTTCTTGACATGGTCAATTATATCAAATGTTTGAAATGAATTAGGAATAGCGGAAGGTAGTTTATCCTTCTAATTTTTTTTTGGGGGGGGTATTGGTCTATGAAGTTGAAGTTGAAGGTAAGGACGTACTTGAGGTACATAATTTTTTGTTACTCATGGGGCCCTTTGGCTGGAAAGGTAGAGAAGTCCCTCATTTGGCAATTGAAATTGTTGGCCAAAATCCTTCCCCTATTTTTCCTTATCAGTTTATTGAGCTGACTGGTTTTGTGACCTAGTAAACACGGTGTATGATCCATCAAATGCTTCACCTTTGCTTTTGGGTTCATCCTGGTAATCTAGGAAACTAATGTTAGATTCACTAGTTGATTCTTCTTGGTCTTCTACAAAGATATTAGCATCATTTTCTTGGTTCAATTCAGGCTAGAAAGAGAAATCAATTTTTTTTTCAAGATATCCAACTACTGAATTGGTTGGAGGTGCTTCAATGGCAAGCTTCCCCTATGGGAGAGGAAGATTATTTGGTTGCCCTTGATTCTTGAAAGCATTGCCTTGATATGACTAATTTGGGAATGTCCTCCTTGGTATATCTCAGTACGAAGGAGGATTAGTCATCCCTTGTGCCATTTACTTTCTAAGAGCTAGTAACTCATTTGCCAGCTTTTGCACCATAGGATCAGTGGTACCTGTAGATGAATATTTAGAAGATGAAGAAGATTTTCCTCTGTTAGGATATCTTCTTATATTTCTAGCCAAGATAAGATCATCTTCCACCTCAGTGGCCAAATCCTGAGCAACAACAAGGTCTATGTGGCCAACTCATCTTAATAAAAAACTTACTTCTAGCAACTAAGAATTGATGAAGAAACATTTGAGATTATTAGCTATTGGCTGAGCAATGGTAGGAATCCTATTCCTTAGCTTGTCAAACTTAGCTATGAAATCCCTCATAAGTTCATGAGGCTCCTTCTTCATCTGGGTGAGTTGGGCCAGTAGGGCATGTGCATCTTCTGCAGGCTTGAATCTAGCTTCAAATTTGGCTTTAAGGGTATTCCAGTCAGTCACTGTCTGGGCCTACAAATGATAAAACTAGTCTACAGTAGAACCTTGCAATGTTTCCATAAATAGCCTGACTGCAACGTCCTCATACTCCATGCCTATCACACCACAGGCTGAAGGCTACAATATGTTCATCAGGATGAACTCTCCCATCACCAAAGAACTTGGAGAAATTCTTCCTTAAACTGTGAGGTAGTTCATGTAGAGGTGGAGTTAAATTGAGTGGGCCAAAAGAGTTACCCTAGGGGCCTTGAGCTGCCATTGTATGACAATGGAAAGGGGGGATAACAAATCTGGGTAGAGTTGGTATAGAAAAATCTCTGCTAACAATAGAAATGGATGCTTTGCTTGGTAATGGAGACCTAAATTTTGTAAGAGGAAAACTCCTGGTTCACTGAAGGTGAGATTGTGAAGGGAAAGGATAAAAATCACTTTGTTATACCAACTTGAATATAGGGTCAACAATCCCTTTAGGTCTCTGGCTTCGCGTATTTCATGGATCTGCTAGAGTGTAAAACTAAAATGGATAAGGATAGGGAATGCTTCAATTTGAAGCTTGAGGCTTCAAACTACACAAAATGATCCCCAGCAGAGTCACCAAAAATTGTTGGCATGGAGCTAGCAGAGTAGACAATAGCAATGAAATGTTTGATCCCTAGAATCCCTAGTTTCACAGATCAAAGTATATAATGGAAATGGATAAGGATATGGAGATGGAAAATAATTGGAATAGCTTGTTCGATCCCCATTGGAGTCACCAAAAATTATTGGATGAATATTTTGTCACCAGCTAACTGAGGGAAAAATAGGTGTTTCAACCACAACATAGTGAGATTAATCAGCCAAAACGTGTAGGTTTACCACATCAAAATGGGACAAATCTCTCTTCTCATCAAGGGCAAGTTCCCTATAACTATAAGGTACTATATACTATAAATAAGCTAAAAATAACACTCAGGGTAGGATAACACCATCCATCTCTCTCTTTTCAGAGATGATGGTCACAAACATAGGAGAATTCTTGGGTGATTGCTGGAGGTACTTCTCTTCTTTTAGAAGTAATACTCAGTCAACAACCAGATTCCTTCCTGGGTAGTTGAAGTAACTAGATGCAGTAACATAGTAGGATGAAGTGTAGCACAAAGTCTCTACCTCAACTCCCAAAGAAATAAATATACGAAGGACAATGGGGGCACAAAGTCATCCCAAGATCCTTTACAAAGATACAAAAAACAACACACTAAAGACCATTGTGGCAGCACAAAGACTATTATGATGTTCCCTCTTGAGTGTTTACTATTTTTTCACTTGAAACTTTTGTTTTGTCCTCCTCTTCTACCTTGAGCATAGCTTCCTTCACAACTTGTTATGTATCTTTCAATTTTATCTCTTGATCTTAATTTTGTAAAGCCTCTTATTTCTATGCTTCTTATTGATCTTTTGATTTGGTATTCTCCTCATCTCATTTCCATTATACCTCATGATTATTTTTCATGTTGTTCCTTTTTATTTTGTTCCTCTAAATCTTCTTTCACTTTCTTTGCTTTCTTTATTTTATCATTCTCTATTTTCTATTTCATAATAGCTTCTTCAACATTTTTCCTTTGCACATCTACTTTTTCACCTTGTTGCTATTTATCCTTTACTTCCTCAACCTTATTCTTATCTTCTTCCTACTTCTAGATTTTTTGTTCCTCTTCTTAGACTCTTTGACTCACTTCTTCTTTCTTCTACTTCGTCTCTCACTTTGAGCTTGTTTTATAGTTTATTTCTATTCTTATTCCTCACATTTTTTCTCTACACCATGTTCCTAAATTTCAACATATTCCTCTTAAGCTAACCTCTCTAAATATACTTTCTCTATATATATGTTATCCTTTTCTTCCTTTGAATAGTAAGAGTGGAAATACTTCATGATAGATTGTTTTTACACAATATGATTTTATCAGGGTGGAGGTGCAAGCACCCTTTTTAACCATTTAAAAACCTTAGTGGTTTTAGGTGGATGTAAGGATAAATAATGCTATGTAGCCTCTATGTTAGTGAAGTGGCCATGCATTCTGATATTCTGTAAGATAATTTTTTTTTTATGTGTATTCTATTCTTCCTTACCAATGCTTTCATAATAATCTATGGTTGCACTGAAGTATGTTATGTATGCGTAGACCCTACCCATGGGTCTATTCCAAAAAGTTTGATAGTTTTTCATTTGTGATTAATATAATGTGGGATAGTATCTATAATTAAAGATGTAGGAGGGGTGGGTATGTCTACCCATATATCTTGTCACACTTTATTACACACTTGGCATGTGCATATTGATTTCCAAAATAAATATATTTTTTTCATCTCATAATTTACATCTTTTATAATATCATTAATCAAATACTGATATACTTTTTCTTCATCCACTTTCATCTCCAAAATATCACATTATGTGGAAAATATAGGTACACATGGATCAACCAATTAGGATTTGGTGCTATGTGTTCTCTTCTTCAGTAGTGGTGATGATATTATGTGTTCAATTGCCTTCTTTTTTCTTTTTTTAGCTTATGATGATCTGAAAACTACTTCTAATGTAGCATGAGACTAAGCATATTATTTATTTGATGGCTATTGTTATACTGGTATGGCCACTATAGGAGGTGATGATCATAGAGCCTAGACCTCTATAAGTTCTAAAGATTTTTACCATCAGATCTCAAACTTTGCTTCTTCTATTGACATAAATGATAAATGTGTGATGGGGGTCCTTGTAATCTCAAATATGCAAATCTAGTTATCACAAGGAAGTAATGTCACTTACGCATATTGTGCCAAATACTCCATGACATTATTGGGAACTCTAGGGTGTAATTCTATGAGTTATTGTAACTCCAACCACTAAATATTTAACTTTACAAGATGCGCATAATGATACCCTTCCTTAGTCCAAATTAGGTTTTGAACTATTGCACATGCCAAAATTGAATTCTATATTAATGATGCCTTCTAGATATTTCCACTATGTGAAACATAAAAGTAGTATAAAAATTTGATACTAGAATGTCTAGGATGGACCTTTGAAAACCTTTTCAATGTTGGTAGGGAGCTCAAAAACCAAGAATTTTAGGTAGTTAAAGTCTTCTCATAGATGAATTATGGATAGATAATATCAATGACTCCCTTGGTTACTTGTTTGGTGTTATTTATCATCTACCAAAACCTCTTGGTAATACATTCAACTAATATTTAGATTAAAATGTCCATGATTGAGGTCATCAAAATCTAATTGGATGCCCTAACATATCTTTCCCTAATATGATCATGAATTTGGGGTCCCTTTGATTTATATGGCATGAGATACTGGTTGTATGTTGCAAGTTCTATCACTCTTGCCATTATATCTATGTTTATGTGTATTATAACATCTTATTTAGGTGAATAACACCCTCATTTTATCCACTCAATAGAATCATGACAACTTCATCAAGTTGTCCAAATTTAGGCAAATTGATTAACCTTTCTATATTATATCCTCACAAAGGATGTTTTAAGGCTAGGGCTCTCTCTTGAGCTACTTATGGTTGATATAAGATAAAAATATTTTCTTCTATTCCATCTATAAACTCAAATGGGTTAGGATCATTATACTTAGCTTTATATTGAGTGAGACTAACACCCATGGCCTCCTTTTGTAAGTCTGAAATGTGAATGAGAAGCTATGATCAGTCCATAGTAGTTGCTTAGAATATTAGAGATTTTTTATGACAATATAAAAAATAAATGCACACACTTCACACTACAATGACTAAAACTCACTAAAATACACATGGTTCCAACTCACAAAAGTATGTAATGGCCAAATGTTGATTATGCGCTTACATATATAACTCTACCACTTTATATAACCTATCCTTGGGATTTGAAAATGGTTAGTTCTTCACATACTATTTCATCTAGAAACTGAAAACCAATGATCATTTGAGTGATGTAATGTGGCTACTTTTTTGTCCAAATTGATAGTTTTTGTTGTTAGAATGATAGATGTGACCTGCCATCACTTGCCATGTCAATTATACTTTATTATCCATAAACTAAATTTGAAATATAATCTTATTTTTGAAAATACGCCAAATTTCAAATGTGTCATCATTAATGGATTTTAATGATAATTATTTATCATTTCCTCATAATTTTTTCATCTACATGTCATTCTAGCACTTAATAGCTAATATGATCTTGATAATGGTGTGTGATGTATTCTCTTGCCTAAGTCTCTTTTCATTTGTGAATTTGAACTGGTTATTTATGATATTCTATGATAAATATCACACAATACTAAACAAAACCTAAAAAAAAGAAAAAAAAACATAAAATAAAACCCTAAGCTACATGGTACTACTCAACACCCATTCGTTTCTTTCTATAAGATTAAAATATATTACAGGTGGTATAGCTTAAGCCTATAGCCATTTATCAACCAAGGAAGAATGGTTCCTTAAATATCCCTAGTACAATAATTCCTTGCCATGATAATTAATTTATAATATATGTCCCCTTCCATTGAATATGTAACTTTCTAAGAAAATCCCTGAATCTACTATCATAAAGCAATATTTTTTGCTTTGGATAAAATTATTTTGTGAGCAAGTTATGATCATGAAAACTTTTTAACTTTGTTTACTTACCTCCTAAGTCCACTGATATTTTTTCCTCTTTCATTCCATCTTGTTTAAATCTATTAATATGTATTTCAATGAGTCCTGACTTCCTAACCTCATAATCATCATAATTCACAGACTAGAAACAATATATTCCATAGGCATAATTTCCTCAAGACCATAAACTAACAAAAAAGGAGTGAATCATATCACATGTTTATAATTTGTCTGGTATGCCCAAATAATCATAAGAATGTGATCTTCCCAATTATCCCTTTGAACATTACATATCCTTGTGAACATCTTACCCAATATTTTATTTGAAGCCTCACCTTTCCCATTTAGCTATGGATGATAAGTCATTATTTACTGTCCTATATCAGGAGCTATTTAGTAAGAGTCTTGATTATATTGTTAAGGAAGTGATTTCCTTAGTCAACAACCAATTTAATTGGACATACAAACTTTGTAATGATATTCTCATATAAACACTCAGTGGCATCCTTCACACTGCAACTTGGTGTTGCAATAGCTTCCACCCATTTTATGAAATAATATATTGTATTAATGATATATCTTCATGATTGTGTTTACTTTAATGATTTATAAGCCTTACAAAATCAATGCCCCACTAGTAAAAATATTTCTCTGGTAGCATTGGAACCAAGGGAATCTCATCTCATTGATTAGGTTTTCCCATTCTTGGACAAACATAATAGTGTTTTGCCACTTTATGAACATCATGAAATAAATTTGGCAACCAAATACTACTCTATAATATATTTCTCACAATGGATTCTCCTATGAAATGGAATCCTATGACTCTTTGATGTTCTTCTTAAAGGAGTTATGGTTTCTCATGGTCTACGGATACTCCATGTAGTACATCATCTTTCCTAATTTTATATGACTCCTTGATGTGATTCTTAAATGAGTTGAGGTTGCTCATGGTCTAAGGGTACTATGTGTATTACATCATATTTCATGATCTTATATAAAAATCCATTTATGAGGTTATAAGGAATTGATCGTATAACCATTTTTTTCTTATCTCTTTCAACACAGTGCACAAAAAAACTTCCTTGTTCTAGAAATATTGTAATGTCCTCCATATTGTTAGGGATCACAAAGGTTATGAGTAAATTTACATTTGGAGATTCATATTACATCTCTTATAGTTCTTCTCCATTCTGTATCATGCTCAAATGACCAAGTCCCACATTCTTTCTTCTCAACTTCACATTGATCCTAAACTAGAATTATTGAAATAACATCAACTATCTAGATATCCTTCCACCAAACATAGGATTATTAACTAGGAATTATAAGGCCTAGTGATATAGAAAACTATCAAATAGTGTGGCCAAAAGGTAATGCCTAAATTTATGTAGAGAAACCATGATTTATAGGGCTTCTCTTTTTTGTTTGCAAATAATAGTTTTCTACTTCTAAAATGTATAGGATGATCCAATCCACCATCCCCTAGTTGTGCTAACACAACTCCTATTATACTAAAGAATACACATGTATATGGAAAATATTCTTCCATTATGTAAAAATTGAGATAGGAGTTGTCACTGACCTTTGTTTGAGCTCAATAAATGTTATTTGACATTCATGTGTCTATTCAACTTTGTATCTTTGTGTAATATTTTTTTCAATGGTACAGATATGGCTACATATCCTTTGATGAAATTTATATAATATATTATGTGGCTTAGAAATGTTTTCCCTTCTATGTAACTAGTTTTAGGTGGCATGCCCACTATAATTATAATTTTATCTTGATCAACTAAGATTCTATCGATGCATATGATGTGACCCAACAGAACAATAAAACATGTGAAAAACAAAATTTATTTAGATTTAACGTAATTCACAAGGCTTGCCAATATTATAAAATTAGATATAATTTAGATAAATGATCTTTTAATAAAGAGAAGACAACCCAATAATCCAAATAGACCTCTAAAAAATCATGAATAAAATACTTAAATGCAGTTACCACAACCCTAGAAAAACTACTGGAACATTCTTAAGACCAAATGGCATTAATTTATATACAAATGAGCCCCATTATATTGTAAATTTTATTTTACCCTGATTTTCCTCTATGATAGAAATATGATCATAGCCACTAAATCCATTCGTGAATGATTATACCAAATGGCATATGACTAATTCAAGAACCTCATATATGAAGGGTATGGGAAATTGATCATTAATGTAAGCATCATTTAGTTCATGGTAATACCCAAAAAGATAAATCTCATTAGTGTTATTTATATAAACATAATATTTTAAAAAAATTATTAGTTACTGACACTTTGTATCTTGTAAGAACCTATTGAGTCTTAATATCTCTGAGTACATGCCTTAAGGGGTGCATCGAGAAAGGGGTGGGTAGACCATTGGTGTTTCATAAGATTATTGTCCCTTTTCCCACTTTCCATCTACACACTTATCTCCTAAAACCATTTACCCTAAGCTTATTCCTCTCTATTGTACCCATTCTAATCATTTGTCCTGATTTATCCTCCTTGCTCTTTCCTTGAACCCTTTCACCAGTTGACTATACTAGGTCGACTGGGTTGACCTTGTACAATTTTTAGCCTATAATTAATATACATGGTCAACCCTATAATATTTAGGGTTTTTTTTCACTTATATTTTTGTTAGTCCTTTAGCCAACCTAGCTTAGGACCTAGTGATTTATCTCTAAAAAACATACAGGGTCGACTGGGTCGACTTTTTACAACTGACATATTCAGGAAGATTTAGGGAAAGATCCACTTTTATATAAAAGTTCATTTCCAACAATTTTAGAATACAAAAGTGATGAATAATGAGTACAAATGAACATATAATTATTGACCATTCTAATTTAGGAATAAATATTAAGGTTCCATACTTTCTTTAGAGATATGGATCTTGTCTTGTGGATAAATATTTTGGATGCATAGATAGGTTATGTAGCCTAGATATAATTTATCTTTTTTATCCTTACATACCACAACAATCACTTGCAAATCACCTTGGTCAAGGGAGAGTTTAAATCTCAATGGGTTCATCTTCAAGGTAACTATTCCTAACTTTATTTCTCCTTTATAAGAGTAGATATATAATACAATTGTGTTTCTCTTCCATGTATTAGAATTCCATATACATTGACGTGAGTATATATATTATATACGTTTTTAGTTTAGTTTGTTTTATTTGTGACAATATTTGGTGTGCACTAGATTATATTTACTTTCTTGTTATTAGAATAGGTGAATATCAAACCTAGGACACTTTTAGGGTTGTTGCATGATTTTGTTAGACTGTAGGTTTTGGAACCCTTCCTACCATGGTGTATTATGACAAGTGATCCCCTAATAATTCCTAGTGGGTCCTCATATTGGTCATTACCCTACTTAATAAATTTATTCCTAATCAAAAGTGTAGGTATGCTCTATCTTCTCCAAGCGAGGATTGATTTATAGACATGATGCATTTCTGATTGCATACATTCTGGTGAACCTGATGTGAACTAACCCTTGTAGGATTTATTTACCTTATTTAATTTATTTCATTATTTCATCATTATTTTTATCATATATTCATCATACTAGATTGACTCTGTTGACCCAGTATCTAACTTCTATGCACAAGTTTTTAGGTATAGGCTACTGGATCGACCCAATTGACCTAATACAGGTTTTATAGATTTCCAAACTTTTAGTTCAAACTAATAGGTCAACCCAGTCAACCTTATACATTTTTCAAGATTATTTTTCAACAAACTAGGTCAACCTAATCAACCCTATACATTTTAAGCATTTAGAAATAAGTTTTTGATCGACCTAGTCAACCTCATTAGCAAACTTTGCAAGCATATATAAAGGTTCTTAAAGAATAATCTTCATTATCTACATATTTAATCCATTTCAGTTCCTTTTTATCTCTCTATTTCTTTATTTACAAGCTTTCCTTTTACAGTTTACAGTCCTTAAAACTACCCTTACATAGTCAATTGGATCGACCTTGTTGACCCAATTTTATGTTATGTGTGTTATCTAGATAACTAGGTTGACTCTATTGATCCTATTCATTTTCAGACCTTGCTTCCACAATATAGGATCGACCCTATCGACCCTATTCTCTATTTTATGCATACACTATTGAATACATCAATATTTTACCTTATTTCAAAGTTAGAATTAACCTTATATGCTAGTAATTAGTTCACATTTAATTTTTTTATTGCTTGCATGCTTAGAATAGATCACATAGTTTAATTAGGTGGTTTTAATAAATCATTTAGTTTCACTATTTATATTTTATGCACACATGACCAAATCACAAAATATAAACAAGCACTTTAACATTTGTCTTCCTGAGGCCAACCTACTTGGATTTCATCACCAAGGGGGAAGATAACTTGATGTTCTAGTCAAGTATAAATCATGGTTAATGGTATATTCTGGCTAATCACCTAACACCCTTATCACTATAGTGTGTGAAGTGAGGGGGTAGGCCCCAATACCAAGCTTGTATCATTACCACTATAGATGCCTTTCATCCTAAACTACCTGAAACCATCCTTAGATTGATTTTTAGTTTATTTATTACAACCAACTTCCAATCACATTTAAAATAATATTCTAATAATATTATAAACTTTCAAGTTGACCAATTATTTAACTCTTTACTTTCCAAGTTGATTGCTTGCTATTTACTCAATTGTATTTTGTATTGTAAAAACTTGTATTAGCCAGCATTGGGGTAAGGTTTTGTGTTATGTGCCTCAATTGGGTCAATCAACATTAATCCAATTGACTATTTATTTCCTTTCAACTATTTCTTTCCAAACTACTTACAAATGTTATCTTTATCTAATTCACAAATCTATTTTAGGCTTATTATATTTTCCCTACCTATTGTATTGGGTCAACCAAGTCAACTCTATACCTTTTTATAGCCTCTATTCAATGTATTAGATTGACCCAATCAACCCTGTACTATTTGTAGACCTTGTTCACTCTTTTTCCAACCTTTATTTACTGTATTAGGTTGACCTAGTTGAACCTATACTATTTTTAGCCTTCCCTATTTGCCAATTTTGTCCCTATTATTTTCCTTCTATCTTTTTGATATCCACTCTTACTTGGAATCAAGAAACCTCTTATCTATATTTTTGATATCCTACCCTACTTATCCACCATAGAAGACAAATATTTGTGGTGGATATCTTCATCACATAGTTCTAAATATTTATTTACCCCATATCATATAGTAGATCCAAAGAATCCTATTAGAAAATCCTAAACCATGATAATCATGTACCTTATACCACTTTTACACATTTTAAACCTAGAATTCATAAATCCATCAAGCCATCTACATCAAATGTTTGAACCTCACATTATGTTCTACCTCTTACAACTAATGTTCACAATCCTCTTATTAAACCCATAACAAGAGCACCTAATATTATCACTTCCCAAAGTAACATGGTTGAAACCAATCAAATTGATAATATAAATGATTCCCAATTATTCAAAAACCTTGATGATAATATTATTTACACTCCTAACAATAATGGTGGCTTTACCAAGTTTCCTTCTTTTTATACCACACTTAAGATAACTAACACTGATGTTGAGAATCTTCCTCCCACCAACAATACCAATCATCCTCATACAAACACTAACCCACGTATTGATACAAATTAACTTATTTCACAAGTCATACATTAAATGAACATCATGCAAACAACCAATCAATCTCAAATGATGAACATGCAACAACATTTATTACACATGACTAGTCAACCACCTCATGTCATCATGTCTCAATCAAATATAATTTTTTTCCCTCCTCCTATTATATATTCCAATGGGAATATCATCCCTAAACATCCAATGAATAACAAAATGCTTTAAAATATTTAAAATTAACCTTTAGCTCCATTCATTACATCCATAAACATTGGAAAATTTTCCCCAACTATCACATATATGGGACTAAAGACCCTACTATTTTTCTTAAGTATTTTGTCAATCTCTATAAGAAATGGGTCCAAAATAACACCTTTGTTACCACCAAGATCTTATCCAAAACCTTTTTTGGTGATTCACTTGTATGGTATATTCAACTTCCTAGACATTCCATCTCGTAACTTGAAGATTTAATCAATGCTCCAGTGAAGGAATTCTAACATGATGACCTTCTTGAAAATTACCTTAACCATTTCATCAATGCCAATCAATTTCCTAATGAATTTGCTCACATTTTCATCAAATGATGGAAGTCTCTAGCTCATAAATTGGACCATAACATGAATGATGACACTCTTTTAAAACTCTTTGTGACTGATCTTAAGGCTCCTCTTCAATATACAAAGTTTGAATCTTTTCCCCTAAAACTTTAGAAGAAGCCTTAGACTAAGCAAAAAGGCAAGACTTTCTTATGAATCAATTTGAAACACCTTAAACAACTACTAAATAACCTTTTCAATCATTTTCTCACAACATTTATTCATCCAAGCCTCCCCAACCTTAAAATGGAACATCTAATTCAACCAGTTTTAACCCAAGCCACCTTCCCTTGAGAATGGAATAACTTAAGTAGAAATTACCACCCTCTAAACCCATGAGCTCTGATCCTTCCAAACCTCCTCCAAAATGGTAAAATACTAATAATTTTTGTTGGTATCATGCTACTATAAGTCATTCTCATGAGTCTTGTCTTGCTCTTCACTATTTTCTTATTTCTTTCTTGCTTAGTACACATTTAAATCTATATACTCTAATAAAAAAATGTTATCAAGAATATCTTCAAGCTTCCCAAATTCAATCTCAATAACCACAATCACATCAAAATCAACTACCTAATGATCAACAACAATCATCCCATACCTAAACCTCATCTGCTAATGTTGTTCACATGATAGTTGATCATTCTTCTTACATCAATAAGGAAAGGATAACTAACATGAACAACTTTAAACATATTATTACATTGATTAAATCTCAACCTCTTATGTCACATGAACCAAGAGAGTACCTAGTTAAAATTCCCACTCCAAAGCATACCCTTTATCTTCTCATACCTCTCCTACACATCATATGTCACAATCAACATCCCTCAAATATAACAAACCAACACATTTACCTATGTCCAAATGCACCTACAAACCCAATGCAAACCATTTTAATAGTTAAATTTTACCTCACTCCACCTCACATGTTGGGGCATCTTTTGATGCCCATCCATGTGTCCCTTCAGACTTTGGGGCATCTTGTGATGCCCATCCCTACATGTACTTACCAATTATGGTATCTTGCGATGCCCACTCTTATTCTACAATGCATAATAATAAACAAATTCAACTTCAAGAAATATTTCAAGACAAATAAGCTTGTATTTCACATGATCCTCTTTGATAAAGATGTTATCATAAATCTTACTTGTTATTTTTGTCTCATGTTTCTTTATTTTTGTTCATTTACTTATTTTAGTTTCATTTTCCCACCATATTTGTTTTCCTTTAAATCATTTACACATCACATTTGGCATTTTTTTTCCCTTTTATCCTTATATATCTCTTTTATTTTTGTCTTTTTATGTCATTATTTGCCTTAGTAGCTTTAGGATCATTTTGACCTTTACCTTAGATGGTGATTCTTTACCTTTGGTACTATATCTTGATTATATTGTCATTTATATTCACATATAATTATATGTTTTAATCATTGTTTTCTCTTTCTTTCTTGAGTTTTTCTAAAAACTTTCTTCTTGTGTCTTCATGATTGTTTGATTTCTTATCTCTATTTTTCATAGATAATTGTCATTGTGACTTGGTTATACAAACATTGTTCCCTTTGGTCTTTTTCTCCTTTTACCATGTGATTGGTTAGCAAACAATGCATCTCATTATACTTTCCTTATACCGGTCCACTTTGGATCTCCATTTTCCTTTATTCCTTTTTTTCAAACTAAGCATATACATGGTTGAGACTTGAGATCGCATGCTAGTTCATTGTTAAGCATGTGTCAGATTCAAGATTTGTCTTTGGTTACTTATCTTCCTTTATCCTTGGCCTAAATCTCATTCATGTGTATCACTACATCTCTCATGAGTGGCCATTCTAAATCCATATGGAGGAGGAATATTCAAAAGCCATAAAAAGTTAAGAGCCAAATCATTTTACAAAAGGCAATGATATAAAAGGAAACAATATTCTTAAAAGTCAAATCACACTAAAAGATATGATTCAAAGCACATATCCTTCTTCTAGTCAAAGATCAAACTCCATAGTTGGCCTCACAATAGAGCCAAGGTTATTTGGGGTGTGGTAGGCTAGTAGATTAGAAAAAGAGAATAAAAAAATCTTTTAGTGCTATCTACTTTCTTATACAAGTACCCAATATTCATAGTAGACTGATGGATCTGTCAGGTCCTAAGGAGTGGGGAACATATTGTGAGAAGGTAGGTCCATTTTAATTTTTTTTGTACCAATCTACCTTCATTATTTGATCTTAATATCACACTTATATGCCTACAAAGCTTTGTGTCTATAACAAACAAGTTTCATTTAAACATTGATGGTCACTAGTCACTTAATATATTTTCATCTTTTTAGTATGCCTCATGTCTCCTAAGGTCTTCTCATAATATGCCTAAGTCTTGATTTTTACATTCCCTATATCCCTCATATTTACTCTTGAAAAATATTTTTTTGTCTAATTATCACTCCCCTTGGGATTTAATTTGTGATTTGCATTGTAAGACCGTGGGTAGGACCCAACATTTCTCATAAATTGCCAAATTTTTCCTTCCTCTTACCCACATCCTTTGTTACTCAATTTTCCTTTTTGTTCTACCCTAGTCATGTTCTCTTTGTGAGTTGCAGTATAAGATCATAGATAGGACTTGATATTCCTCACAAAATTTTCTAATAATACAAGTCTTAAATAGAATTACACATGTCAAATATGAGATAAGATGTGATTGGTTATGAAGTTACACATCATTGACATGCTTTCACACTTGATTTAGTGTGTTTTATGCTTACTTCATTTCTCTTTTGCTTTTTATCTCCTTATTTTTTGAGTGCATGTAATAATTCAACCATTTCTTGATTTTTTCATACTTCCCAGCTTGAATTAGTGTGATAAATTTGAGACCAAAATTTTACCAATTTTGTTTTTCTCTCATGCTTTTCAATGTAATTTAATGTGTTTTACAATCAATTATCATTCATTTACAATCATTTTTCATTCATTTTACATCTTTTGTCATTCATTTGCCTTCAATATTTTTAACTTTACCTTAATAATCTTGATTTACCAACTTTTCCTAATACCCTCATATCATTGCCTTAACTCATTTTTCACTACTATATGCCTATCTTCCAAAATTTTCAATTTTTGGCTATTTTTTGCACTTACTTCTATAGGTTAACCTAGTGATTTTCAAATTGTATGCCTTCACTTTCTCTTATAGTATACTTCATTATCTACAACACTAAGGTAAATAAAGGTATGTGTTTTTCAATTCTATCCTTTCATTTATCTTATTTTCTACTTACTGCAGTTTACTTAGCATCAACATTGTGTGTTACTATGTTCTTTCTCAAAACACCATCCCATGTTGCACTTACATGACACGTGATGAGATTCGAGTAGGGCATATGTATACACATAATATTTTCAAAATTTTATCAATTAATGAAACTTTGTATCTTGCAAGAACCTATTGATTCTCAATCTCTCTGAGTGCATGCCTTAAGGGGTACACCAATAAAAGGGTGGGCAGACCATTGGTGCTTCGTAAGATTGTTATCCATTTTTACACTATCCATCTACACACTTGTATCTTAAAAACATTTACCCTAATATTATTCTTTTCTATTTTACCCATTTTAGTCATTTGTCATGCTTTATCCTCCTTGATCTTGCCTTGACCCCCTTTCACCAGTTGAATGTACTAGGTTGATTGGGTTAAGCATATACAATTTTCAACCTTTGATTACTATATAGGGTTGACTAGCTTGACCCTATAATATTTAGGGATATTTTTCACTTAGAGTTTTGTTAGCCCATTGGTCAATCTATGTTAGGACCTAGTGATTTATTTCTTGAAAATATACAGGGTCAACTGGGTCGACCCTATACAATTGATATATTCAAAAGGATTTAGGGAAAGATATACCTATACATACAAGTTCATTTTCAACCATTTGAGAATAGAGAATCAAAAAATAATAATGCAAATGAACATCTGCTTATTGAACATTATACTTAAATAATAAAGCTTAGGCTTCCATACTTTCTTTAGAGATACAAATATTATCTTGTGGAGAAGTCTTTTAGATGCATAGATAGGTTGTGTAGCCTAAAGATGATTTGTCTTTGTTATATTTACATACCAAAACAATCTCTTGTGAATCACCTTGGCCAAGGGAGAGATTAAGACTCAGTATGTTCATCTTCAAGGTAGGTATTCCCAACTTTATTTTTCCTTTGTAAGAGTAGATAGTAATGTAGTTGTGCTTCTCTCACATGTATTAGAATTATATATACATTGATTTGAGTATATATATTATATACATGTTTAATTTAGTCTATTTTTTTTCTAACCCCCACTTTGTGCCACAAGCTTTAGTGTGCACTAGATTAGATTTAATTTCTTATTATTAGAATAGGTGAATATCAAACCTAAGACTCTTTTAGGGTTATTGCATGATTTTGTTAGACTATATGCTTTGGAACCCTTACTAACATGGTGTATTGTGACAAGTGATCCCCTAATCAGGTCTATAGGATCCCTATATTGGTCATGCCCCTAATTAACAAATGTATTCCCAACCTAAATTGTATGTATGCTCTATCTTATCTGAGCCAATATTTATTTATAGACATGATGCTTTTTTGATTGGATACATTCTTCAGTTATACTACCATGGGTCTAACCCAATATACCCTTTCTAATGGATAGATTTCTACTTCCTAAACATGATCTATCTAAGCCTTCACTTTTGAATTCATATTGTGATTCAAATGTATGAATGATTTTTAATTAATCTATCACACTCTTTTAATTTAATGTGTATATCCCCCAATGATGGATCTATACCTTTAACTTCTATGAACTTAGTTAGAAATACATCTTGATAATATCTCTTAATAACTATAATTATTCTAAAATCTCATTCTAAGTCCAATAATCTCCCAAAGTAATAAATTTTAGAACAAACTCTATTCTAATATTCTCATCACTATTTTTCAATTTTTCTTGATATAATCAATTAGATCCA
Source organism: Torreya grandis (assembly GCA_037957365.1). Lineage (NCBI taxonomy): Eukaryota > Viridiplantae > Streptophyta > Pinopsida > Cupressales > Taxaceae > Torreya > Torreya grandis. The sequence continues at coordinate 753,464 of JARHVA010002604.1, forward strand.
CTGGGTATGGACTCTTATAGATTTAATTCTATTTTTTGTTCCATAATGTTTACATTTCATAGTTCTCCTTCCTCAACTTGTTTCATGCTTTGAACTTTGGTTGGATCTACTTCTCACTCTAGTTCAAATAAGCTTCTAGATCTAGATCCCCATCAGTGTCACTACATTGTATCAACTCATATATAATTATATTACAAGGTTTAAGAATAAACTTCTATTTTTTACTAGACTTATAGTTTTGAATTTCTAGATTCAAATAATGAGTTGGTTCTTGATGTGATGATGAGTTTGTCATAGTTCAAAAATATTCTACCCACCTATAACATAAAAAAAAATTAATTTTTTTCAACGCATTGTACACTACTGGATTTTCATCATCAAAAACAAAAGTTTGGATAAAGTCTTGTTGAACCTATTCCTAATGTTTAGTTTCTCTCCTATAATTATGATGCATATACCACATAGTTATAAGTGGTGCTAAAGTGTGGCTAAAAATAATCACTCAATATTTTGGCTCAACACCCTCAGAGACCATATTTCCACACATTTATGAACATGTAGCTTTGGACATTGGTATTATTTAAATAACGGAGACTCCGTTCTAACAGTGAGTGATAGCCAAAATCACGTTCACAAAAATGTACATGCTTCATCCCATTATAAGCCTATTTTTCTATGAACTCCCCACCATGTCACAATAGTTTCCTTTAGAGCATAATCAAGTATGTTGAATCTCTAATATATATTAGGCACATGGTGCTCTAACATAAATATAAATTGATTGAGATCTTCAATCATAAAATATTTTGGTAATTGGTATTCTATGGGGAATACCACTCACAGAGGCCATACCTCATGCTCTCCCTAAACCCAATTCATCATATTCATGTCTGAGTCACCACTAATAGAAGATGTTACATCCCAATGTATAATGTCTTCCTATGTAGGCTCTATGTAATCCATTACTATCACACCTGTATTATATAATAAATTTACCTTAGACTTAGTTGGAGATCACACAAAAAAAATATAAATATTTCATTTTGAAACTGATGAGATAGAGACTTTGTTAACACTAAATTAAATATTGACTACTCTATTATCTATGAATTTACGTGTTTCTCAAGTTGTGGTTTAAATAACTAATATTTAGTAGCTCACAGATCATTTTTATATTAGGAAAAGTTAGCCTTACATGTAATTTGGGTTAATATTATAAAGTGAATAATTACATGAGTAATATTTCACTAGTTGTTATTGGGTTAGTTTATATAATATATTAATGAGTTTCATATTGTTATGTGCAACAACAATATTACACAACAATTTTCTTATGGTTAGTGGTATTGTTGATAGTTACAAAAATACTACATAAATAGTCTATGAGTGATCATAAGGATATGAGGATATATTGATGGAGATATGAACTCCATAAATATAGGAATGACTTTCCTATATAATTATATTATCCCATTTGATTAAATAACAATATAATATATCATGTGTTCAAATATTACCTTTGTGTATTTGTCTTGATGTTGGTTTACATGAAATAAATCTATAATAAACTCTCTTAATTCCTATCAATGGTATCAAAGCAATATGAGAACCCAAGGGTTGAATAGGGAAGCTCTAATTCTAGGCTTAGTTTCCTATGTATGAGATTCATTAATATGATAATACTTTAGTTTGTTAATTTGTAATAATAGTTATAAGTTTATTGTTTTAGCAGATGTTAAGGCTTATTCTCTTTATTGTGGCATGCTCATGCACTTTTACTCAAAAGGTTGAATCTCTTTTACATATATAAAGTATTTACAAACATATTCGAGTGTATTCATATAAAATTTCAAAATTGGTAGCTTGAGTGTGGCTTGTGACACCCAACCCATAGGTCCATCTTGCATGCTTTCATGACCCTTCTAGACACCTTTTTTATTATTCACAGTCATCCGTAGATTTTTAAAACTTGATTCTAGCTCAGTTAGGCTACATTTCCCATATTAATTCTATCCCCCTAGGTCTTGTACCTATAGGATAAGAGTGCCAAACTTAGACAATAGCACTGGACCCTAGGGTGTCCTATTTTGGTGTTCCTATCTAATTACATTTTGAGCTCCAATAGTTATTTCCTTTTGATTCCTATCCTTCATCTTGTCAGCCTAAAATGAATACATTTGACCCATGACCAATAGATCTCTATAAAATCCCATTCAAAATTCATTTAGAGAGGGCTGGAAAATATTACAAATTAATTAATAATACAAGCAAAACCACTGAGGTAAATTTCCCTATTCTCTACATACAACCATCTAATATAGCTACAAACATATCCAAATCATCACACCAGTCCCTAGCCACCTCAAGCACACCCATTTTAGCATTTTTAAATTTACATAACACTATTTTATAAAGCACATCAAGTGGGATAACTATACAATGCTTGATCCTTCTTTAGAGTATTAATATGTAGGCAGTGTACCCACATAAGGGGTGTGGATACACATTCAGTGCATCTTACACACACTAACCCCCATTCTTTCTCAAGTTTTATCAAAGCATAATGAAGTTTAGGTTTTGAATATTAAATCATCTCTACAAGGAGTTATATAGACTTTCAGTAATCGAGATTTCATAGGTAGGCTCACACAAGGATAGTGAACAAAACATAGAAAACTCAGGTCTCTATGAGCAGTTTGGATAATAGTGACAGAAAAAGATAAAAGCATCAGCCCTAAGGTGTCTTATTCTTGTGCTCCTATCATTTCAAAAAATGAAATCTAGATCCTAGTTTTTGACACTATCCTGGTCTTGTATAACAAATTCTAGACCTTGTCTTAGCCATTTCATCCTATTTTTAGCTAAGTCTTATTTTCTCCATATTTATTGCTATTTATAAAAAGGTTAAAAATATAATTAAATTATATGAATTAATAGTTAAATTATTAAAATATTATTCACTAATTTAGTCAACTCAAACCCTTAACTAAATTAGGAATAAGACTTCAATATTCCTAAAATAGTTAAATCATTTGGTGAACCCGACTTACTTCATTTGTGCACAAAAACCCTAAAAACCCCAAAGAAAATTTCCTTCTAATTTTTCTATAATTTTTTTTATTTTTATTGAATATTTAAATTATAATTCTACATTTAAATTTTTAAATTCACCATATTAATTTTAAAAAATCATTTATTCTAAACCTTAGTTGAACTTACTAAGTCCTTTTGCACACAAAATCCCTAGAAACCCCAGGGAAATTTTCTTGTTAATTTTAGAAATATTTTTATTATTTTTTCCTACATATTAAAATCATTTTTTCATATTTAATTTTTAAATTTACCTTAGTAATTTTAAAAATAATTTATTTCAAACCCTAGTTTCATATACTAGGTCCCTTTAAATAAAAAAAAATTCCAATATTTTTATGATTTTTTACCTGTATATTTAAATTAGAAATTCACAATAATTTTTAAATTTCATTAGTAATTTTAAAAATATCATTTTTAAAAACCCTAGTTTCATATACTAGGTTCCATTGCTTTTGAGGTATCACCTTACATGTTTGAGAGCTTCATATCCTTTTTATGCATTTTTCAGTTTGCTATTTTTAGGACTTTACATTTACTATATTTAGTGCTTTCCTTCCATATCACTTTACTTATTACAAATTATTACAAAAACTTCAATCAATTTTCAATTTTTTTTCCTACTTTAACAATGGCCTAATACGCTAATTTTGATGAAACTAATGAAAGGGAACTTTAATAACTCTTAACTAAACACCCTAACATGCAAGATGATATGCTTAAAATACTACAAGAAGAGAAACAAAAATAAAACAATGGTCAATCTTATCAAACCATAGAGCAACCAATTACAAATAACACTACAGGGGAAAATATGTCTCAACAACCCCCTATAGCATCCCAACCTTCCTATGAAGCACCACCAATTATGACTAGTACATTTTTATCTCTTGATGTGGTAGCCCTTGTGTAAGAGATAAAATCTCTTCAATCCAAGGTGATACATCTTGAGCAAGGTGATTCTAGACCAACATAGGCTTTGGATTATTTTGATCTATTGCATACACCATTAGCATGCCATATTGCTTCTACACCCTTTCCACTAGTTTTTTTCAACCCAAGCTCACTCTATATGATGGCAAGGGTGATCGAGAGGCACATTTGAGATATATTCACGCAACATGATTGGAATATGTACCAAATGACCGGCTACTAACCAAGATATTTGCATGGAGTCTAAAGTTTTATGCTTTATAATGGTTCTATAGTCTACCAAATCAATCAGTCAACACATTTAATCCTTTAGCTGACATATTCCTAGCTCATTTCAGCATTGACATTGGTGATAAGTTTATTACGCCCAAGCTTCACATTAGAAACAAAGGTCAAATGAGCATCTCATAGATTATGTTATTCGATATAAGACTATCTTGGCTAAGATGACTAGCCCCATGGCTGATCAAGAGTTACAAGATATCTTCAAATAGAGTCTTTTACCAGCTTTACATGAATCAATAATGTTTAAAATATTCTCTTCCTTCATTGAGTTATGTCATACACTAAAGAAAAGGGAAGTCAAATTAATTTCAATGGGAAAACTCAAGTACACAAGTATATCAAAAAAACAACAAGAGTAATAATAAAGTCCCATATAAAGTGGGGGTCAATGATAACAAAAGTCAAAATCAACCTATAGTCAATGCAACTTCAGAACCCCCTCAATGAGTGGTTTTATTAGCACCTCCTCAATGAACCTTTACCAATCTACCAGTTTCTATAGCCATAGTTTTACAATAGCTTTTGGAATGTAATATCATATCTCTCCTTCCTATTTGGGAAGTTGATCCAATAGCACCTATTCTATGGGGATATGATCAAAATGCATTTTATGAATTTTATAGCACATCAAACCATACAACAAATAGATGAATTAGTTTGAAACACAAGATACAAGACTTGATAGATGACAATCTTATTGATCTTAGCACTCTAGTTGAGCCTCTGCAAGCAAATCAAACACAAGACAAGGCTCTAAATTTTTTTTAGATCCTTGTCCACAACATTCTAAATAGGAGACAAGAGACATATCAGGTGTTCACCATGTATATCATTCACATCCACCACCAGCTACATACATAACACTTTTAATTGAGTCACATCCTTTAAGTAACATGATTGGTGTGTATAATTCTAGAGTTCCAGCTAGACCTTAGATCTCCTTCTCAGAGTAGGAGATACTTGACTATGATTCAGACAATCATGCACTCTTTATCAAAGCTTACATTCATAATCATCCCATTCATAGTGTTCTCATAGATAATGGATCTAGCATGAACATGTGCAATATGACATTATTACAACATTTGGGATATTTAGAGTAGGATATTACCCTGACATACATAGTTATCAGTGGATTTAGTGGACATATATAGAGTTCATTGGGTGAGATTTTAATTCCTCTATAGGTTGGTCCAACACACGTGGCCACACCATTTTCTAATGTTACTAGTGTAGGATTTTTTGATATGTTACTTGGTTGACCATGGATCCATAAACTTCAAGCAGTACCTTCTATAGTTCACAGATGCATGAAATTAATTCATGATAATTAGGTTGTTACAGTTGGTGGAGTTTCATATGACTTACCACTCCCCACTTTAGATCCATCTACTACTTTACAATCACCAATTTTAATTCTACCACCAGTTTTAGTTTCTCCACCAGTTTTAGTTCTTCCTCCAATTTAGATTCAGACACAGTTAAGGCTTCCATCACTAGCACAGAGATTTCATACACTTCCATAGAGGCCTCTTTTATAGAAACCATAGTTTAAAAATTCTAGATAGATTTTAGCTATAGTGTTCACACCCAGGGTAGTATCATTGAGGTCTCATGCCTCTACTCACAGAGCACATGTTCAAAGAGTTTCTCCTACTACTAGATGGGTCCCTAAGAGCCCTATAATTACATCCACTTCTCAGAGTTATAGGGGAACCCCACAATTAGTTTTTACTTTAGATGTTTTAGAGAATTTATAGTATACACATCTTTAGAGTTATAGTCTTATCTCTCCATTGTGCTTCATGATCACACATGATCCCTCTCCTTGATATAAGACACCATGATAGAGAGTCTCCCATGAGACTAATCAGTTAGTATCATTTCTTATTAGTATTAATTGTATATAGTTTCTTAGTATTTATTGTACATAGTCTCCTTATGATTGATTGTACATATATTATGTCAAAAAATCCAAAAACATTCAAATATTTCAAAAATCCAAAAACATTCAAATATTCAAAAATTAAAAAATATTTCAATTGTATGCATCATCCATGATTTACATTTCTACTACCATGCTAGACTTATATTTTGTTTTTATATTCTATTTTATGTAAATTTATCTATATTATCATGCTTCACTTGATCTTCTTTAAGTGTGTGCAGTGAATTTTATATCCTTGATTGCTTCACTCTACCCATTGAGGGGGTATCCTACTTCATACATTCAAGACACATATCAATATATCTACCCACTGGGGGTATCTTCTACATGACTACACCATCCAAGTTATGCCATTCCTACACCACACACTCTAGTTATCATGTTGATGTACATTACTTACTAGCTTACATAGATTACTCTATCGACACTCACTAGTATATAACACTTGTGTATTTTTTAGCATATACCTAATCTTGTACTACATCTCTTACATAATTTCACTTCTTTCTTTGATTATTGAGATGTGATTGTATTTATAGTATTTACATGTTTTATTTTCTTGCTTTACATGGCTAGATATGATTGCATTTATTAGTTCTTATTCTATGTCTTGTGTGTGCCTTAGGATATTTGTCAATGTCATTTGATTCTACTCTTCTATGTGCTTGTGGATCTTGTGCCAACTTTGCTTATTTCAATTGTATGTGTATGTGGAATTTGAACATGCCTTGTATGCTTGCTTCCTACTTTGAGTGACATGTGCCCATGTCCCTTCTTTGCTTGGCCCCTAGGCCACTTTTGTATGCTTCTCACTTATTTCTATGCATGATTGTTTGCTTCTCAATTGTTTGAAATGCCATGATCTACATCATGCATTCTCTTAATTTCTTGGATGCCATGATGGACATCATAATGCATCCCTCCTTGAAAACTAACAATTAACACTTGTAGTTCTAGTTCACTATATTGTATGTGTTATTACATTGTTATATCTATCTAGGCATACCCCTATTGATCTAATAATCTCTCATACACACCATGTTATATCTTGAGATATCTTGTTGATTATCATTTATATATCATGTATTTTTGTATCATAACACACTTTTAGGGCTCATTCTTCTAAGGATATTCAATGTTGGGCCTTCATTCCTACCCTAAAAAGAGGGGGAACAAATAGGGGTTTTGTCATAGAGATTAGATGCTCTAATTGGTCAAAAAATTAGTTTTTAAAACACCTAGAATAGAAACCATACTTCAAACCAGGTAGAACAAACTAGATAGATAGTGATAATTCTAGAACAGTCTTTAAAATCAGCATAAGATAAGAACACCAAGTTTAGACTATAACACTAGATAGTAGGGTGTCTTATTTCAATGCTCCTATCCAAATAGAAAAAAACCAGATTTTCCAGAAATAGATAGAAAAGTAAGTATAGTTATAGTTTTTTTTATCAACATTTCATTTCAGAATCAATTGTTTTAGTATAGTTTTTCTTAGAGAATCCATATATAGGGGACATCATGTATAGTATGATGGCTCTCACTTCCAATTTTAGATTAGGTGGTTGGTATAACTTCCAGATCATAATCCATGTTATAAACACCAATGATTGGTGGAAAAGTGTGTGATACATTTAATTTCTCTTTTTTATAGTTTATGGCATTACCCAAGCATTCTCAGTAGTTGCATGCCTTATTCCATCTACAGGTGGTTGGAATCATTTCTGAGTGGCTTCCACATAAGCTTATTGTTTAGTTTTGAAGTGGTTTTCATACAAACCTAATCTCCACCTTTTTTGAGTGGATAAGAGTGGCCTAGTTGTCAACACACATTTGACTTCCACACCATGTTATCATATTATAGAACATTTTTTGGATTTAGGAGCTATCTCATATGACATAAATTCATACCAATATTAGTTCATAACTTCACTTCATGGGGAAATAATGGAGCCAAAGGACTAGCTAGCCTTTGTATTCTTGAGCCACCTACTCAAAATGATTAGACATATAGTCCAAACATCGATTAGCATATGTATGTTCATATAAATTCACTTAGTAGGTGACGATGGAGCCAAAGGGCCAGCCTTTACATTCTTAAGCCACTCTCAAAAAATGAGCACTCAGCTTCATTCATGATATTACTTTTGGTGACAAATAATTCATCACATACCCAACATCACTTATCATCACAACAAATTTTGTATTAGTTTTCATACATGGTGAGGTGTATTCATTCCTTTCTCTTCCTCTCTCTTTTACCTAGCTTTTTATATATTTTTACTTTAGATATAATGTGTCTAGTAAGAATTTATCTACTCCTAATTTTATTTTGAAAATTTACACTCCATGACATGATATCTCTATACACACCCAATATCACATAGCTTCAAGAGCTTCACCTTTGTAGGTAAGTTTAGGTACATTTTCTAATTTTCCTTTATCCTAATATTTCACTTTTATACATCACTAGAATAAAGGGGGGGAAATGTAGTCATATAAAATGTCAAAATTGGTAGCTTGAGTGTGGCCTGTGACACCCAAACCATAGGTCCCTCTTGCATGCTCATGAACCTTCTATACACCTTTTTACTTATTCCCAATCATTTGTATACTTCTAAAACCTAATTCTAACTCAACCAAGCTACATTTCCCATGTTAATTCCATCCCCCTAGGTCTTTTACATGTAAGATAGGAGTACCCAAATTAGACTATAACACCAAACCCTAGGGTGTCCTATTTTATCACTCCTATTTAATTTCATTTTGATCTCTAATGGTTATTTCCTTATAGTTCCTATCCTTCATCTTGTTGGCCTAACACGAATACATTCGACCGATGACCAATAGATCTTTATAAAATCCCATTCAAAGTTCATTTAGAGGGGGTTGGAAAATATTAAAAAGGAATCAAGAATACAAGAAAAAACACTAAGGTAAATTTACCTATTCTTTACATACAACCATCTAATACAGCTACAAGCATATACAAATCCTCACACCAATCCTTAGCCACCTCAAGCACACCCAATTTAGCATTTTTGCATCAGCATAAACTATTGCACAAAACACATCAAGTGGGAGAACTATATATGGCTTGATCCCTCTTTAGAGTATTGGTATTAGGCAACATGCCCACATAAGGGGTGTGGATACATATTCAATTCATATTACACACACTAACTGCCCCCTTATTTCTTAATTTTTATCAAAGCATAATGAAGTCTAGGGTTTGAAGATTAAATCAGCTCTATAAAGAGTTCTGTATACTTGCGGTAGTCAAGATTTCATAGGTAGTCTCACACAAGGAAAATAAACAAAACTCAAAAAAATTAGGTATTTGAGATCAATTTGTAATGAAATTAATTAGATGTTCACACAAAATTATTTTATATCACACAGAATAAGCAAATATGAGATATCACACAACAATAATTGACAACAGAGTAGAATACTTTATAATATAACAAATCCACTTCGAGGGGAAACTTTCATAATAGTGCACTAATAACAAAATACTTAACATATTGAATAAATACTAACCACTACCTCCTATATATAGTCTACTTATCCAAGATTATTATATAGGCTGACCTATCTAAGAACATAGAGAAATGTAATAATTATATTAAAGAGGTATGCAAGCTACAAGTCAACCACACATATCCCTATACACACCAATGTTTAAGGGTGTACTAAACCCCTCCCCTTCAAAACAATGATGTCCTTAATGTTGTGGAAACTTTAGATGTTGCTACACAAATGCTTCATCCTCCCAAGTGGCATCTTCACATGGCATATTCTTCCATTTGATTAGGTACTATGTAATCACTTTGGAATGTAGCTACTTAGTGTGCATATGAAGGATCACCTCAGGATCAAGAACAAATCTACCTTACTCATCCAATTTTGGTAATTTTTTTTGAATGACAACTCTATGTCTAATGGCTTTCTTCAAGCATGATACCTGAAATACTAAATGTATATGAGTGAATGAAGGAAAATCTAACTTGTAGGCCACACTACCAATTGTATATAAGATATAATAAGGCCCATAATAATTAAGGGAAAACTTGTTATCCTTTTTTTGTTGCTTCAATGACATCTACTTATATGGATGCAAGCGAATAAAGACCTAATCACCAATGTCAAAATGCCTCACTACTATGTTAATCTACCTATTACTTCATGTGATTTTGGGTCATAACTAAATTTTCACACAAACTTGCAAGGGCCTCCTATTAATGGTGAATATGTTCTTAAACTGCATGAACCTTAGGATGGACCTTCAAGGTTGAAGTGATGGATGGAGGGTGTTATCCATACAGTGCCACAAAGGGAGACATTTTAGAAGAACTATGAATAGAATTATTATACCACCATTCAACAAGTGGAAACCAATGAACCCTTTATCCTATTTATCAAAAATAAAACAATGAAGATATCCTTCCAAATATTTGTTGACTACCTCAATTTGTCCATCAGATTGAAGATGATAGGATGAACTATGAGCCAACTGGGTACCCAAACATGTAACTAAATCAGTCCAAAAATTATTAGTAAAAATGGGATCTCTATCATTGACAATGATCTTAGGGGTCCCATGCAATTTTTAAATTGTATTGAGAAAAACAATAGCTACTATACTAGCAACAAAGAGTTGTGATAAAGAACAAAAATGAGCATACCTACTAAGATGATCCACAAAAACCATGATAACATTTTGACCATAAAATCTTGGTAACCCTATAGTTAAATCCATAGATACCTCTTCCCAATGCTGGCTAAGGATGGATAAAGGATGTAAAAGACCTAGGGTTTTGATGGTTTTGCCTTAGTTTTGTTGATAGATCATACATTTAGCCACATATTTTTGGACATCCCCTTGAGTCATTCCCAAAAAAAATCCTACTTGATTATGTGATAGGTTTTTAAAAATATTGAATGACCCCTAATTGGATTTGCATGAAGTTCTTGAAGGATTTTTTGTTTAAGAAGAGAATCCTTACATAGGTACAATCTGTATTTATACCATAATGCATTACCCTTCCATGTGAATTTTTCAAATCTACCTAAACCATGCTGAAGATTGTGAATCAAATCAAGGGTAACACTATCATGCTCACATTCTGATCATGTTTCATCTATCCAATCTACCTACAAAATGGTTATGGCACATAGTAATGCCTCAACTAATTCATCCTTTCTAGATAGTGCATCTACCACCACATTGTCCTTGCCTTTTTGTATACTATTTTAAAATCATACCCTGACATCTTAGTTACCCATTTCTATTGTTATTTAAATGAAAATCATTGTTCCAAAAAATAGTTGAGACTATCATGATCAGTCTTTACCTAAAAGTGATGACCCATCAAACAAGGTCTCCATTATTTGACTGCATACAAAATGGCCATCATTTCCTTCTCATATATGGGGTTGTGCTGATTTTTACATTTTAGTTGATGACTTTCAAATGTAAGTGGTCTACCTTCCTGCATGAGTACAACACCCATACCATACCTAGATGCATCACATTCAACCACAAAAGTCTTGGAAAAATCAAGAGTGGCCAATACTGGAGTAGTGCACATAGCCAATTTCAATTATTTAAAATGCCCGAGTAGCTGCATCAGTCCACTGAAAGGAGTTCAAAAAATAGGTGAGTGGGGTTGCAATACTACCATAATTTTTGACAAACCTATGATAGTAATCAATTATCCCCAAAAATCCCCATAGTTGCTTGAGTGTCTTGGGAATTGACCAGTCCACCATTGCTTGAATTTTTTTAGGATCCAATTTCACTCCATAAGAAACCAGATGACCCAAATATTCAACTTCACAAGCCCCAAAAGTAACATTTGGAAGGTTTGGCATATAATTGAAATTTTTCTAAAATGGAGAGTACCTATTTCACATGTTACAAATGGTCTTCCCAATTTTTACTATAAATGAGGACATCAAATAATACTAGAAAAAATATCCTCAAAAATGTCCTAAAAATGGTATTCATCAAACTCTGAAAAGTAGATGGTGCATTTTTTAGACCAAAAGGCATAACTAGAAACTCATAATGGCCCTCATGAGTCTTGAAAGCTATATTGGGTATGTCTTCATCATGAATCCAAATTTGATGATACCCAAAATATAGATCTAAGTTGCTAAAATAAAAATCACCATTTAATTCATCTAGCAAATCATTAATGATAGGAATAGGAAACTTATCTTTGATAGTGTACTTATTAAGTTCTTTGTAGTTATGGCACATCCTCCATGTGTCATATTTTTTTCTCACCATGACAACTAGTGAAGAATATTTGATTTGACTATGGAGAATGATTCATGCATCCAAAATCTCCTGTACCATCTTTTCAATTTCACTTTTCTGAGAATAGGGATACCTATATGGCCTGATGTTGGGTGGTGTCCTAACAAGAATAAGTTTGATAGCATGATCATACATGTAGCTAGGTGGAAGTCCTTTTGGCATATCACCAAAAATAACATAATGGGCATCAATCACTTGTTGTAGATTAAGAGGTGGAGATGGTTGAGTTAGCTATACTTCCATGGAAAATAAGCGAGCTACAAATCCTTCAGTACCCTTACAAATAATCTTTGTCATTTGATGGGAGCTAACAAGTTGTAAAGATTTAATCCTTAATCTCCTTAGCTCAAATGTCCTTTCTTAAAAATGAAAATGCATGAATAATTATTGGAAATTCATCTCAATAGTGCCCAAAGTGGTGAGCCATTGTACTCCTAGAATAATAGCAGCTCCACCCATGGGAATCATAAACATAGGAGAATCCAACAAGTAGTCTCCCATGGCCAACTTAATACTATGAAATTTTCCTGAATAACTAATAGTACCACCATCTATAATCATAACCTAAAATTTTAGAGCTAGATAAATGAAACAATTCAAATGAGCAACCGACTTACTATTGATGAAGTTATGTGTGCTCTTAGAATCAATCAAGATAGTGACCTTTTATTTCTTAAGGAAACCCATCACCTTAAGAGTTTGGGAAGTACTAATACCTAAAATGGCATGACAAGAAATATTAGGTTGAGAGTCTTGATATTCTTCCTCAAGACCTTCTACATCCTCACCATGTACTTCTTCATCATCTTCATCATCATTGCACATTCAATGTAAAACAAATTCTTTTTAGCACAATGATGGTCTTTGCTCCATTTTCTATAACAACCATAACACAACCCTTTGGCTCACTTCCCCTCAAATTTTCATTGTTTTAATTTGGTGGGTTATGGAAATGATGGTGTTGGAAAGGTACGATCATGACCAATAGTGAAAGTTTTCCTTTTGACCTTCTCTTTTTCTTCTTCCATATATGCCCTAGGGATAGCTTTTGATAAAAATGTTGAGTTAAAAATTTGAACCTTGAATTAGATGCTATCTTTGAGGCCACCCAAAAATGGATCAATCAAATTGTCCTCAATGATATCTTCTACTCGTAAAGAGAGATTTTGAAACTAATGAATATAATCCTTCACAGTTCCTAATTGTTGTAGTTTGGCTAATTGGCTGAAATAGTTATCAGAGACATCATTTTGATAATGATCTAATAACTCCTCAGTGAAAATAGACCATGTAACAGGAGCACCATTCTTTTTTTTTGAGCACATAACCAATGATGCTAAATTAATTACTCAAGCTCCAGATACAAAGATGCCACTATCACCTTCTGAGAACCAAGGGTTTGATGCATATCAAATAAATTCTCAATTTGGGTAATCCAAGTGAGAGGATACTTACCATTGAACTTATACATGTCTACTTTTGGCAACATCAGTTTCATACCAACATGGGATTTGTTAGTGTTGAGAGGATAATTTGAATGCTGAAGTGGAAGGTTCTTGCACTGAAACTGAGATGTAAGGGCAAACAATTGTGTAATGATATGATGTAATTCATTGTGAACCCCATTAATCTCTTTGTGCATACCTAAAACATCATCTTGGAATACAAAAAAGTCATCATGTCTCACCAAGTTATTTATATCTACCTGAAGCTGAGAAATCACCAAATCTAAAGTACTAGATTCTATGTCATCGATAGGAGTCTGAGGAGTTTATTGCCCCTTTTTCTTCTCTGAGTACCAGGACCTACATATACAAAACCCTAGGAGGGTTTTTACCCCTAAAAAAGTGTACTAGGAGATGGTACCATTGCAATCACCTTGCTAAGATGAATCCAATGACTGACTTTGTGCACTAGGGTAAAAATTTTGGCACCAAAAAAAGTGTATCGATAGAATATACCATTGTGATCATCTCATCAAGATGAGTCCAATGACTATAATTTTTCAAAGGGAATTTTTTTCTACGCTTTTTTTTTCTAAATATTTTTTTCAAAAAAGTGTTTCGAGCAATACTATGCTAACACAAAAAAATAATTCTTCCCAAATTACAAGTTATGTTTTTTTGCTCCCATTGCTCCTAGAAGCCATGCCTCACTAGATCTGAAAGGAATGCCATAAGAAACTTGACCAAATTAAAGCTTTGATACCACTTGTAATGGAATTACTTATATGTTCTACATAGAATGATTTTATATAGCATAGAATAAGCAAATATGAGAGATCACACAATAATAATTGACAACAAAGTAGACTATTGGATAATATAGCAAATCCATTTTGAGCGGGCAATATCCATAATAGTGCACTAATATAAGAATACTTAACATAATGAATAAAGACTAACCACTACCTCCTATATATAGTCTACTTAGCCAAAGTTATTCCATAGGCCAACATATCTAAGAACATATATAAATGTAACAAGTATATAAAATAGGTATGTAAGCCACAATTCAGCCACACATATCCCTAGACGTACCAATGGTTAAGGGTTTAGCATAGTTTGGATAATAGTGGCTGAAGAGGATAACAATGTCATACCCTAGGTTGTCCTATTTTGGTGCTCCTATCCTTTAAAAAAATGAAAGCCAGATCTTGGTTTGTTATACTATCCCAGTTCTACATAGTAAATTCTAGACCCTATCTTAGTTATTTCATCCTATTTTTAGCTAAGTCTTATTTTCTCCATATTTATTGCTATTTATAGAAAGGTTAAAAATATAGTTAAATTATATAAATTAGTAGTTAAATTATTGTAATATTATTAATTGATTTAGTCAACTTAAACCCTTAACTAAATTAGGAATAAGACTCCAATATTCCAAAAATAGTTAACTCATCATGGAAGCATATGTTATTAGTGAACTTTCATTCTTGTGGAGTTTTGAATCCTCAATCCATATAGGCTCATGTATTTTTTGTTGACACAAATTCCTTGATATGATTCTATTTTTTTCAAATATTCTATCATTATGTATTCCTTTTTATGTTAATCCATGGTGTGACAATCTTCGTGTGGATTTCAGTTTGATCTGATCTACCATTTATTGGTTGATGTTTCTACATTGTGCATTAAATGTATAAAACTTGATAATTTTAGTGCCTTTTGACTAACTAGCATGCATTGTGGGTTGGTTGTTTTTTAATTTAATGAAAGTTGTGAGCTTTGTTGCATAATTATTTAAATTCTATTAGTTGTTATTCTCATTTGGGGCTTAGTTTGTTTTTCACATTAACCTTGTCTCTAATATCTCCACCTCGCCTTCCAATGTTCATCTTGACTTGGTTGATTTTTGCATAAGCCCATGTTTTTATTGAATACAATGTATTAGGTTTTGAATTCATTTTTTATTCTAATATAAGTCCTTAGTTTAGAGATTTAAATCTTTTTCACATTTAGCATTTAGATAAAAATTTATTATTTAAATGTTGAACTCAAATGTTATATAGTTTGGTCATATGTATTCAATTAGCATTGAGTCATGTCATATGTGAAGTTTTAGTTTTGGAAAGTGTTAATGAAATTTTATAGTTCATTATTATTTAATAAGAATTCTTAGTTTATGTAAACTTTGTTTATAAAATTTTATTTAGAAAATAAAAATAAGGGCTAAGTCTATAGTTTTTTTCATGTCTATAGTTTTAGTTTGAGTTATAAAAATACACGAAATGTGGAAACTATTGAGCCTCAAAAACAAATGTGTTGATTTATTAAAGACATGAAGGAGGTAATAGGCATTGGAGGAAGGAGGATTTCTAACATCCTCTCTTCAGTCACTATCAATAGGGCTACATATCTAGATTAGTGGCAAATTAATTGTGCATAAATAACTATGTCAAGGATAATTACTAGTGGTAGTGGTGACTATCTACATTATATGATATTGAGTAGTAAAAATACATGTAGAGGTTAAAAAAGTGATAACAAGTATTTAATCCTCATTTTTAATATTTTTATGTATTTTAGTTTTTCAACACTTGTTTGTATGTGTACAAATAACAGGTGTAATTCTTATTTTATCACATGATGTACTACATTAATTTTTTTTTAGGAGATGCAAGAGTGAAATTTGAACAGATGGTTCCTACTTTTAGTTCCCACACTGACTAGGTTGATGTGTTCCCATCAATTAATGGTTCATGGCAAATAGTTCTTATTAAAAGTTCCCACACTAATTTGACATATGTGTTCTCGACAGTGAATGGTTGATGAGAGGTTGATGTGTTCCTTATCTACTTTATTTAATCCTTATGAAACATAAACTACCATTTAAGTATTATGGAGGGGATATTAAGAAAATTTAGCTTTACATGTAATTTGGGTTAATATTGTAAAGTGAATAATTACATGAGTAATAATTCACTATTTGTTAGTGGGTTAGCTAGTAGAATATATTAATGAGTGTCATATTTTTATGTGAAATAATAATATTATGTAATAGGTTTTTTATCGTTAGTGGCATTGTTGAGAGTTAAAATAATACTACATAAATAGGTTCTATGAGTGATCATAAGTATACGAGGAGACATTGATGGACATAGGAACTCCATAAATATAGGAATGATTTTCCTATAAATTGTATTATATTGTTTGATTAAATAATAAAATATAATATATTGTGTGTTCAAATATCACCTCTATGTATTTGTCTTGATACTAGTTTGTACGATATAAATCTTTGATAAGCTCTCCCAATTCTTATCATTTAATTTGTATATGCACTAACTTTGAACTAAATATTATGCTTGTATGTATAAGGTGGCTCTGGTTATTTTTGAATGATATAGGAAATATGCTCTGATTTATTCAATGGTATAACATTTATATTATCCCATTGGTGTGCCTCTAATTGGTTTTGCAGTGTAGTGATAGTCATTTGGCCATCATAAGCCCATTTTTTACCAATCAAGGTAAGATAATGGGTCTCATCTATTTTCATTTTAATGACCTCAAAATCTCCTCATAGACTCATCTCAACAAATTTAATTTCCACATCTTCCAAGTGACCAATTGGCTCTATTCTCCCATAGTCTACAATATTGAGAGCAATAAAACTATAGTTCAATGTTGTCTGACCAATAGCCTCCCAAGTAGATCGAGGAATCACATTGACAATACTTCCAAAATCAAATAATGCATTAGGAATCTCAAATCCTATGAGTTCAATGTCCATACATGAGTCAACATCCTAGGATTCTAATTTTTGACATACCAAACGACCTTATCGATATGCTATTATCCTTGTTGAGCACACTTTAGTAGATTATGCAAGAGATTGGTAACTTTTTGTAAGATGTATTCTTTGTGAAAATTACTAAGTAATTTCAACAAATATGAAAAAGTAGTCACAACTCCTTCCTACCTCATAATTCACACAATTTTTCCATACATATGTGTGTCAATAGATTTGGCATCACTAATGCAGTCTGATATTGTATATACTAAATAACCTGAGTAATTTGATATATAAAGTTCCTTTATGTATTAGGATCAAGATATTTACCCCATTATACCTTCTTTATTTCATGGTCTTGTGGTATTTCTAGTTGTGGAAACCCTTATTTTTCATGTTGTTTCCTTATCACATCTTGCATAAAAGCATTTTATTTTGGTTACAAGTTGACTATACTATGTAAATAGGTTTATGAGTGATCATAAGTATATGAGGAGACATTGATGGAAATAGGAACTCTATAAATATAGGAATGAATTTCCTATATAATTGTATTATCTTGTTTGATTAAATAATATAATATAATATAATATAATATATTGTGTGTTTAAATATCACCTCTTTATATTTGTCTTGATACTAGTTTATACAAGATAAATATCTAATAAGCTCTCCCAATTCCTATCATTTTATTTGTATCTACACTAAATTTAAACTAAATGTTATCCCTACACGCATAAGTTGACTTTGGTTCTTCTATAATGAAATAGGGATTATGCTCTAATTTATTCAATGGTATAACATTTATCTTATCCCATTGGTGTGCCTCTAATTGATTTTGTAATGTATTGATAGTCATTTGGCCATCATAAGCCCATTTCTTACCAATAAAGGTAGGATAATGGGTCTCATCTATTTTCATGTTAATGACCTCAAATTATCCTCATAGACTCATCTCAACAACTTTAATTTCCACATCTTCCAAGATACCAATTGGATTTATTCTCCCATAGTATACAAGATTGAGAGTAACAAAACTATAGTTCAATGTTGTCTGACCAATGGCCTCCCAAGTAGATCAAGGAATCACATTGAAAATACTTTCAAAATCAAATAATGCATTAGGAATCTCAAATCCTATGAGTTCAATGTCCATACATGAGTTAACATCCCATGATTCTTAGTTTTGACATACCAAATGACCTTATCGATATGTTATTCTCCTCATTGAGCACACTTTAGTAGATTATGCAAGAGATTGGTAATGTTTTGCAAGATGTATTCATTGTGAAAAGTAATAATAAATTTCAAAAAATATGTCAAAGTAGTCACAACTCCTTCCTACCTCATAATTAACATAATTTGTCCATACATATGTGTGCTAATAGCTTTAGTATCACCTTCTAATCCAATCTGATATTGTATGTAATAAATAAACTACGTATATTGATAAATAAAGTTATTTTTTATATTAGGATAAAAATATTTATCCTATTGTACCTTCTTTATTTAATGGTCTTGTGGTATTTATAATGGTGGTAACCCTTGTTTTTCACATTGTTGCCTTATTACATCTTACATAAAAGCATTTTCTTTTGGTTGCAAGTTGACTATACTACGTAAATAGGTTTATGAATTATCATAAGTATATGAGGAGACATTGATGGAGATAGGAACTCCATAAATATAGGAATGAATTTATTATATAATTTTATTATCCCATTTGATTAAATAACACAATCTAATATATTATGTGTTTAAATATCACCTATGTGTATTTGTCTTGATACTGGTTTGTACAAGATAAATTTATGATAAGCTCTCCCAATTCCTATCATTTGCTTTATATCTACACTAAATTTGAACTAAATTTTATCCTTGCATGAATAAGGTGACTCTGGTTCTTTTAGAATGACATAGGGATTATGCTCTGATTTATTCAATGGTATAACATTTATCTTATCCCATTGGTGTGCCTCTAATTGATTTTTCAGTGTATTGATAGTCATTTGGCCATCATAAGCCCATATCTTACCAATCAAGGTATGATAATGGGTCTCATATATTTTCATGTTAATAACCTCAAAATCTCCTCAAAGACTCATCTCAACAACTTTAATTTCCACATATTTGAAGTGACCAATTAGCTCTATTCCCCCATAGTCTACAAGATTAAGAGTAATAGAATTATAGTTCAATTTTGTCTGACCAATAGCCTCCCAAGAATATTGAGGAATCAAGTTGATAATACTTCAAAAATCAAATAATTCATTAGGAATCTCAAATCCTACGAGTTCAATGTCCATACATGAGTCAACATTCTAGGATTCTTAGTTTTGACATACCAAATGACCTTGTCGGTATGTTATTATCCTCACTGAGCACACTTTAGTAGATTATGTAAGATATTGGTAGTGTTTTTCAAGATTAATTCATTGTGAAAAGTACTAAGAACTTTTAACAAATATGTCAAAGTAGTCACAACACCTCCCTACCTCATAATTCACATAATTTGTCGATACATATGTGTGTCAAAAGCTTTGATATCACCTTCTGATGCGATCTGCTATTGTATATACTAAAGAATCTACATGGATTGATACATAAAGTACCTTTATATATTAGGATAAAGATATCTATCCCATTTTACCTTCTTGATTTCATGGTATTGTGGTATTTCTAATGGTGGCAACCCTTGTTTTTCATGTTGTTTCCTTATCACATCTTGCATAGAAGCATTTTATTTTGGTTGTAAGTGGACTATACTATGTAAATAAATTTATGAGTGATTATAAGTATATAAGGAGAAATTGATGGAGATAGAAAATCCATAAATATATGAATTACTTTCTTATATAATTGTATTATCCCATTTGATTAAATAATACAATATAATATATTGCATTTTCAAATATCACCTCTGTGTTTTTGTCTTGATACTGGTTTGTACGAGATAAATCTATGATAATATCTCCAAATTCCTATCATTTTCTTTGTATCTACACTAAATTTGAACTAAATTTTGTCCTTGCATGAATAATGGGACTTTGGTTGTTTTAGAATGATATAGGGATTATGCTGTGATTTATTCAATGGTATAACATTTATCTTATCCCATTGGTGTGCCTCTAATTGATTTTGTAGTGTATTGATAGTCATTTGGCCATCATAAGCCCATTTATTACCAATCAAGGTAAGATAATGGATCTCATCTATTTTCACATTAATGACTTCAAAATCTCCCTATAGACTCATCTCAACAACTTTAATTTCCACATCTTCTAAGTGACCAATTGGCTCTATTCTCCCATAGTCTACAAGATTGAGAGTAACGAAACTATAGTTCAATGTTGTCTGACCAATAGCCTCCCAAGTAGATCAAGGAATCATGTTGATAATACTTAAAAAATTAAATAATGCATTAGGAATCTCAAATCCTATGAGTTCAATATCCATACATGAGTCAACATCCCAGGATTCTTAGTTTTGACATACCAAATGACCTTATCGATATGCTATTCTCCTCATTGAGCACACTTTAGTAGATTATGCAAGGGATTGGTAATGTTTTTAAATATGTATTCGTTGTGAAAAGTACTAATCAATTTCAACAAATATGTCAAATTAGTCATAAATCCCTCCTACCTCATAATTCACATAATTTTTCCATACATATGTGTGTCAATAGATTTGGCATCACCTTCTGATGCAGTATGCTATTATATATACTAAATAACATGTGTAGATTGATACATATAGGTCCTTTCTATATTAGGAACAATATATTTATCCCATTGTACCTTTTTGATTTCATGGTCTAGTGGTATTTCCAATAGTGGCAACCCTTATTTTTCATGTTGTTGCCTTATGACATCTTGCACAAAAGCATTTTATTTTGGTTGCAAGTTGACTATACTACGTAAATAGGTTTATGAATGATCATAAGTAATGAGGAGACACTGATGGAAAAAATAAATCCAAAAATATATGAATGACTTTCTTATATAATTGTATCATCCCATTTTATTAAATAATACAATATAATATATTATGTGTTCAAATATCACCTCTGTGTTTTTATCTTGATATTGGTTTGTAGGAGATAAATCTATGATAAGCTATCCAAATTCATATCATTTTATTTGTATCTAAACTAACTTTGAACTAAATTCTATCCTTATATAAATAAGGGGACTCTAGTTCTTTTGAAATGATATAGGGATTATGCTCTGATTTATTCAATGGTATAACATTTATCTTATCCCATTGGTGTGCCTCTAATTGATTTTGTAGTGTATTGATAGTCATTTGGACATCATAAGACCATTTATTACCAATAAAGGAAAGATAATGGATCTCATCTATTTTCATGTTAATGAACTCAAAATATCCTTACAGACTCATCTCAACAACTTTAATTTCCACATCTTCGAAGTGACCAATTGTCTTTATTCTCCCATATTCTACAAGATTGAGAGTAACAGAACTATAGTTCATTGTTGTTTGACCAATATCCTCCCAAGTAGATCAAGGAATCATTTTGAAAATACTTAAAAAAATAAATAATGCATTAGGAATCTCAAATCCTATGAGTTCAATATCCATACATGAGTTAACATCCCAGGATTCTTAGTTTTGACATACCAAATGACCTTATCGGTATGTTATTCTCCTCATTGAGCACACTTTAGTAGATTATGAAAGGGATTGGTAATGTTTTGAAATATGTATTCATTGTAAAAATTACTAATCAATTTCAAAAAATATTTCAAATTAGTCATAAATCCTTCATACCTCATAATTCACATAATTTGTCCATACATATGTGTGTCAATAGCTTTGGCATCACCTTCTGATGCCGTATGCTATTATATATACTAAATAACATGTGTATCTTGATACATAAAGGTCCTTTATATATTAGGAACAAGATGTTTATCCCATTTTACCTTCTTTATTTCATGGTCTTGTGGTATTTCTAATGGTGGTAACCCTTGTTTTTCATGTTGTTGCCTTATCACATCTTGCACAAAAGCATTTTGTTTTGGTTGCAAGTTGACTATACTATGTAAATAGGTTTATGAATGATAATAAGTAATGAGGAGACATTTATGGAAAAGATAACTCCAAAAATATATGAATTACTTTCTTATATAATTGTATTATCCCATTTGATTAAATAATACAATATAATATATTATGTGTTCAAATATCACCTCTATGTTTTTGTCTTGATACTGGTTTGTACAAGATAAATCTATGATGATATCTCCAAATTCCTATCATTTTATTTGTATTTACACTAAATTTGAACTAAATGTTGTCCTTGCATGAATAAGGGGACTTTGGTTCTTTTGGAATGATATAGGGATTATGCTCTGATTTATTCAATGGTATAACATTTATCTTATCCCATTGGTGTGCCTCTAATTGATTTTGTTGTGTATTGATAGTCATTTGGCCATCATAATCCCATTTATTACCAATCAAGGTAAGATAATAGATCTCATATATTTTCATGTTAATGACCTCAAAATCTCCTTATAGACTCATCTCAAAAACTTTAATTTCCACATCTTCTAAATGACCAATTGGCTCTATTCTCCCATAGTCTACAAGATTGAGAGTAACAGAACTATAGTTCAATGTTATCTGACCAATAGCCTCCCTAGTAGATCGAGGAATCATGTTGATAATACTTAAAAAATTAAATAATGCAATAGGAATCTCAAATCCTATGATTTCAATATCCATACATGAGTCAACATCCCATGATTCTTAGTTTTGACATACCAAATGACCTTATCAATATTCTATTCTCCTCATTGAGCACACTTTAGTAGATTATGCAAGGGATTGGTAATGTTCTAAAATATGTATTCATTGTGAAAAGTACTAATCAATTTCAACAAACATGTCAAATTAGTCATAAATCCCTCCTACCTCATAATTCACATAATTTGTCCATACATATGTGTGTTAATAGATTTGGCATCACTTTCTGACGTAGTATGCTAGTATATATACTAAAGAACATGTGTAGATTGATACATAAAGGTCCTTTCTATATTAGGAAAAATATATTTATCCCATTGTACCTTTTTGATTTCATGGTCTGGTGGTATTTCCAATTGTGGTAACCCTTATTTTTCATGTTGTTGCCTTATCACATCTTGCACAAAAGCATTTTATTTTGGTTGCAAGTTGACTATACTACGTAAATAGGTTTATGAATTATCATAATTAATGAGGAGACATTGATGGAAAAAATAACTCCAAAAATATATGAATGACTTTCTTATATAATTGTATCATCCCATTTTATTAATTAATACAATATAATATATTATGTGTTCAAATATCACCTCTATGTTTTTATCTTGATACTGGTTTGTATGAGATAAATCTATTATAAGCTCTCCAAATTCATATCATTTTATTTGTATCTACACTAAATTTTAACTAAATGTTATCCTTGCATAAATAAGGGGACTCTGGTTCTTTTGGAATGATATAGGGATTATGCTCTAATTTATTCAATGGTATAACATTTATCTTATCTCATTGGTGTGCCTCTAATTGATTTTGTAGTGTATTGATAGTCATTTGGACATCATAAGCCCATTTATTACCAATAAAGGAAAGATAATGGATCTCATCTATTTTCATGTTAATGAACTCAAAATCTCCTTATAAACTCATCTCAACAACTTTAATTTCCACATCTTTGAAGTGACCAATTGGCTTTATTCTCCCATATTCTACAAGATTGAGAGTAATAAAACTATAGTTCAATGTTGTTTGACCAATATCCTCCCAAGTAGATTGAGGAATCATGTTGAAAATACTTTAAAAAATAAATAATGCATTAGGAATCTCAAATCCTATGAGTTCAATATCCATACATGAGTCAACATCCCAAGATTCTTAGTTTTGACATACCAAATGACCTTATCGGTATGTTATTCTCCTCATTGAGCACACTTTAGTAGATTATGAAAGGGATTGGTAATGTTTTGAAAGATGTATTCATTGTGAAAATTACTAATCAATTTCAACAAATATGTCAAATTAGTCATAAATCCTTCATACCTCATAATTCACATAATTTGTCCATACATATGTGTGTCAATAGCTTTGGCATCACCTTCTGATGTCATATGTTATTATATATACTAAATAACATGTGTATCTTGATACATAAAGGTCCTTTCTATATTAGGAACAAGATATATATCCCATTGTACCTTCTTTATTTCATGGTCTTGTGGTATTCCTAATGGTGGCAACCCTTGTTTTTCATGTTGTTGCCTTATCACATCATGCACAAAAGCATTTTATTTTGGTTGCAAGTTGACTATACTATGTAAATAGGTTTATGAATGATAATAAGTAATGAGGAGACATTTATGGAAAAAATAACTCCAAAAATATATGAATTACTTTCTTATATAATTGTATTATCCCATTTGATTAAATAATACAATATAATATATTATGTGTTCAAATATCACCTCTGTGTTTTTGTCTTGATACTGGTTTGTATGAGATAAATATATGATAATATCTCCAAATTCCTATCATTTTATTTGTATCTACACTAAATTTGAACTAAATGTTATCCTTACATGAATAAGGGGACTTTGGTTCTTTTAGAATGATATAGGGATTATGCTCTGATTTATTCAATGGTATAACATTTATCTTATCCCATTGGTGTGCCTCTAATTGATTTTTTAGTTTATTTATAGTCATTTGGCCATCATAATCCCATTTATTACCAATCAAGGTAAGATAATGGATCTCATATATTTTCATGTTAATGACCTCAAAATCTCCTTATAGACTCATCTCAACAACTTTAATTTCCACATTTTCCAAGTGACCAATTGGCTCTATTCTCCCATTGTCTATAAGATTGAGATTAACATAACTATAGTTTAATGTTGTCTAACCAATAGCCTCCCAAGTAGATCGAGGAATCATGTTGATAATACTTAAAAAATTAAATAATGCATTAGGAATCTCAAATCCTATGAGTTCAATATCCATGCATGAGTCAACATCCCAGGATTCTTAGTTTTGACGTACCAAATGACCTTATCAATATGTTATTCTCCTCATTGAGCACACTTTAGTATATTATGAAAGGGATTGGTAATGTTTTGAAAGACGTATTAATTGTGAAAATTACTAATAAATTCCAAAAAATATGTCAAATTAGTCATAAATCCCTCCTTCCTCATAATTCACATAATTTGTCCATACATATGTGTGTCAATAGCTTTGGCATCACCTTTTAATGTAGTATGATATTATATATACTAAATAACATGTGTAGCTTGATACATAAATGTCCTTTCTATATTATGAATAAGATATTTATCCCATTGTACCTTCTTGATTTCATGGTCTTGTGGTATTTTTAATGGTGTCAACCCTTATTTTTCATGTTGTTGCCTTATCACATCTTGCATAAAAGCATTTTATTTTGGTTGCAAGTTGACTATTTTCAAATTCACACTAATCTCTCCTTCCTCTATTTTTATAGAACTATATAGTCTTTAGTATGGTGTTGGTCTAAGACTCTGTAATATATACATTACAATTGCCTCTATGGATTTAGTGGTTAATTTTATTAAAAATGATTATACTCACCATAAATATAACACTATATAGGCTGACAAACTTACTGATCATTATTTGAGTGACCTCCTTGATATCCCCCATAATATCCTCATTTATATCCTCCTCTATTTGATTATAAACACCAAGCTTATGATTGATATGAATATTTCACACTAAATCCTCCTTGATGTTGTTGGGAACCCCACCCTTGTTGCTATTATTAAGCATCATACCCACCATACTATCTCTAAGGAGAAAATGGAGCCCAACTTACCTACTGAGGTTGGGTACTAACACTACTCCTTGATGGCTGATATTAATACTATGGAGATGATAACATCCATCTTTCTAGAGTTTGTGGTTGATATTGAGGTGTACGAGTCATTTTGATCTCTGAGCATGGTACTCCTAGATTAATTAAAAGTATATGTTATGTAGTAACTACCAAAATATTTTAGTGATATCCTTCTTGAGTTATTTTATAGCCTTACAATGCTTTTCATCATGATTTAGGGATTTACAAAAATTATAGTACATAGTCTATGGTTTTTAGATGTACTACTATAGTAAGTGGAATTTAGATGATGCATGCCCTACTACTCTAAAAATATCACATAACTCTATTTTAATTTTTGGGTAATCATTCCTATGATGCCATTATCTACCATATTCTATGCACCATAAACCCAATTTAGGTTTATTTTCCTCATGTATTTGATCCATTTTTTTAGGATTGCGTTTATTTTTGATTCAATATTATTAGTATTAGCAAGAGCATCTACATAATATTCAATCTGCTCCACCTAAATTTTTATTATTCTAGTATCAACCTTAGTAGAAAAAAGAATTTGGAAATAACAAATCTTATCCTTGATCTTATTCCTTCTATAAACCAAGTAGATTTATCTTTTTTTTCCAAAATGAAATCTACCTTGTTCATGACATTTGAGAATCTGTGATCATACTACCAAACCAATTATTTTATTCTCTACCTTCTTTCCTTAAGATACTAAATTATTTGAATTGAACATTTCTTGATTTTTAATTTTGTGATTAGTATGTCCTTAACTTATTTTAAATATAGTTGGGAAATATCCCATTTATACATTAATTTTAACACTTGACCCATTATAGATCCAATGAACTCACACTTTTTCACATCTTCTGAGGTCACTCCCTTCACCTAACACTTCATATCATAGGTGATCAAGTATTTTAGGGTTATAAGACCCATCATATGGTGTCAAAGTGATAAAAAAGCATGTATTCAATGTCATATTTTAAATTCATGTAACTAGTGTAGACAAATGTTGGACAAATACTACATGAGATTATTTTGAAATGAATCCTAATAGTTGTACTATTTTGACTGCATACTATTGTGGTCTTATATCTTATGACTATTATGATCTTAAATTCCCTAGTGCTTTACAACTATATACAAAAAGGAACCCAATTTTTTCCAATGACTTTCTCTCTATCATTTTATTAGTCTCTTCACTTAACCTAATGAATTTTTCTATAAATGAGTCAAACCAATGTCCTACTTTAATTCAGGCACTTTGTTTTCCACTTTCAAATTATAAATTAAGCATAGGGGATGAATATGATAAAAATAAATTATCCTTTTATTTACTTTCTTCTTCTTGTGAATTTGAACCTATGACATTTCTATGATTCAACATTATTTATTCTAAATACTATTCCTTATCTGTTCCAAACAATACCCTACCTTGTAATTATGTTCTATCACTTCCTCCTACATACTCTATTTCTAATATACCTTTATCTTTCTCACCAGTATCTTCCATATCTCATTCTCTCTTTCCTTCACTCTTTGTCCCTTTTCTCTCTCTATCTCTCTCTCTCCATCATTTCAAACTTCATTTTCTGCATCCTCTTCATCTTGTACTCTACTCCTAATCTTACACACAATTACATTAGGATCAACAATTTTATGCCACCTTCTCTATTATGATAGTTCCATTTCCAATCCCAAAATATTCTTCTCACTTTGCATTTGTGTGTCATCCATATTATGGGTTCAAGTTAAAATTTAGCTTCTTTTGCTTAGCTCTTCATCATCCACTTCTACATCACATGTAACCCCATTACACCCTAAGGGACTATTCCATGTTAGTAGGGGTATTAACCATGGCATTTTACACAACCAACATCTTAATAAGAGTAGGTAGTCATTGAATGAACTTGCCTCAGATTCCTCTAAAAAATAAGTCATGCCTAACTTTAAAAGCCATGTATCATTGAATAATAAATTATATAATATAAATTTTGAAGGTAGTTTACATTCAATTATATATCATATTGGTCCTATCAGTATCCAACATTCATAGGATATCTATTTTCTCTTCTGTCCAAACTATAAGTTCTATATTTCTTAGCTAAAATGGTAATATTCTAATCTAGACAACCACGTATCTATTAGTCTAGGAAAATCACATCATAAAATTTCATATATTTCTTCGTATTTATGATTTCTAATAACTTATTTCATAGTCTTTCATATTTTCTTTGCTTCTTTTATGTAATTATAGATTTTTCATCTAACCATCTCTCTATCCTGGTAACCATCTCAACATGTTTCAACAAAAGAGGTCCACACTCAACGTATCATTATTAACAAAGGCTCTTAGAAATGTCATCATAACTTCATAATGGGGAGATAACTCATGTGATATAAATAGAAACAAATAGAACTAGAACATACACAAACATATTTTTATGAAAATCATGCATGTTTACAAATAACTATTTAATATTATCAAAACTATAAACAATCCAAAAATAGGTATTCTTTCATATTAGTAGATAAAGTTATAAACAAGGTATAAATTCAAAAAGTAATATATTAACCTAAATGTAACACACAAGGAACTAACAATCATGAGGTAACCATATCATAATTTCAACTGATCTCTATCACAAACAAAACTCTTTTAAAATGTATCAACATAGTATATATAACCTTCTTCACATGACTTTATCGCTTTACATTCTTCCTTTCACTACAAAACAAAACAAGACCTTCACCTTTTGTAGATGTCAAAATTACAACAAATGTTTGGAACAAGTCTAAAAAGATGTACATATTACAAAACAATGCTATACACACACATGTCAACTATAGATACTCTATGATTTTATAGTCCTAAGCTACTGACAACTGTGTGTGTGTGTGTGTGTGTGTGTGTGTGTGTGTGTGTGAGAGAGAGAGAGAGAGAGAGAGAGAGAGAGAGAGAGAGAGAGAGAGAGAGAGAGAGAGAGAACCACTTAGAATATATTTATTAAGTACATAAATTTTATTTTATTCAAAAATTCAATAAGGATTGTAGCATCTAACACTTGAAGATTCAAATTTAAACATGATGCAACCCATCAATTATTCACTAGTAGGAAGGCCACTTCCATTTACATAATGATTATGGCATATTGGTTTAAGTACTAATGTGGCATAACGTCTTTGAAATGTTGGGAATACTATTTTTAAAATTTTATAGATTAAAGATAAGGCCCAAAAATGAATAAATAAAATAATTACTAGATTTAGCTATTAACTTCCCATGATTTCTTAACACTTGTTGATTGATGGTACTAACACACAATATAAGTGACATAGAATGATAAAGACTCAATTGGATTGTTTACCCTTCCCTAATAGTACACATAGTTTACTATCTATATTCAATACATCCTATTTCTTTCCCTCTAACATTCCATCTATCCATATCTCCTCGATGATACCTTCCATCTCTAAAGGGATAGAATTTTTTCGCTACACTTAGAACTCATTTAGTGGTTAACCAAATAATAATGTATTAAATAAATTTTTATAATATAATGATAAATCAATTTAATTTTGAATATTAACATCATGTCATTACTTCAAAATGAATCAATATTTTCCCCTTGTTGTTAGTATCACATTTTCTCAAACCTTTTCAAATCATTGTCATAAACATGTTATCCAATGTCACATCAATTTCAAAAACTTGAATATTTCATGTATTTCAAAACAACATAACGTAAGAAAACACATTTAACTAATCCTTCATTTTGTTGAACATAGGAAAATATTATAATCAGTTCTTAAAACATTTTAGATACTGAATAGATAAGTCTACATGGTGTGCCATGTCAACACAAAATAAGTAAATAATACATTTGCAAAAATGGGATGTGATAGTTATACAATATTCAAGTAATTGGCTTCTTCAATTTTCTTTCCTTTGTTAGATTGAAATGAAATTTTATGAAAAATAAAATGTGGGAAAGGTCTCCCTTAATATTGAGGATTAATATATATATATATATATATATATATATATATATATATATATATATATATATATATATATATATATATATATATATATATATATATATATATATATTTAATACAAAAAATGCTCATGTCATCTAGATATTCTCCTAGTCCAAATGGTGTAAAGATATTTTTTTTAGAATAATGCATCTATTTGATTAGGTTCAAAATAATATTCTATGTTATTTTGTTCTTGAGTATCATTATTGGATTTTATTGACTCTCTAACAACATATGTATGCACTCTTTTCATGGGGATAGGTTGATTTTGAGGTGTGATTTATTTTTTGTTTATGTTGAGATGGGGTATATCAAATTATGTAGGTTAAACAATTATACTAATGAATATATCTAACACATACAACATTAAAATATAATTTATTATCCTGGCTAGAAACACAGCTCAAGTATAGCTTAACCATGTAAATAAAAATCAAAATGATAGTAAATAATATGTAACAATCAAACCTTAACTAATTTTT
Organism: Torreya grandis; assembly: GCA_037957365.1. NCBI lineage: Eukaryota > Viridiplantae > Streptophyta > Pinopsida > Cupressales > Taxaceae > Torreya > Torreya grandis. The sequence goes on from JARHVA010002604.1 coordinate 784,738, forward strand.
GTAAATCTTAATCTAGATATGAGATGTGTAGATAGTCTTGCAATTATGTGTTGAATTCAAGATATCTAGGTGGACTCATAGTTTGTAATGTATCTTTTGACCTTAACCTATCAATATTAACATGCTGAGTATATATTTAGATGTCAATTTTAACTTATGAATGTTTTTTATATATGTGTTTTTATATCGCTACTTCATTGCCTAATGTTGTATCTTTATGTATATTCACTTTCATATTTCACCAGGAAAAATATTTGATTTTATTATTTTTTCCTCTTTGACCTAGTTTTACACTCATAAAAAAATGGTTATGATTCATTAATTCATTAAATTTATGTTGTAAAGTACATATCCCACATATTGAAATTAGACCCCCTATACTTTTGAGTTTGTGTAAATGTAATATCCCATGCAAAGGTTTTTAACCTCCTTTTCCCTATAAATGATGATGTAGATAAATGCAAAACTAAACCTTCATTTTTTAAAAGACAATGATGAGAGACGAAGACATAAAATTCTATTCTAAGTGGGTAAGATATGAACCAATAAATCTTAATTTGAAGTACTAGGAGGAATGATGAAGCTCGAGAAATTGACTAGGTTTTTCTCCTAGTCCTTGTCCTTGGTGGATTCTTTGATTTTTTATTATGAAATTAATTGATATAATTTTTTAATAAATATGGTATTCTTAGACAATTTATTCATTTAGGCTGACTATAAAAGTGATGATAGGTGAATATTAAGGATCACGATAGATGACAAAGGGTAGTAGGACCCCAAAAATGATATGGGATGAAATTTTAAATATTATGAGTTTGACCAAGAAAAATTTATATCACCATGAAAAAGGATGAATAAGGGCTTTGTTCTTAATGCACACTATGGAAATGTGTGATATTCACCTTAGGAAAGCTAATACAAACATTATGATAAGTGTAAGACATGATTTCAAGATTGAAAAGTCAAAATGAAGATAAGTTTGGTATGGATAAGTCCTAAAAAAGGGAAATTAAGCACATGTAAGGATAGTATGATAAATTATAGGAAAGACACTAAGGGAAAGGGTTTTCCAAAATTCCCAATTAAACATCTAAAAGATAACCTAAAATTATGTTCAAAACTTTAGTCTATCCATTCATTCATGGATAATATTTTGAATTGTATCATAGTTGGGTGCCTAATTCTTCCATAATGTTCACCAAAAGCAACCTAAAAATTATACTTTATTTATATTATATTATAACAATTTCCAAAACATTTAATCTAACATATTTTAAAAACAAATTTTCAACATTCAAATTATCACTAGTCTTCTTGTAAGGAAAAAAATTATTATTTTTTTATAGCCAAAATCAATCTCCTAATCCTCCACTATGTAACTTATAGAGAGAAAAATATACCAAATAAACTAAAATGAGAGAATAAATACTAACATAATTCTTAATCTAATAGAATAATAAAAATGGTAGATTTAATAGAATATATGAAGTGATAAAAGAAGATAGCAGCCTCAGCTTAGAGAAAGAGGTTATCAACAATGAAGCCATTAAGTTTTACAAAAATCTTCTCAATGATAATATTAGTATAATGTTTAGCCACTTCAGCAAGAGGAACAGTTCATCTTGGACTATATCCCAAATGGCTTGATAATTCCTCCTGAGTTCTCTCCTTATACAAGCCAATTGTTATGAAGGAACTCAAAGGTATTTTCTTCTCAATAGATGGAGACAATGCTCCGGGACTGGATGGATTTCCAGCTTGTTTTTTTCAAATTTATTGGGAATTTGCAAAAATGATCTTCTAAGATTTGTCAATGAATTTCTTGATAAAGGAACTATTTTAAAGGAGTTAAATAATAATGTTTTAGTTCTAGTCACCAAGAAAAATGGTGCTCAAAACTTTAAATATTTTTGTCCTATAAGTCTTACTAATATGGTGTATAAAATTATCACCAAGACTTTAGCTTCCAAAATTCAACCTTTGCTCAATAATCTCATTTCTATCCAACAAAGAGGTTATGTTAGTGAAAGAAAAATTCAAGATGGAATTGTGGTTGTTCAGTAAGTGGTCCATTCCATGGACAAAAGTGGTAAAGCTAGAATGATTCTAAAATTAGACATGAATAAAGTTTTTGATAGGGTCTCTTGGAGATTTTGAATAAAGTCCTGGCCCACTTTAGTTTTGATGAAAAGTTTAGAAGTCTTGTCCAAGAATATAAATCCACTCCAATGTTATCTATTATTATGAATGGTTCATTGATGGGTTTCTTCTCCAATAATTGTGGCATTAGACAAGGTGATCCTTTTTCACCCTTTCTCTTCATTCTTATGGCTGAAGGTCTTAGTAGAGTGGTTTCTAATGATATTAGAGAGGGAAGTTTGAAAGGGTTCGAACCTTCAAATCATGGTAAAACTTTATCTCATCAATAATTTGTTGATGATAATATTTTTATGCTCTATCCTCAGTGGTGGAAGCTAGAAATTTGAAGAGATTACTTCCTCTTTATGAACAAGTTTCAAGTCAACTTATCAATTTTGACAAAAGTTTTATGTACTTTGTCAACACTCTGCTAAGATGACAACATAAAAGTTCCAAGATTTTTTAATGCTAAATAGGAAATATTCCAACTACTTACCTTGGCATGCCACTCTTCTATAGTAGATTACCTTTAGAGGTTTGGAATCCACTCTTAGAAAGATTTCAAAGGAAGCTCTCAAGGTGGAAAGGAGCCTTGCTATCTCGAGCTGCCAAGTGCCTTATTATTTAAATTACTCTTCAAAAAATGTTATTTTATCTTATGTCCTTGTTTAAGATTCCTTTCATTATTATTGTCAAGATTGAGAAGATTTAGAAGTGTTTCTTGTGGTCAAGGGTTGATAAGAATAATAGATATCATCTTATAGCTTGAGAAAAAGTTTTTCAACCTAGATCTTTGGGTGGATTAGGTATAAATAAATTAATATTAATTAATTTAGCTCTTAGTGAAAATATGTGGTTGTGTCTTCTTAAGGAAAATATGTTGTGGACTGATGTTATTAAAAACAAATATATTAATCATTTGGATATTTTTTATTTTCCCTCCATTGATAATTTACCTAGTGGCTCCTCTTTTTGGAATAATCTTGTTCATTATAGATCTCTCATTTATAATGGAAGCCAATGGAATATTGGTAATGGAAATATCATATCCTTTTAGAAGGATAAGTGGTGATTTTTAGATCCTCTCTCTTCATTTCATTATGGGTAGCCTTTATGCAATCATCTTTCTTTTATCTTTGGGGATTTGATGAGTTACTACATCAATGTGGACAACTCAAGGAAATCTTGGAAGCTTTTAAGCCTACAAGGGAGGAATCAAGAGTTACAGGTCCATATTCAAACCCTTCAAAACAATTTATAGTATGTTTACATCCCTTATAGTGATAACCTAGATGGACTAATGTGGACAAGAACTAATCATGGGGATTATAGTGTTAAAATGGTTTACTTGCTTCTTAACAATCAAGTTGAGTCTACTGCTCTTTGGAAGGAAGTTTGAAACAAGGGTCTTCTTCCCAAAATCAATATTTTTCTTTGGATTGTAGTTCAAAATAAAGCTCTCACAAGGGAAAACTTAATCAAAAGAGGTCAGATGATTCCCAATAAATTCATTTTATGTAAAAATCATGAGGAAATTATTGTCCCCCAAAAATATCACTCATTTTTGGGACAAAATTTGAACTATTTTGGTCCTACAGATCAAAATCCTCTCTTCCCCTTTCAAAAATTGTTCTAAGCATTCAGGTTCTTCATTTTTCAAAGCTTTCTCTGAAATATACAGACTCTGCAGGCTTGAATCTATGAACTCTGTAGGCTTGAATCTACAGACTCTGCAGGCACATTTCTATGGACTCTTTCAAGGGACTCAAATCTACGGACTCTACAGATATGTTTCTACGGACTCAACATGCTTGAAGTTAGCAGGTTCAATAGGTTCAAAGGCTTCTATAGGCAAGTTCAATCAAAAGAACAAGTTTTAAATGCTTAGTCATTTTTAGGATTGGTTCAATGCCTTGGTTCAACTAAAAATGTTCATCAGCAAGCTTCTAAGCAAGGAATGAACCGTTGAACCTTGAACCATTTTGGTCCAATGGGTTCAATGGGTTCAATGGTTCAATAGGTTCAACGAGTGGTTGGTTCAATGCATTTTGTTCGAGAAATCAAAGGACTTGGCAAAAAATAAAGGAATGAACCATTGAACCGTTGAACTTTGAACCAAATTGGTTCAACGGGTTCAATAGGTTCAATCAGTTCAAAGAGATCAAAAGACTTAGACAAAAATATGGATTCAAACGCAAGATTGAACCATTGAACCATTGAACCAAAGTTGGTTCAATCGGTCGGTTTAAGGGGCTACCCCAAAGCCAAAGGAACAAGTGCCCTTACAGAGGGCTGTGAACCAAGCCAAGTGCCCTTGCGGAGGGCAGTGAGAAAAAGTGGACAAAGTGAACTCCTTTGGAAAATTAAACAAGGCAAAAGACAAAGTGAAATCCTTTGGACAAATTGTCTGAAGGAATTTGCCCGAAAGACAAAGCAAAAGCCCGATGGGAAAGATGCAAAGGCAAGGAATATTTCCTTCAGACAAATTGTCTGAAGGAATTCCTTCAGACATTCTATCCAAAGGACATAAAGGATAAATCCCATTGAGAGAAAGAAGCCTGAAAGCTGCCACGTGTCCATTATAAAGAAGAGCAGAATACATCACGTGTCCTGTTATGACTCGGTGGAGTGTGACAAGTGTTTGCATCCGTGTTCCCCTTTTGAAGTTACTCGGGCAAGATGTGTCATAGATCCCATTTTTTGTGAATTTCTAATGAGTTTCATAACAATAGAACTTGCCACTTGTCAAAGAAGCAAAAAGGACCCCCTAAAGATTTAGACAAGAAGGGCCATAGAGGACAAAGAAGCAACATGGATGATTCTAAAGGCAAGTTCAATTAAAGCGATGGTTCAAATAGAGAGTAAAGAAGTGCCTAAGCAGTGAAAAGAGGAGCGAAACCAAAGGACCAAAAATATCTTCAAAAGAGTTATTACTAGTAGGTGAAACAGTGGATCAAGTAGACTTTTGAGTGCACGAACTCAAGGATGCAAGCCTATTTTTCTTCCATGAAGTAATGGTGAATTGGATAGCTACATAGACATTAGAGAAAGGACTAGATATTCCATACCAAGGAAGAGACATTAAATGAATGGACACGCCATAGTTGAGGTAATGTGTTGTTCCCAGCATGGTCCGTCCAGACAGAACTGAAGGTGAATTGAAGATGTTGACTACAACATGGGCCTTTTTCATGAAAACAAGTGCCCAAGTCTTTCTTGGAGTGTTATATATTATAATCTCTCATTTGTTACAAGGGAGATCTTCCCCTTACTAGAATTGAAACTCTACCTGAATTGAAAGGCATTACTGAGACTTTGAGCTCAAATTGTAATTCATATTTCTTTGATTGAATGAGAAAGCAAGTTACTTGTAGATTTTGTGCTATTATAGCTTGTGATACTTTAGGAGATTGTTCTTATGTCTATCTTCTAAAAGCATTCTTATTTATTTGATTTAATAAGTAGGACTAGTGGAGGTGATAAGGAAGGTGTCCTGAAGCCAACTACTTTCAGACTTTGTGCTGTCATAGTTGTCTTCAGTGTGTGTTTATTTTCTATTTCTGTGTAAAGGACCTTGGGATGACTTTGTGCCCCCATTATTATTCATATTTCACTCTTGGGCAGTCGAGGTGGAGACTTTACACTACATTTTAGGCTACTAGTTACCAGTTACTTACTAGAAAGATTCATGTTGTTTGCAAGAGCAAGCACTTCTGAAAGAAGAGAAGTGCCTTCTATCATTTCATCAGGATTTATACTATCCAAGAAGGGATCTGGATCTTGGCTGAATGTTACTTCTGAAAGAAGAGAAGTATCTTCACCAATCACCCAGGATTTCTCCTCTATTTTTTAGCATCATCTCTGAAAAAAGAGAGATGGATGGTTTATCCCACCCCTGTGTCTTACTTTCTACTTATATACATAGTATATAGCCTCCATATATTTAATAGGGAACCTCCCCTTGATGAGAGGAGAGATTTGTCCCCTTTGGATGTGGTAAAACTACAACATTGGACAAGCAATCTCCCTATGCTGTGGTGATAGGAACTATTTTGGTCACCAGTTAGTTGGCCGACAAAATATTCACCCAACAGAAATGACTAATCATCTTTTTATTCATTTTCATTTTACAACTACTCTTTGGAATAATGTTCTTGTAAGTTTTAATCTTTAGTGGGTCATACCAGACAATATTCAAGATTATTTAAAGCAATGGAAATATCCTTTTAAGAGTAAAGGAGTGAAAATGCTTTGGAATCTATCCTTTTCCCATACTATATGAACCATTTGGCATGAGAGGAATAACAAATTTTTTAAATAAACTTATAATAATACTAACCAAGATAGTATCAATCTTTTCTCTAGGATTAGAGAAAATCTTTCCATTTTTAACATCAATTAAGACCAATAGGCTTCTAAGATTGAAGAGTATATTACTTTCAGATGGAACATTTTTTTTTTTTAGACTCTTCTACTATGGATAAGATTAACTACAGGAAAACTATGAAATGGAAAAGTCCTCCTTTGGGTTAGATAAAACTTAAATTTGATGGAGCCTCAAAAGGTAATCCAAGAATTGATAGAGGGGGAGGAGTCTGCAAAGATAGCAAAGGTGGTTTCATTATTGCTTATGCTGGTACTATGGGAATCTAGTAAAACTATTATGCTGAATCTCTTACTGCTCTTTGGGGTTTATAATTTGCTAAGGATTTGGGTATTGACAAGATCCAAATTAAAGGAGATTCTTTAAACATTATTAGGTGTCTCAATAAATCCTTCACTCCTAATTAGAACATTAAACATTTTATTGATGAAGGATTTATGTTTTATAATTATCTCATTGAGAATAAATTTTTACATGCCTATAGAGAGGGTAACCAACTATCTAATCTCTTAGCTAATGTTAGTGTTCAAAATAACCAACTCCTTAGATAGATCGATTCACAAATCATGATCGAGCACTTCATCATACAAATTCATAATGAGATAAGCATGTGTTAATTCTTGTCATAAGGACATTTGTTTGAGTTGTGATTTATATCACATTGGGACATGGAGTTTAATCATTTCAAAGATCATGAGAATCTCTCTCTTTGATTGGAAAGATCATTTCAGACTTCTTTTCACTTCTATCTCTTACATCGTCAGTTTTATCAAGCAAGAGCCTCTCTTAGTTACGGTTGCATTTTCCATCAGAATGGGTGGAAAACATCTCAAAATAGAAGCTACCTTTAATAAGGCTTAAGATATTGATAAAGTGTTATGGGAGCATTTATAGGTTGGTGGGTTTGTAAATTTTCTCTGTAGGGTTAGAGGGCATGAATCTCACATTTCCCAAAACTTTGCCTAGAATTGGAAAGATAGAAGAGTCAATATTAGAGGTAAGAATGTTTCCATCACTAAGGGTCTAATCTCCTTCATCACATGGATCCATACTAAATGTTATAAGTTCCAAGGAAATATATACAACAAACATTATGAACAAGACACATTCATAGTGGGGAATGAATAACTAAATCCACACCATGGAGGTTTCCTTAAAACCTCCCTGCCTAAGACATTTAATGAGATTGAAAGGATCATTATGTAGTTCTTGAATCTGGATGGAAGGCACCATGTGATCAAAAGCTTCCACTTGGTCTTTTTAAACCACTTTAGGCACCATATTCTAGTGAATATGTCAATCTATCTTCTAACTTCTCTTGAAACATTTCTTCAAAAGAATGCAATTAGAGAGGTTATCCACTCCCTTTCACCAAGTTGTTATTTTACTATTGCATCCACACTTCTTAAACTTAGTCCTGAGAAGCAATCTTTCCTTAACCCCTCCACCTGAGAACCCCTTGTCTTCTTCCTCTAAGCATAAAAGGGTTGGGGGAATTTATGAAGTTATGAACAATGAACCCAACAAAAGGTTCTTTGTAGTCACTCAAAATAGGGGAACAATATTTATTGTGACAAGGCTAATGTAGTCCAAAGCCTTCTTTCCTTGAATACCCCTTCAGATCAAGCCAACCATAACTTTTTCCATAAGGAGCTAGACAATCTCAAAATCTTGGTCAATGATGTGAGAAAGCAGATGAATATTCTCAATCACAATTATAAAAATAAGATGAAGCAGATGGATTACAATGAGGATAATATTAAAACTTCTCACAATCATATTCATAATTTGAGTGAAAAATTTAATATCCTTTATAGTAAGTTCATCGATTTGGATAATATCACTACTGGTATGGTTGAGATAATTAGTACCTAGGCTACTATTATTAGTGATATTTCTACTATTTTAGATAAGGGAGATAGATGCAACATTTAAAAACATACTGGGAAGGTCACTGATAATACCATGACTAGTAGGCTTTAGAACATGCATAACAACATTAAAGAGATAAAGGGCACCCTCAATAGGCTTCACAACTACTAAGGTGTTCTATTTTTTGAGCTACTTTCACTACTTTTTTGCTTATTTTGTAGTAGCTCTATTGGTTTTGTTGTTTAAGTTGTCTCAAACTAGTTTTTTATGATTATCTGGGTTTTGACCCTCTTATAACAGGGTATGGACCTCTGCCAAAAAACCAACCTTTACCCTTATCTAAAAACATAGAATAATAAAAATGACATACACATAAGATTACATTGTACACACAATTTCACTTGGGAAAACCCTTTTGGGTAAAAAACCTAACATAATAACTATTATATTATGTTAACTCATCCATTTATAATACAATAAATTAATTTCAAGTTCTAATTTTCCTTCCTGTATGTGTGAGTATATATAGGCACATCAATAGGTAACTATCAAAGTTTTATTACAATACCATGAGTACCAAAACCATGGTCTGTATAAAATATGTGCTAAAATGACCCAAATACATGCCAATATGGTCCTAAAACTTATTAGGGAAGGCCCCATTTTAGATCTATAGTGTAATAGAGAGTAAATCATGTAAAATATACAACACATTTCTAACAATTTCATGATCATTATCTCCCTAATTTATCCTCTAAGGATGCACAATTGTTGTTTCTTAAATAAAAATCCTTCTTGGGTGATAAAATCAACATATGGGCTCCTATTACTTACCCATGACTCTTTACAATATTTATAAACTTATAAAATAATTTTAATCTCTTACATCTACATATTTTCCATTATAATCATTTCCAATAACATAGCATTCAACATTACAACTATCCTACTTAAGGCACCAATTACCTTATTTGACATACTATATATATGATTGATAAAAAATATATAAATGTACAACTATTCAACACATTTCATATTCATTTACTTCAACTTATTATACATATTTATATAATTTAAGGCTTGATTACTAGTATAAAATTCAAAATTATTAGGGAAAAAATAATTTTTCCACTTGAATGCTTGATTGTATAAAAAATATTTTTATTTATCTTCATTCAATTCCTTAATGAATTTTGTAGCTAGTATTCTCCATTGACTCAATATTGTGCCATTTTTTTCCCACTTGCATCACAATCTACTTGGAATAATGTATAAAAATAATGTAATACCTACATAATATTCTTTATGACTTCATTTAAGAGTGAAAATCACATGCAACTAGGTCTTTCTAACTAAGAAATCTTTTTTTCATGCACATAATCAATGGTGCACAAATTCCACTAAAGGATCTTAAACATCCTAGATAAATTTGATAAACCATGAACATTTCCTAAGTTTATACTTATTTATAGGAGGTTATTACATTATATATTTTACCCTATCTAGACTCATCTTCATTCCTTCTTTTGAAATCATAAATCATAGATATATGAGATCTTCCCTCATAAATGAACACTTCTTAAATTTTATTAGTAGTTTATCCTTATTTAAATTATCTAAATGTTTGTTTATTACATCAAATGATCCTTTTATAAAACTAAAAATATATATTCTATCCAAGTACACTACAAAAAACACTCCAAGAAATGGATTTTGAATGCATGTACTAGGACGACCAATATAACAATCCTCTTTCTCTCTATAGACTAGGATAAAAATAAGAGGTCATAACACAAAGCCTACATATACTTGTAAAATACATTAAAAGTGAATAGGTCAATCCACATGTAATGTCAAGGGTATTATGCTACAAATCCTATTCATAAGATTCAAGGTATGGTTCTAACTAGATCCCAAGATAAATCAATGCTATAACAATGGTAGCAAAGAGGTATCAAGGGAATAATAAGGAAACCATGTGAAAGGAATCTAAGATATAAATAAAAATAAAATAAACAAGAAATAATTGGTGAAATATTCAATCATGAGTGGTCTATACAACCTAAGGTGGTAATGGTAAGCCTAAACACCCTATATATATACCATCTTATTTGGTATAAGAACTAAAGAAAGGAAAACAACACACATATACTATAACAATGAAAAAAAAGATCTATCCACTAATAAAATAAATGAAAGATAATAAAGATAAATAATCTTAAATTTGGGTTGACGCATTCCCACATCAATATGTCTCTTTTATGTAGTGGCAATTTTTAAGAGATGTTATATGATGAATACATCAAAATGGAAAGAAGAATACTTAGATATCCCTAGTTAGGGACTCAAAATATTTGGACACCTCCTCATTTTGACTTTTCTTATTACAATACAAAGGCCTTGATTAAGACTTGACCTCTAAAAATAAGTATTTAACTTATAGCTACTCACTTAAGATCATAAATGCAAGAACAAATAGATCATATGAGATTTGTGTGTGTCAGGAATTATTGTTATGACCCCTATATATAAATACATACCCAGGATTATCTTGAAACTTTAAGTCAATGGTATCAACCATGAAAATACATTCAATTGGGATGTTGGATAACTCAAAAATGTATTGACTAGGTTGATATAGTTGGGAAAGTAGGTACATACTCATAATTGTATCAACCAAGCCAATATAGTACAGGGATAAACATGCAAGAAAGAGACTATATAATCTAAGAAAATATAGTAGGAATATAGGATGGATATAAAAATTGGATGTAAATTAAATGGATAAGATAAAAATAGAATTAGATGAGGTTAAACTAATAATAGTAAAGGTATGGGAAAAAATTAATCAAACATCTCTCAAAATTTGTTATGATCTAACCAACCCCTTTCCTAATGTACTCCTTAGAACATGCACTTAGGTATATTGATGCACCGATAAGTATTGTAAGATAAATCATCAGTAAATTGATAAATATTAAAAATATGAGGTGTATACATATGCACCACATAAATCTCATCACATGTCATAATAGTGTAGCACGGGGTGGTGCTTTGGGAGGGATATATATCAATAATAAATTGTAGGAGGAAATAGTATAATAATTAAAAGTAATAATGAAAGTAAATAAATAAATATAAATACATAAATTCACTTACCTTTCTGACTATAGAGATGACATTATGTATGGGGTAGTTAATAGAAGGTGGAAATATATAAGCTTGATAGGAAGACTTGGAAAATAAGACAAAAATATGCATTTGTAGAAAAACTTGTTAACACCACAAAATTACTTACTTTTCTAGGACCCTAACTATTCTTTTAGTTCATCAAAAGGACCTATGGAAAGAAATATATGATAAAAATAGGAAATAAAGACTTAAAAATCAATAAATTATGAAATCTGAATTAATCAATATAAATAGGCCAAAAGGTGAATCATTTAGTCATTTTCTATTTTTGAAAATCTAGACCTCTAGATGACCATTTTTGGCATGATGATAGATTATGGTTAGAAGATAATGAGGTAGACTATGGGAGGTTTCTAGGGATATATCACAAGAGAAATAAATTAGGTGATATATTCATTATTTTATTAGAGTAGATAGAGTAAAATATAGTATATTTAGGAAATATACACATTGAGGTAAATCCATGTATCAAAATTTACCCCAACAAGTGTCAAAATGTAGAGAAAATTTAGGTAGGTGATAGGTAGAAAACCAAGTATCAAATTTAAGGCTAGGGGTATTTATTAGGGTCAAAGAAATAAATTTCCATTACCAATCTACTATATCAGCCTAAATGATACAATTGAGTGGTTAAAAATCATAATCATTTCTAATAATGTATGGCAAGGCCAATGATATTAATATGTAAAAGATCACTGTAATGGCTGATACTATAGGTTTTGGATGATAAAATATAAAAAGGTCATAAAAATGGTTAATAACATTTAAATCTGGAAAGTAATATATAAGTAAAACTATTTGACTGATACTATATAGGTATGGCCAATATAGTAGGAAAACACATGACTTTTCCAATACAGTATAATTCAATGCACTAAGAAAGAACAAGATGACCAATGTCGTACAAGTATGTCTAATGAAGTAGGACTATAAATACATGGCCAATGTAGTAGAAAATTTAAGTAGTTAATGTAGTAGCTTAGGATTGAAATGGTTGATACAGTATAAATAAATACCATTTTTTTATTTTATTCCAATTTTATTTATATTTTAATTTGATTTCATATTTTTTAACAAAAAATAATTAGGCAGATTTTTTATTTTTTTAAGATGTAGATACAGTTATGGAGAATTGTAGATGTGATTTGGATACTAGATATTTTGGATATAATTACACATGTAGACAAATTACATATTATTAGCTTGTAATTTTGAGGTATCATGGAGATGTGTTGGGTTCCCTCTTAACAAAGGGCTAGTTACAATGTTTTAGTGATTTTGGATAAGATTACAGACACATTCAAATGGCATGTGGATGGGAACACAATTGAGGTTAACATCATATTTGAGGATATACATTCAATATTGGGGATATAAATTAATGGAACTCTTATGATTTTTTATGCACTTGAGTTCATAATCGAGCATGATGATATGACCTAATGGGCCACATAGTTTGACTAGTATGATCAACACAAGCTAATTGTTAAAATTTGTATCATCTTTGTGTTAGTAATTTTTTACATAATATTGGTGAAATATTTGGCACTTGAAAAAAATCTAAATTTTCACAATAATGAAGTAGACAAAAGTATCTCCTCTATTCAAAAGGGAGTTTGCCTTTATTAAAAATAAGAAAAGCTATACTAAGCCTATTTATAATATCTAAAGGTTGAATGAAATATTGATTATAATGATTTAAACTAAAAATAAACATAAATAAAAGGGAGACAAAGGGTCACACATGAATGGGCAAACACATATTTCATCCAACACATGGTAATAAAGTTCTTGTGATAAATAACATGCTTATTTGAGATCAACACAAGTATTGTTTGAATAAATAGATATGCATTAACATAATAAAACTACACATCTACAAAGATAATCAAGACATAAAGTTATATAATTTACCTATATTATTGTTTGAAGAATGAACAAAAAGTTTATTTAACCTTCCTTTCAATGAAAAATACAACGAACATAAAATAACCCCTTTATGATTTCCATATCTCCTATTTATAAAGATAGGATGGAATGGATTGACCCTTCACATTACATGTGAACCTTGGTATTCCTATTTTAATTTTAATCTATTTTCACTAATATTTTGATTTATAAAAAAGGAAAAATATAATTTTCCTAAAATATAAAACTAAAAAAAATAGAAAGGAAACCTGTATCATTTGAGGATGTCTTATTTAGGGTGGTATTAAGTGTCAAAGAACTTGGAGCAATGACACAACTTTTAACTTGTTCTTTATCCTAGGCAAATTTGAATTTTAGTAATTTATTAATTGCTTTGGTGATTATTCTTCCCTCATGGACTATCACATGTTTACATTATGTCAAACATATTTTGGATACTAACAACATGGAATTTGGAACTTCTAAGAGTTCAGTCAGTTGATTATTCATTTCTTCAAGTGAAACACGTAGTTCACTAAGTATTGTCATTAAACCAATGTTGAAGGCATTTTATATGAACAACTCTTCTTTGATAAAATTTTAAATTGAGCCTTTATTTCATACATGATGAATTGTATTGTATAATCCTCCTTAAAAATATCACAATATATTTCTCCTAGGTTGGAAGAGAGTTATTTTTGTTTTCTCTTCTAACTTGAACTTGTTTTTGCAAATCACCTATATCTTGATTTAAAATTTCACTTTTATGAAGAATGCATTTTGACCATTTGTAATGGGTATCATCTTTGGCCTTTTCAAATATCCCATCCTTAACCATTACATTAATTTCAATGTCAATCATCTATTGAATATTTCATTTCAAATTTCCCCAAACCTTCAACTCATTATCATGGGCCTTGATTTGTTGATTTATATTGACAATCTCAACATCATTTTTTCATATATATTTATTACATCCTCAATATACTTAATTCCATCCAATAGAAATTCCTAAACCCATGATTAAATATTTTTACCATATGTTTTGTATATGTTAATGGTGGATATGGCATCTTTTAGGAACTTGAGAAGGATAATCCACTTGAGGAATTGATAGTGCTTCAATTGGATTGATAATATAGTTTACATATCTATCTAAGTATTAAACCCAATGCTTCAATTATTCTTTAATGAGTTCATCTTACTAAGATATCTTGATCATATTATCTATGGTTTATTTGAGGTTTTTAACATCACTCTCTAGATTTAGCTCTTGAAGAGATACCCTCTTCAAATTATAATCACTTTCAATCATCTCCTCCTAATTTTTATCAACATTTGGTTCAAAATGTTTCATGAACTAAGCCCCTAATGGGTCTAATACTAACCTTGATGTGGTGTTTTCATTTTTGGTAGGAGGAGTCTCAAAGAGATTAGAAACTATAAAATGTGGGATTTCTACCTCAACCACCTTCTATCTTTTGTTCAACATTGAATGCATGCATTAAAATAACATTTGGCCAAAACTAGTCATTTGAATAGTTTAAGTTGGTGGTGCAGGTTAATTTGGAGGTGAAACCTCTAGAGGAGGTGGATAGAGGAGATGCACATAATGATATTTCAATGTCATTAATAGAGGCCCATTTAGTTTCCCCTTGAGAAGAGGAAAAATATTGTTGATTGGTATTAATAATTAATAGAGAAGGATAGCCAAGAGGGGATGAGGACTACAACATGAAAGACTTATTAGCTTTTATCTTTCTCCCACAACATGGATTTTCTCATAATTTTTTCTAGGTGGCTTTGGTTAATTGGGGTATCTTCATCACATCCATCATTAGAACTTGAAGATTCATATGACTAAATGCAAACATTGGCACTACCCTTCTCATGAGTCTTTGGATCTATTTAAGTGCTTATTTTAGATGGGCTAAGGTTCATGATACCTTGAAACCACCTGATCTAGTAAACTATACCAATTTATTATTGAACCATTCCTTGGATTGATCCAACACATACTTGGTTCAAGCCTAAAAGTCTAAAAACTCTATAACAGATGAATTTATGGTCAAAAAAGGGGTAGAAATAACTCTTTCCACATAGATAGGGTCGAAGAGATCATACTATCATCAATCATGCCATCTAGAACCCATGTATCTATGAAATCCCTAATTTATTATAAATTCATTATGATCCAATCATACCTTATCACCTCATACTCATCAAAGCAATCTACCCACTAATGCTCCAAATGTGGTACACACTCATAAGAGCCACCAAAATCGAGGTTATTTCACATGAACCTCTTAATATCAAAATATGTTTGGCTAGCATATGAATGTAGAGTGAATTGAGAAATTTTAGATTCAATATCCTAAGCATTCGATGCATTTTTGCATGAAAAATGTCCCAAATATATTGGAAATGCAGCACCTAAAACATACATGTCTCTACAATGATTATGTACTGCACCCTATTGTCTACATAATTTAATCAATATGATTTTATTATTGGATAACCTAATTATCCATAAATGTTATCCTTAAAATACTCCTAACATGATCTAGGTAAACTTATATAATTAGATGAAGTAGCTTCCATAATGTGTAATCAATCTCATTGATTCATCTAAGATATTTATTCCCTAATCCTCATATAGATCTTAGACTATCATCATTATGAAGCTATCATTGACACTCTTGAAGTGTTTATTACTATGATGTATATTTAAATAAGGGTATGATTCATTCACTTGGGTGGAATCATCAGTAGTGGCTCACTGAGTGAGACTAGGATATACTATTTGAGAATCAAAAGAGTACACTAAGTAGTAGGTCATAAATAATTACTTTGGAGCATCCACATTGATCAACTGCTAGTGCATAGATTCATTAATCATTTTTATAAATTAAATGTATTATCTCCCATTGAAGATGATGTTCATCACCATAAACATCCATGGGTATAAATTCATGGTGATTTCATTTCATACCACCCAATTAAAAATAGTTATCATGTCTGATAGTTCTTCTTTGAAGTTAAACCTAAAGAGATTCCTCCTAATATTATAAGGTCAAATTATCTTATGATTCTACCATGATTCATTGATGGTGGTTAGATGTTTATCAATATTTTTTTCTAGTATCATTTCCCTTATACCACACTCATTCTAGCATAAGTGTCATTTACTAGGATTCTCAATGTCATGCCCATTGAAGTCTCATCTACTTTAGCTATTAGGTATCCACTGCTTGATTTAATCTCATTTGTTTTTGGAATATAATACTTAGTTAGGGAGAACACCAAATATGAACATTATATTGAGGTAGGAAAACTAGCTACTTATGGTAGGCCACTTATTTTTGAGGTGAACTATAATGGTACTTGGGTTTCCTGAGTTAATCCTTTTAAAGAAATTCTTCAAGATTCACATTGTTGATCTAGGAATCACTTATTTTGGTAATATTGTTATCTATCACCAAAATGGGTATGAACCTCATGTAATTTTATTTTATTTTTTGTAATTTTATGATTTTAAAAGCTACTTCAGTAAGGATTTACAAATTAGGCTGATCGAGGGGGGTGGAAGTGTTGGTGTGGTTGCAATAAGAAAACTATGGTGGTAATGAAATGTCTTGTGAATATTTTGAAAACCTTTGAGATAAAAATAGTGAAAACCCATAAATACCTCAATCAGTCAAACCTCATTCTAGTTAAAACTCAAATAATAATGTATTATTCCAACTAAAAATAATATCACTATGAAGTAGTTAAGAAAATGGAGATTTTGGCAGTATTTTTAAAAATATTCATCTTCTTAGGAGAGAATGAAATATGGTCAAGGATTTGTGTTGTGTCTAGATGGAGTAATGAGGAGTAATTATCCAAAAAGTGTATTTTATAAGATTTCACTATGAGTATCAACATGCATCATCTAAAACATCTGAGCATGCATACATGCACATTTATTAGCCACACAGATGGTCTACCTATCCTTGTAGGTGTGATGGACTTAAGGTCCCATATATGCCAATGCAAGTGCATCCTTTGTATCTATGAGGATAGATAGGATGTTTTTGAATATGTGGGAACATGGATGCATAACTACAAGCATCACATTCTCACATCCCTCATGGCATGAAGGTCAGGCTAATCCAGTCTCTTGACCATGTAAGGAATGAAAACACCCATCACATTTTCTCAATACTTTGAATGTTAACCAACCTCAAACACTTGTAACTTTTTATTCATTATTTTTTTTTAATTTACCTTGAAAATATGCTAATAAATTTTCATGTTTTTCATAATTCAAACATATTTGACTTTGACAAATTTAGGGAATAACACATACATAAGGCCATAATCAAATTAATGACCATGTGTGTGTTATGTCACAATTTATATGGAACATTTACTTTATAAATTATATCTTTATGTCTGTATACATTAGATTAGGGCACAATCTATGATACGGGAAATATGATATGGGTGTAACCTGTACATGATTTTAACATCATGTTTAATCAGTGATAATAGAATATAGGTCCCATCAAACTATTCACATAATGGATATTGAGATATTTCTTATGTATAAACCATTAATACTATTGCATCATATTGTGGAATACCTACCTTGGGTGGGGAGGTAGGATCAAAATCATAGGTTTTACGGGTCTCCTTGTAGCTATCCCTAAATACTATGAGGAAATATGATATCATATAGACATTGTATTGGTGCAACATGGACTCATGGTACACATGTCCATCCATTATATGGGAACAATAAATTAATAGGATCATAATCCACTACACATGGAGGTTTAAGCCTCACTCGTGTACCTAGGTCTTATGAAATTTTGGACAACCACACATACTAAAAACATTAGCAATCCTACCCCATTAGGTGAGGCACTTTAAAGAGACATGAAGATTAAGAGGAAAAGAGACACCAACTAAGATCCTATGTTGAGACCTTATTGTGATCCATAGTAGAGGAGAATATGAAAACAATAATGTCTAGAGGGAAGGGTATAAGAGCAAGTCATAATTTATCTAGATGTGCCTATTATAGAGGTTGAACTACTTTGACTTGATAAATGGGTCACTCGATGATGTGTGAGGCCATTAAGGCATTGGTTCATGTAGTTCAACATGATATATGGATTGGAGTTTAACTTAGCCATATTTGAGAAGATGGGTTTGTCTTTAGACATAAAACATATAGGTAAACCATCACAATAATACTTCCACGTATAGGTACAAAATGCATTAAGTATTTAATATCAATTACTTTTCTAGCCATAGAGATATACATGTTAAGAACTAGTGATGGGCTCAGTTATATATTTGATATATATGGAAATATGACATTGATTTGGTTTTATTTTATAGATGTTATAACGGAGATGACCTAATGGGAATCCATGATTGAGGCTTCACACCATCATATTTTGGAGGACATGTTATTTGAACATAATAAAAAAATTATGTTAGATCCCATGTACTTTATATGAGTGAGAATTCTAGTTGGTTTAGGTTGGTATGGGTTACCACATAGGAGCTATGATGATGTGAGAAAAATATTGGTGTTATTGTGGCTATAGTCTCAATAACATGATAGGTTATGGCATAGAATCAGGTGAAAATGACACATACTGATCCAAAGAATTGTTTAATTCATTGATCTTCATTGATCATTTGTAAAAGGCTAGCTATAGAGACTGTAGCCAATGGGATCGACTCTTTTTGTAGAATGGGATCCGATCACCATGATATATTAGTGTAATTTTAATATTTATAATTACACTATAGTTTTTATATTGTATTATTTTTCATGCATCTCATGTTGACAAGTGGAAGGATGAGGAGCATTTAGAAAGGACCATGTGGTGGGTTCTTAGGCCACCACATTGCCTACCACCATAACCTTCACATTTTCCAAGTCACCATTGACAAGTTTGAGATGAGTTTAAGATATGGATAGTTTAACAAGAGACTCGAGCCTGAGTGTTAACTCAAGATCTAACTCGAGATCAATTATGAATACTAAGCTCCACTTTCCAATGAATTACCAATGCATTCAACTGAATTTTATATTTATAGTCTAAGCCAGCTCATCATTCCAGCTCATGATGGTTCTAACTACTTAATGCCAACCTAGTCTAAGTTTGGCTAAGCTAGGATCTTCTCCAATCGAGCTCAAATATGTTAAAATAATAGCCTAGACATGGTTGAATCCATACATTACAAGGGTAAACAAAGCCTATTTAAAAGCTTTATAACCTTTCAATCAGGGAATCTGGGATTTCAGTCCTATAAAATAAATCTATCATCATCTTGTCAAAGTGGTTAGATTAAACAGTCATGAATGGACATGGAAGAGGATTCCTCTATCCTGAATATAAGGGGAACAAAGGATTTGATTTGAAAAGGATCCCTTTGATCCATGGCCAAAGATATATAGCAGACTCAAGGTATGGATGCAGTCTATTTTATATTTTAGCATGGCATTTTTGGCTATGGAAGTAGAAGCCCACAACATATACAAAGTCAAGTCTAAAGAAGTATAAGCCCACAACATATTCTAGAAGGCCTTGAGTTGAGTTGAATGAGGTTCCATGTGAAGGCCTATAGCTTATGTTGACACGTTATTTTATGAACTTTGTTCATAAAATAATTGATTTTTTTAAAACAAAAATGACATTGGCCATGGCATTGATTGATCATGATTTCCATGTACAAAAAACTAAGCTTATAAAGCAAGAGATCACCAAATGGTAAAGGATTTTAAACCTTAGTGAAGGTAGTTATATTATCATATAGAATTGAGTTGGTGAATGGAGATCACATATATTTCTAATGAGCTGAGGATGGATCATTTTAATGGAATTGTAGTCTAGGATAGAAAAGAGAGAAGCTCACCATTGTCTGGGGCAGCACAATGATAAACGTGTTTGCCTATTTACATAGTCCTAAATGGAAGATAGATAAAGTCTCTGAAGGTGGTGACTATTGTTTAATACAGTCATAAACACCATTACATGAGCTTGAGTGTGTGAGGGATGTGTTTTCCTATTGGCACAGAGTCCTGAATGTCATTATACATTGTAAGGTATTTTTACATTACACCTATTTTATAAGTCTTATGAGTCTTGGGTGAGCAGTTTTTACTTGCAATGTATGCAAACTCTAATACATGAGCATATGTCTTAGTTTTCAAGATATAGTTTAGTTTAGAGTTTTGGATATCAGATATTGGTATTTTTCTTTTATTTGATTTGATTATGCAAGTTGGTTAGTGCAAATGAAAATTGGAAGGTGTTCTAATTCGCTGGAAGAAGACAAACTTCTAACATCCAAGGTTCTAAAACCACTAACCCTATAGGATCAACACAAATGATGAACAACACATTGTCACTTGAGGTGTGAGATGGTGTTGTGAAAGGATTATCCTTTCTATCTTGGGATGTATTCAGATAAAATGTAAGGTATTTGTAGTGATGCACATCTAAGAAGAATTAGTTGTAGTCTTATACCATTCTTACATAGAGGGAAGATTAAGGTATGATATAAATATGATTTCATATTGGCATTGACATAATATTTTGGTCTTTGATAACTTATTGTGTAGCATTTATATTTTTTATTATTAATTATATTATGAATTCCTATGTCCTTCATGATAGGAACAAGTGAAAAGACTAGTTCCATGGTAAGATATAGAAATGGAAACAGGGCATTGTCTAGGATATTGAACAATTTTTTGCACTTTAAAATTGACTTTTTAAATTAGTTCAGAAGTTGGTTTATGTTTCATATCTTTGTTAAGAGTTGTAAGAAAAAAATATTAATATGTTTAAGACACCAATAATATGCCAACTAGTACTCAGTAGGTGCACTTCATAGTTTCTTCATAGGTATACATTATTCTCAAACGTAACTATGTGTGCACAATTTTTAGTTGAATCCTTTGTGTAAGGTTGCTTTGGGAGTAAAATATGTATTTATTTGGAAGTTTTATTAAAGCCTTTTTGAAATTGAAATATGGATCATCTAAATCTTATTAAGATAGATTTTTGAATAAGATGAAACCATCTCCTATTCAATTTTGGAAACCATAAAAAGGGAGCAACCCTTATGGATAAAATGGTTTAATTGAACAAGTTTGGATAAGCATTACTATAGTATTAAGTAGTATGATTATTTTCACTTCAAAACACTATTTTAGGGAAATTCTTAACTATTGGATCCATGGGAGGAACTTTGATAAAGTTGATTTTTGAAAGATATTTTGCCATTTCCTAAATATAGTTTTCCATTGTGATAAGATTCTAGAAAACTAACTTAGTTTTGGAGGTATGAATCAGAGAGTAGTCAGAGGGTGAAGGAAATCTCACGATAGGTTTAAAATTCTTGATTTTCTCCTCACCTTTATATGATATTTTTCTTACAATTACTTATAGAGTTTTTGAGTTTGTAAAGAAGCTCTTATTTTGGAAATTCTCTAAGTTGACAATAGAGTTTGACAGGTACAAGGAAAGATTTAATAATTAGTTTCAAGGACACAACAGTTAACTATATTATTGACAGGATGTTGATCACATCTATTTACCTTGATTATTCTTTCATGTAGTGTGTATATTGTGTAGTTATAACCTTAGGATAGATAAATTCATTACATGTTTTTATACTTTGCATATAGGTTTAAGTCCCACAGTATTATGGGTAACATTTGTATTACAAACTTTTTGTACATTCACATGTATGTCTATCATACACATCATGTAGATGTACTTTTAAAGACCCATAGTTGGGTAACATTTGTAAATGAAAGTATACACATGCTACAGTTGTTTGTAAATCCTATAGGGTATGTACATTTTGTTTTTCCTTGTGTGATATTGGATATAACAAGAACACCTTAGCCTTTATGCAATGTAAGGGTTAAGATAATCCACTAGATATTATGGCTATTTTGGGTAATAGGTCATTTTGGTAGATAGATATAGAGTTTTTTTTGCTCTCCATGGGAAGATTACAGTTTCAGTTGGACACTTGACTTCTTGTAAGGAAGTTTTATAACTTATTATTTCATTGATATAGAATTGTGTTTTTTGAATGGAGTTTTATTACATAATTGTGATATATTGACTTCATAACTTATTCATAAGCTATATTTGGATTTTGTATGTTTAGAATTAGTACAAAAAGATTGTCAATGGAAAATAAGAGAAATTACAAAGATCTTTTGGGCTAGTTGGATTATTGAAACTTTTGTAAACTAAAAGCCTCTTTGTGGGGAGGTTTAATTTGGAGGATTTTTAATTCATCAATCTTCATCAGTCATTTTCAAAAGGCCAGATATGGAGACTATAGCCAATGGGATCCACTCTTGTTGTGGAAGGGGATCTGACTATTGTGGTATATTAGTGTTATTTTAATATTTTTAATTACACTATAGTTTTTATACTTATTATTTTTGGTGCATCTCATGTTGACAAGTGGAAGGATGTGGAGTGTTTAGAAATGACCATGTGTTAGTTCCTTAGGCTACTATGTGGCCTACCATGATAACCTTCACATTTTCCAAGTCACCATTGACAAGTTTGAGATGAGTTCAAGATATGGATAGTTTAATAAATGAATTGATCCCAAGTGTTAACTTGAGATCAAGTTTGAATACCAAGCTCCACTTTCTAATGAATTGCTAATGCATTTAACCAACTTTTATCTTTATATTTTGAGCTAACTCATCATTCCAACTCATGATGGTTCTAACTACTTAACACCAACCTTGTCTAAGTTTGGTCGGGCTAGGATCTTCTCTAACTAAGCTTGAAAATGTTAAAACAAAAGGATAGACATGATCGTAGCCATGCATTACAAAGGCCAACAAAGCCTATTTAAAGGCTTTATAACATTTTGAATGGGAAATGTGGTATTTCAGTCCCATAAAAGAAATCCATCATTGTGTTGGCAAAGCGATTAGATTAAACAGTTGAGAATAAACATGGAAGAGGATTCCTCCATCTTGAATGTAAGGGGAGTAAAGGCTTCAATTTTAAAATGATCCCTTTGAGCTATGGGTGAGGATATACAATAGACTTGAGGCATGATCATAGTCTATTTTCAATTTTAGCATGGCCTTTTAGGCTATGGAAGTAGAAGCTCATAACATATACAAGGTCGATTATGAAGAAGTAGAAGCCCATAACATATTCTAAAAGGCCTTAAGCTGAGTCAAATGAGGTTCCATGTGAAGGCCCATAGATTTTGTTGACACATTATTTTATGTCCTTTTGTCATAAAATGATCAAATTTTTAAAATAAAAAGGCCATTGGCCATGGCATTGATCAATCATGATTGTTGTGTATAGAAACCTGAGCTTATAAGGTGAGAGATCATCAAATGGTAAAGGCTTTTGAGCCTCAATGAAGGCAGTTATATTGTCATGTAGAACTGATTTGGTGAATGGAGATTATGTATATTATTTATGATCCAATGATGGATCATTTTAATGGCATTGTAGTCTAAGATAGAAAAGAGAGAAGCTCACCATTATTTGGGGAAGCATGATGATAAATGTGCTTGCCTATTTACATAGTCCCAAATGGAAGATAGACAAGGTCTTTAAAGGTGGTGACTTTTGTTTTATACAGTCATGAATGCCATTACATAGGCCTAAGTCTATGATGGATGTATTTACCTATTGGCACATAGTCTCTAATGTCATTATAAATTTCAAGTTGTTTTTTCATTACACCTATTTTATAAGTCTTATGAGTCTTGGGTGAGTGGTTTCTACTTACAGGGATTTGTAAGACATAGACCAAGATAAGATGATTTAAGGAGTTATATGTCTGATGAAATAAGAGATACTCCTTATTACTATTATTATGCTCATGTATTAGAGTTTGCATACACTATAATGGAGAATTTCCAAAAAACATAGAGAAGAAGAATATGTGCTACTAACAAAGGAAAGACATTTGTGGAATGGATCAAAATCCTCTTGTAGTCAGGTTTCAACATTAATTTTAGGTTCATATTCCATTTGGATGTAAGTTGTAAAATTTTAATATTTACATCCTTTTTGATGGATCAATTTGTAATTACAAACTTAGAAATGTATCCCAAATGGGTGAACTCTGTTATCAAGTTTTGGTGTCACTTTTCCTTTCAGTTGTTTTTGGGTTTTAGTTTATTTAATTCGGTTGAAAATGAATTAATGAGACACGAAGATTAATTATGAGAATTTAATAATGACACAAAACTCAAGAGTTTAAAGTAAGGAATGAGTTACAAAGTTTTTTGAGTATTTTTAATTTATTTCTAGAATATTTTACAACCAATTCTTTTTAACTAAGGAATTGAGATTTTTAGAATCCATTTCTAGAAACTATTTATCTATTTTACAAATCACATACAACCTTATCCATAGATAGGGATACATAGATAATTGATTTTGTAACCACTACATAATGTGAGAGGAGATAACATTGTAAATCCACAAGCTAGAGATAGATCTAGCCAAAGCATAAGGGGAAGTAACAAGATTTTTTTTCCCTACTTAGACACTAGATATGTCTTTATATATATATATATATATATATAGTTTACTTATAGATTTTGGCATCTCACTAACCTAGGTATGAAGGTGATCAAAAATTATAGATGTATATATTTTATATTTATTTAGAATACTTTTGAAGGGTGATTTGTAAATCCCTAGCAAAGATAAGACACTCTAATCATGTGGGAAAGGTTAAAATATTTCAACATCAAGGACCTAGAAAACCCCACCTAGTAAGCATAAGTTTGAGATAAAAAATTAAATTATAAATATCATCGCATGAAGGCTAGTATGCATGAAAATTATAAAATATCTTAACTTTCCATGATATTTTCTCTACTCCTTATGATTCCTTACAAATCCATCGGTCTATTATGAATATTGGGTACTTATGTGAGAAATTAGGTAGAAACATAATATAATATAGATGAGAGACATCCTGCCCTATTCTAATGGCCTACCACACCATAATGGATCTTTAATCTATAATGAGTTCATAATTTAGGATATGGCATGCTCCTAGAATAATATCACATATTTTTGTGTGATTGTATTTTTAAGATATAATTTTGCACTTTAACATTTTTTCCTTAAGATATATCTTTTGACTCTTTTTCACTTTTCTATTTTCCCCCTCCATGTGGATTCAAAAAACCCAAAAATTGGTGGTAAATATGACTAAAATAATATATCCTACATCTATCCACTATAGAGGAGAACCTAGAGACTAAAACATCTAGAGACTCATAAACTTGCACCTTATAAATGAATACAATTTTAAAACCAACCCAAGTGTACCTCAAGTGAAAGGAGAGGGAAAATTATAATAGTGGAAGATCCATGTGCAAGAGGGTGATATAATGATAATATACTAGTAACTAACCACAAGAGGGGAGATTTTTTATTTAGAAGTGACTAGGTGAAATAGAGGATCTGGAAATACATGAGGATGTAAGTCAAATCACAAAAATTTAAACCCTAAGAGTGTATACACTATAAAATATGGTAATCATGTCACTATGGATGTGATAAAAACCTTTAAATGGTCTAGCACATGCACTAACAAGATAAAACATCCCAAAAGAGGAAAAGTGCAAAAATATACCAAAGAACTATCAGGGGAAAAATGATGAATATAAATGCAAATGAAACTTAAAATAAAATATTAAAGTCTCCCACAAATAAGGTGATAGAATATGAAAAATATTAAGGTGATACCAAATATAAATTAGAGTGACTAAGGCCAATTTTAAGTGAAATAAAAAATAGAATAAAATACCAATCCATCCTACAAGGAAGGTGATGGAGTATGAAAACCTAGAAGTGATACCAAAAATGCACAAAGGAAATTAAGTCTGATTTTAATTGAAATAAGACAAATATATAACGTAAATACCATGATAAGAAAATAAAGTGATGAAAATAATTATCTTGATACAAGAAAGATAACAATATGAGATCAAATCATGTGATGAGGGTGAAATAAATAATATGAAATACTGATGAACCTTCTAAAAAATAGTATGAAATATTCTTACTTGCATCATCAATAACATCCATAATATTTTATTTTACCTCATATCTAACTCGAAACATACTCTCTTATAACTTTTTTCAGAGTCATGCAAGTACTTACTTGTGTAATATATATATAATTTATGAATTCTAAAATGACAATGATTCAAATCTTCATGATGAGAATAATAAATATGAGTAAGATGAGGTGCCACTCATGAAGGAGGTGGAAAGAAATATTTTGATCGAAAAGGTAATTCTAGATATAAATAAATATACTCCTCAGTCTTAGATGGGTCGTGTGAACTTGGTTGAGGGTCTTGAGGTATAGGCCTTCGAAAGTCTCATATATTCTATAAAATTACTCTACATCTATTTGTTTAATGTGTAGAACACTCATGAAAAAGGAAATACACATCCTCATTTTTGGGGATATATGTAAGTGTAACCTTCAAAGGTATCATGTTCAATTGAAGAGGGAAGTTATATACTTCAAGATGAAGTTTATCCAAATATTTATAATGGATAAAAAATTAGATGAAGAATGTGTAGAAGTCCCATGAAAATAACAAGGGTGCCTAGGAGTATATGAGCATGGTGGTTAGATATCCATGGTAGGAGTTTGGTCTTAAAACCTCTGGTGAAATAGAAATATTTGATAGGATTTACACTCTTGATCTCATTGACTTTAGGCCTTGTGAAATTAAAAAAATATCTTTTGCTTTGATGTTGGTGGGTGTGGTGCTTGACCCAAAAATCTAAGGAGTGAAAAAGATCAACCTATCAGGAATGTCATCTAAAGTATCCAGGTCATCAGTATCTAATTTAAAGGTAGACATAATTATTCTACTAAGAACTTGGCCTTATGACCTTTTTTAATCTAAATATAATTGATAAGATATACACTTATGATTTGAATAATCAAATATTATTTTTAAATTAATAGTACATCACTGCTATCTCTTTATACATCATCTTTAATGGTGGTCATATAAACATAGATGTAATTTATATAGGAATAAAACTTGAAGGAACGTAATATATAGAAAATTGATAAGGTAATGTATTGGATCAATCATCTAGCATGATTTAAAGTGGCTCAAAATTATCAAGTTAAACTAGTGTAGTCAAGATAGGAATTGGTTCCATGTCAAATCCATCAATAGAAACCAATGGAGGAATAGAGTTAGGAGGTATCTCATCAATGGAGTGAAAACATGGTTGATATATAAATATAAAGGATTAGGTGTAATGGTATGAAGAATATTATCCAATTCAATTCTATATAAAAATAAGGTTTTCTCATGAGAGCAAAAAAAGGAAGAATGATAGCATAATATTTATGCATCTTTGGCTTGGGCATATCCAAATAAGTAAGGGTCATCTAATGTTTAGTGATCATTTTAATTGGGATTGGTGATATCCATGTGTGGGACTCGATTACTATGTCACTAGAATATATGTCTAAAAAAAATTCTTAGTAATGACCACATAAGTGAGAATCTCATAAGTTGGCCTTTTATGAGAATGAGGTCACAAAGTAGGTGGAAACTAAGGTATGATGATAGTCCAATGATTTTATTTTTAGGTTAATCTCATCAAAATCATCATCATCATAATTGAGTGTAGGTGGAATGTTTCCTAAAATATCAGTGTAACCACTATAACCTACAACTGAATCAATTAGATAGTTAAAACATTAATATTCACAAAATGTGATATTAATTAAAGGTTTAGGTAGTTATTTTATAGACACCACATTCTTTGATTTTTTTCAAAATCACAAATATTTTTATCACTTTTTACCTTATAAATAAAACCCATATAAGGATTCGTTACTCATTTAGAATGAAATATAAGTTAAGGTCATCATGTGATGTATTCATGGATGGCTAAGAAAAATATTATAAGAGAGAATAAAGTTAAAGATCATAACCTTGAACCTAATTGTAACATGTGGTATCATGATAAGAAGCCAAACACATCCTAATGGAGGCATTTATCTTTAGTCTTATCCTTGGAACCTGCTATGGTTAGACTAAAGGTTGCATTGAGAGCATCATAATTTTTTTGATGAACTGTAAAAAGGTAAAACAATTTATATAACCTTCATCATTCAAGGCTCACTTGAATTATATGTCACCTATTTAGATGCTGATAAACAAATGAAGGTCATCAACATGAATAAGAATTTATAAAGGATCATAGATGAAATAGGGAATTTGAGAGAAATGTTTTATCCATTGTGTGATTGAAATGGATATAAATACCTTCACATTATGCATGATGCTTTCCTTCAACCTAGGCAACTTTCCTCCAGCCTAGAAAAGGTATTTTATTTCCCCATAGCTAGTGGTCAAATAATTTTCATGTCAAACAATAGTTGCATAAGGTAGTTTATAAGTCTTGGAAAAGTTTGCATAAGCTCAAGAAAGTGGATTTGAGATAAGATTTTATAAATATATTCTATGGGATGTCACTCATCAAATTTAATTTTAGTTAAATAATACTCTAATGGAGAAACAAAGTTTTGAAAATGATCAGGTCTACCTGTACAAGAATTTAAACCTAAATTTTATTGATTTTGATATAAAGTGTATAGACTCTATACTACCAATATAGTAGTAGAGGCATGCTGATATAATTGTATTAGCTTAGATGATGTAATTAGTGACAGAAGAAATAGAAATATAATGTTTGCTAATACATTACATTCAAAACTAGGCACAAAACTAAACTAAATTAGGTTGGCTTATATAGTTGGAATATAAATAGGTAAAGAATACTGTATTGAGTTGGTCAATAGAGTTTGATTAAAACTAATTATTAAAAAAATGTATATCAGTATATCCAATAATTTGTATCATATGTAAACTATATTGGGTTGGTGATATAATTACATACATAGGGAAATGTATCAAGTTGGCCAATATAATTGAATCAAAAACAAAATATATCAAGTTGGCCTATGTATTTAAATGTAATAGAATGACAAAGGTTATGTTATCACTAGATGAAACAACTAAAAAATGATGTGGAGAATAAACATGAACAATTATATAACCTGGAGGAGGAATGTGTGATCTAAAAGGATGAGGGTTAATAAATGACACCACATGATTCATGTTATTCATGTTCACTAGGTTTTTATCATCATTAGATGAGTGAGTGTTAAATATGGTTTCAACATCTTTGGTAAATAGTTTGGAATTACTTCGATGTTATTACTAGGTGTTTGGTGTTGAGAGTGATTAGGAAGATGATTGGTATAAATATAAAGGTGAGCCTTAGCTTGATTAATATCTTCACATTCTATTGAACCTTATCAACCTTTTCATGGGCTTTGTGGCATTCTATTATCATGGTTTCATTATCAAAGCTTCAACCAATTATAAATCTAAATGCTATATGTTTAATTTTATTTCAAGTTTCATGTGAATGACCACAACTAGTGTGGAAAAAACATAATTTTTTTGGATCATGCCAATGGTTTTTAAGATAGGTTGCATCAATATATCTAGGTGAAGTTTTTAGATATAAGGTAATATGTTGATGGGCATCATAAGTGTGGTTATGTGATGAAGGAGGAGGATGACATTGGAAGGGACTTCACATGGTTGGAAGATATTTAATTCAATGAATTTTCCTATCATAATGATAAGATGGTTCTCTTAGATTTATAACTATCATAGACATTATCATTAGTAGTATGATTATTATTAGGTCTCATAAGAAATTGAGTTCCTTTTTTAGGTTGGGAAGGATTAAATTAACTTAGGCTATGGTCTTATCATTGATCTTGGTCTAAGTCTTGATCCAATTATTTTAGAGAGGAATATTAGGGAATTTTTATGCATACCATACATTTTTCACCATGTGCGTACCCAAACACTTAAAACTCATCATGATAGCATATCACACAAATAACTTTCATGCTCACCTGAGGTACATGGATAGTTCCTATTCATAAATAGGTCAATTATGTGAATATTTCATTTGTTTACTCTACTTGCATATATGATAAAACATAATACTATACTTCATACACAGGTGGATATAAAATCACTTGTAATAGAGTTCAAACTAGTAATTGAATGTTTAACACCTGAGTAGATATTCATAAAAATATGTCAAAACTACTATAAAAATAATTGAAAAAATAGAACACAAAGACACATTATTACTTGATAAAGCTTTAAGTTACTCCCATTAAGGTTCCCAATGTACTAACATAATTCATACAAATTCATTATGAATATAATAATTTAAGTAACTTTGAATCATTATTTTAGCAAAATGATAATACTAATTATTCACTCACTACTAAATAATGAGGCAAGGTGGGATTTTATAGGATTAAAATACCACCTTGTAGTTACAATTGATTAATAGGCACTTGAAATGGTGCACAAAAACCTTCTATAAATAACAATGCTTAACTATTTTACATTTAATAGCCTTGACCTAAACATTTCCTATATCTATGACATTGTACTATGTTTTATACAAGTATGTTAGTCTTAATGTTTCTTCAGTGGACTCGCTCTACTATCCTAGCATGTATATCATTATCTTGTGCATTATGTTCTACATAACCACCTTCTCAATCTTGGCTCTCCTTATTTTGTACCAACCAATGTGCTACTAGTTTTGTACTTCATGACTTTGTTAATATTTTTTTGAGTCATATCTAGTATTTAGGCACATTTATGTAGCCTCATCCTAATGTTCTACTTGAATTCTTATAGAATTATTATTCTGCTTGATGTTTTCAAAATTCAATAATTCTTTATGCCATCCCATCTTCAATCGTGCATACTCATATACTTATCCAAAATTTGAGGCCAACATCACCCCACACTAGTTTGATTATCTTCCCTTAGATAATCCTTCTATCACTTTTTTATTTTCCAAAAAATTAGATCCTCCCCTTGATTTCTTATTCAAAACTCTTTAATTTTATGATGTAGCTTGAATTACCTATATGTAGGGACTTATTCCCATGGTTAAATTCATTAGTGCATTTGAGTGTTCAACCTCTTCCCATGCCTTTTATTGTTTGGCATGTAATTTAATGAATATTCCTTCATATATTTCATTCAATGTGTCTTCTTCATCTAGTACCTTGTGATGAAAGACTTTGAATATCTTCTCTAGTTCGCTATGTTTTTACTCAATATGTTCTCTCAACTCTTTTGTTTCCTTGAGAATTAACATTAATTCATTTTAATCCTTTTTTTGAAATACATTTGCCTCAAGTTCCTTATTATTAAATCAATCCTCAAGGGAACACACATTTATTAATGTCTTTTGGCACATAGACTATTTAAATATATTGTCAACCCAATATTCGTTGGTTTGGAGCTCAATAATTAAATTATCATATTTCTTAAACTATTCACTGAATTCTATTTGTGATTTTACTCTTTCGCTCTACTCTTCCTCCACACACTTAAATTTTGTTGTTTTTTTGTAATAGACAATTCACCATAAAATCAATTTTGTCCATACTTTTTATTCCTTCTAATTTAATATTATCCACTAGGTCTAGATTCTTTTAATCTCCTAGAAAATATTTAAATATTTCAACTCAGTTACTATTATATTATGTTTTAGTTTTGTAAGATCATGTTTAACTTTCTTCAATTGTTTCTTTTTCTTCTTGTGGGGCATTATTTATAGCATTTTGGTACAAAACTTTTGTAACTATTTTAAATAGTGCACTTTTTTATTAGAAATTAGATTTTTTTTTTAGTCCAAGTTCACGATCACACACCATTCATCCATGTTATATGGATTTTCATTTTTCACATAATCAAATTATGTCTCAAAATATGGCTCATCTAGATGGGTTTAAAAAATGAATGACATGCATCCATGAGTTTGGAAAAAAGTGATATATTCATGGATTTTATTCCAAATGAATAAATTTTCATTATCTATATTCTATTGTGATTTTTATCTTATGTTCCGTTCTATCCATTTTACATCATTGGTGCATGTGTTAACCCTTTTGGGTCATCACTAGTACTTTATTTTCCACTATTAGGATATTTGTCCCTACATCAATAAAAACTATTTATTTCTATTTATCACCATGTGGTGTTGTCACATTTATTTTTATTCTTTATCCTCATTCTACCCACTTACTTTATCTTCCCCATATCTCTCCTATTTATTATTCACATTCATTCTCCTCTTTTCCCTCCTCTAATTCTACTTCCAATTGGAATTTATCCTCAACATTTAAAGCCTCATCATATTATTTTGGAAACATATCTATTCATCATATCTTGTTATAGCATGACCTCTTCCTTGGATGGTCCTTCATAATTATATTTCCCTTTGTAATCTTGTGTGACAATAACTAATAGATTACATGTCACTTTAGCACCTCTTATTTTTCAAGAGTATTTTTCTTTTGGGTGACACAAGATTGTCATTTATTATTTTGTTTGAGGTGAATATAGAGGTTATTTTAGTTGATTTGGTGGATATTAACTATGGGTTGTGTTCATGGTGATGGAAGTGGTGTGGGCTACCTTAGTGGTAATGGTGGTGTTTTGGGTTGTCTTGGTGGAATGGATCACCTTGGTGGGGGATATTTAGATAATGAAATATGATTATTAATTTGGGGTTTAGGGTATGACATAATTAGTCATATCCTCAAAATAGGTATGTCATCCTCTTCAATTATCATCATGCGATTTGAATCATCTATGTAATGCTATTCTTACATGGTGCATTTCTTTCCTTTTGTTTCCCTGCCATTCCACTAGAGAAAGCCTTGTTTTTTAGTTGGCCTAGGTGCACTTTTTTTGTTATTATTTTTCATTATTCAAGCTTAATGGCTTATCCCATCATCAAAAATTATTTTAATCTATGGGTTCCTTTCTATAGACACATTTCGTGTTCATGTTTTCCCTGGTGTGCATGCCTTTCTTCTTCTTCCTTGGATTTAACTCATGATATTTTTTTCACAATAAGTTTCCCACTTTTTCACTTATTTAAGGGTTAATTAGATTTGATTCATTACCTAACTCATTCTCATAATTAGTTATAGTCTTCCCTATAAATCTAAATATATCCCTAAGAACTATAATATTGCCATTGATTTACATGATATTCACCTTCATCTTTACTATATTTAGTATCTTTTGTATAGTTATTTGAAATTGACATGTATAATTGTTTATGGTAGTTTAAGCCACCCATACATGTTTTTTTTATCAATGCAAACCTTGGCAAGTGGATGGTGTATCTTCACAAAAAACTCTGCATAATCTTTGTAAGCTTCAAGGAAGGTTCTTAGGAGGTGCCAATCATTACCGAAATTTAAAATCATATTTTTTTCCCACATTTCCATATTAATTTTAGAATTATTGTTATAGATTCTGACTTAGATATGGTTTTGATATCTTTTTTTAGCTGAATTTTCCCACAATGGGTGTTCTTGAATATGTTCAAAGTAACCATTAGGAATGTTGATCTCATCAATCACCAAAATAATTAAAATGGTGCTTCATTTGAACGTATATTTCTATGTTACCACTTTACACCTTATATTATATCAACACAAATATATATAGATAAATATTAAATTTTCCATTATATGTTCCCATTCAGTGTGAGATATAGAGATATTATTTGTTGATATTGTCTCATCTTCTAGCACCAATTTTAAGATAAATAGGTGTGTTGATACCCATGTGACCCAATCAATAGTTTTTTCAATTGAAAATGTGTATTTTATTTCTTATATATTAATAACATATCCACCCTCTCCATTTCTTGATTTCTGGCTAGTTTAATTTTCATATCCTCCCTAAAGCATGTGGATTTACTTATGCACTTAGGTGACAACTTCAAGTAACACCCAACAAATTAAAACCTATCCTCATGAATATGCAATATTAAAAATCAGACCAATATTTTTATCTTACCACATAATGGTAGCTCAAAAAATTCAAAACATTAATTTTATCCATCGATAGCTTTATGTATTCATCAAACTACACCATTCCATATGTGCCTACCCTTCCACCTGTCACTATATAATCCTTCAAAAATATAAATTTTTATTCGATATTTGGTAGTTATAGTCTTCCACCTTATATTTATTAACCTTTATATCCAATCTTCCCACATAATAAATATTTGTAGTACTCCATTTTTATGATAATTTCAATTCCTCTAATGTTACTTATTTGATAAGCATGACATCCTCTCTCATTGGATTTTAAAATTTTTCATGCTTCCCACTAAAAGGATTGAAAAATAAAACATTTCAAGCCATAAATATCTTAGGTGTTAACAAATAAAACATTACAAGGAGAGTTTAAAAAAATATACTTACAAATTGATATGCAAAAATGAAAATCAATATCATAATATATCTACAGAACTTCTTGAAAATACAATTAAAGTGTCTTACTTATATAGGCAAGGAAGATAAATCATATCCATAATATCAAGCTAAGAGATAACCTAGGGATATAAACACACTATAACTAAAATATTAAAATAATTAATATCCCCACCTAAGTGGGTGGGAAAACCTAATAATGCTTAAAATAAATAAAGCACCAAGGAACCATGAGCTAAGGTAAATAATCTACTATAACAACCCCCCCCCCCCTCAAGTGAATATAGGGGCTAAAAATATCCAAAATTAAAGTGGAATATCCATATTGTGAGTCCTAATAATAATTACTAATCAAGTAATCATGTACAATATATCCTTGAATAAATGAATAAGGAAGATGTCCTCATGAACATTTCACAAGGATAACTTGTGAAACCCTAAAAGTGCCACGTAACTCAAGGTAATGAAGTGATGTAAAAGTCTCTATAAAGATGTTAGAAACTTATTAATGAGTTAGAACATACTCTAAGCAAATAACTCCATATTGAATGTGCTGACAAATGAAGTGCATGTGAATATCAATATGCTTGGTCCGATGGTGCTCAACAACATTGTGAGAAATTTTAATTGCATTTTGGTTATCATACCAAAGTATAGTAGGTGAATCCTTCATGAAGTAAAACACTATCAATAATTGATGAATTTAAAGAACCTATTGACTCACTATGACTATTGCTTGTACTTTACCTCTATAGATGAAAGTGTAATAGCATGTTACTTTTAACAAGCCTAAATAATTGGAGAAGAACCAAGACAAAAAAGGTATCCATAATTGGAACACCTATCATTAATAGAACCTAATCAATCTGAATCAATATATCCAACCAAATAAGTATAAACTCTAGTGTAGTTTAATATAAAGTGGGAAGTGCCCTAGAAATAACATAAAATCCTTTTAGCATCCTGCCAGTGACTATCATGAGGAGCATGTGAAAATTGAGATATAAACCCAACTATAAAATAAATATTGAGGTAAGTATGGTTCAAGTACATGATACATATAACCAAATATATAGACAATATAGGATCACAAAGAGGAATATTATAGGTGGAAGTAAGAGTGACTTTGGACTGGAAAGGATAGGGACTTGGCTTATAATTAGCCATGTCAAAATGCTAAATAAAATAAATGGTGTACTTATATTGACTCAAATGAATCCTTGAATATGTCTAAGAAAT
Organism: Torreya grandis; assembly: GCA_037957365.1. Lineage (NCBI taxonomy): Eukaryota > Viridiplantae > Streptophyta > Pinopsida > Cupressales > Taxaceae > Torreya > Torreya grandis. Next base: position 820,925 of record JARHVA010002604.1, read on the forward strand.
CTAAAAACTAAGGAAAAAGTACAAAATACCAAGATCTTTCATATCAAACTATGATGAAAGAGCCTACTGAATAGCTTGAATCTGACAAGAAGAGCTACCTGTAAGAATCATATCATCAACATACAAAACTAGTATAATAATATCCTCTCCAACACATTAGATGTATACTATAGGATCTTGTTTTATATTTTTATAATTAATAGAGTAACTCCTAAGGTTGATAAAGAGTTGAGTAAAGGGGTTAAATGTAGATAAATATTGAAAATGATTAACTTAATTGATTTAACCTAAATAATAAGTGTAAAGGAGATAAATCACTTATCTAAAATGAAATGTATGCCACTGGGTGATGGTATTGATAGAATAGATCATAGGAATAGTCAAGTTAACCTTTGTTTTAAAAATACAATTTCACCTGTCTTAGGTCAACAATATTGTCAGGTGGACTATAACACAGTGAGCTAATGGTAAAGGGCACTACGTTATTATCATTTTATGGACATGATCCTTAAGACTTCTAGGATGGTTACGGGAGGTCTTTTGGGTCCTATATGTGTCCTTAAGAATCTTAGATCATCATTATATGTCACTCTATGATTACTCATTCTTCCAAACCCTAATGAACACATGCACACATGAAATAATGATGAAATCAAATGCAAAAGGAAGGAGAAAAGTGGGTTGTGGGATGTTACAATCAAAAAACACAAAACCCCTATTGTTATAGATGTTACCTACATTAACCCCAATGATAGGGGTCTAAAATTCAATTTATTTTTACCTTAGGGAACATGCATAATCAATGTACATAGTATGTAAGAATGAATTTTGCTTAGGCCCTTCTTTGATTAAACATGCAGATCTATGTGTGATGCTGAGTAAATATGTAGAATTTTGAGTTATATTATTAACTAATATTTTTGTAATTATGTGATAAAGTATTGAGTTTTATATTTATAGTGCCTTGTGTAGCTCTTTATATATAATAAACTTTATATTTAATGTGAGACACTTATTCGCAGGTTGACAAGGTAAAAAGATAAACAGAATCATAAGAGGAGACCTAAAGGAAGGTAAGGACCTAAAAGAAGTTAAAAACATGATTATTGGAAAATAGTGCCAAGGTGGACCATAGTGTTGGGCACTCTTATCTAGGACCATGCTATTATCTCGTGTGTAAAAAAAAGGTTATAATTGGGATAAATAGGCCAAGCCCCCCTGTGGATGGAAAAGGCATGACATAAGACTATTAAGGGTGTAAAATAAGGAAAATAGGTTATAATAAGGACTCTACTAACATAAAAGGACCCAAATAACATATGCAAACAAGAATATTATTCATCATTAAGAAATTGTTGTGAAAAGGCTACAAAATACATATAATTATGTTTGTTTGACCAAATTAGGGTATGTATATTTGCCCCACTTTAATCTAGTAATGCAATGAAATGGAATTATTAGAATAAAATAAAAATAAAATGCATACCTTTACTTACATATGTGATCAAACCATGAAAATAATAGATGTGATCTAACCCAACCCACTTCTTGGACAGATAAGTGGACAAGAGTCAGAATAATGTCTATGAAGAGAAAATCCATAATGTTGGTGTCCTGTATATTGAATATGGGTAATTGACTGAATTGTGAGAAAAAAGCTCTATTTGCACCCACTATGATATGTGAACTAATTCTAAGATGTAATATGTAAATGTGGAGAAAACAAACCATACTTTCCCCCTCTCTTATATGTAACTAGGTCTGAGAAGAGATGTGCTCAGAAGTAAAGACTACCAATTGACCTATGTCTTACACACACTGGTGTAAATCTAGGTCTGGTGAAGAATATGGATTAACCACTATAATAGTGAAATTTTAGTGACACCCTAGGTTTAATCTAGTGATCTGAACATAGATAACGGTATAATTTTCCATTTTATCTATATAACATGGTGAAATCCTATAGGATCGAGAACATGTGCCTTGCATCATGCCCCTAAACCTGATATATGAGTGATGTATCTATGTAACCTATGTATAAAATCTAGAGTCTGAGTCAATAAACCACACACAACATGACATAAACTATCATGTCTCATGTTAAAACTTGGAAGACCAAGAACATGTGCCCTACATCATGCCCAAAATTTGATATCTGAGTAATGTAGCTGTGTAACCTATGTGAATATATATATATATATATGGATGATGTACTATGTACATGCCCCCATAGTCATAGTATAAGTATGAAACTATATCAAAATCTTGTGTAGAATCTGAAAATCTAAACCAATATCTAACAAAACTATAGCACCCTAGAAATATGAGTCAAACTGCAATTTTACTTATATGAATAACTAACTATTTTAATGAAGAAACTATGTATATGATTAAATATGTGTATTTATATATCTAAGATTGAGTATATGAGTAGATCTATGTATATGTATATATGATCCTAAGTATCTGAGTAAATATATGTGTCTATATATTTGAGCCTAAGTATCTGAGTAACTATATCAGTGTAAATAGTGTAAAATTCTCCCCTTTTGATGAGAGTAAAAAGTGGGGTAAGGATATCAAACCAAAAGTGATACTAGAATGTATATTAGTGAGTAGTTAATTTTGAAAATATGATTATGGGATTGATTGTATTGATAATTGTAAAATAATTATTTATAGATTGATATTAAGATAGACTTTTGGTCTATAATGAGTTTGTTAAGGAAATATGAGTTTTGGCCTATGTAGAGGCAATTTTATTGAAATATAAATGCAATTGGTATGGTGTAGGGTATATTATCATTAAATTTTGCACACAAGAAATAGATCATAGATCATAACTACAAGGTATAAGATATCATGATTGTAAGTTTTTGGTAATACTTAGCAAAATGTGCGCATGGGTCCAACCTTAGGTAGGTGGCATTTGTAAAATCATGGTTTAAATAGTTTGGATTGATTGAGCTTAAAGTCATTTAAATTGTTAGATTTTTAGATAATTATTAATCTAAGCCAAGAAAACATGCTAAGGAGATGAGGTGCTAATGTGACCCCTTATGAGGAGGTGGAGACATTGATTTAAGTTGGTAAGAAGGTTGGATTGGTAAAGATTCTATCATTTTCATTTATTTCAACATTTTAGTTAATTTGTCATAATTTTTCATGGAAAATTTGAAATATTAGGGTTTTTTTGAGTGACCACACTATAATTTTAAGGATAACACTAATGTCTTAGGGTTGTCATTTTGTTGTCTAAGGATTGTGTTATTATCTACTGCTATAGTCCTGTCGGTGACACTATCATATTATAGGCTAGGGTAGTGAAAATTTTGAATTAAAATTATATTTAATGATTATTTAAGTATATAAATTTGATATATGGAGATGTTAATGTCATAATTTGGGAATTATGTAGCTAGATGTATGCATGAAATAGTTTCATAGGGGTTAAATGATTGAGTGTGTACATGGGTTGCCCTTGATTAATGATGAGAGGTGGTAGTAGATAGGGATGGTTTAGGGTATGTGGCATCAATATAAATAATGTGATGGGATTATCATATGATGACAACACTATGTGAGCATTAGGATGTCAATATGTGTACATGTATAAGATATTGAGAATATCTATTATTGGTCAGTGAGAGGTATTCTAGGAGGAAGGTGGATAAAGAGACATAGATTGGGCCTCAAGGTATTTTGTGTCCATTCCTATAGAGATGCATCATTACAGGAGTAGTAGTGATGTGCTATTGTCTATAATTATTAAATCTAATGTTCCATGGCTATAACAATTTTTGGTAGTGTTATTGGCTTTGTTTGTTATAGTTTATGCTAGTAGTGTGTCCATTACATATAGGATGCATAGTATTATTTAGGATATAAATGAACATGGGAACATATACTCATGGGTTCACACTATGCTAGCCCACCTATATTGGGATTTATATCAGTTCACTCAAGAGTTGTGTAATGGTGGGATTGGGTCATCAACATTATTACAATTTTGGACTTACAAACATATTATGGTGGCTAGACCAAAGGGTTTTCCATGTAGAAATTGGACACATCCTTAGGTATTTAAAGAGAGGTGGATGGACATGAACCCAATATGATCAAAGAGTACAATTAATTATTGTTAGGTGTTAGATTGAGTGACAACTTAGGATATTATTTGGAAACTATATAGGGTATTTTTAGGGATGGCAAAAAGATGGGGTTCATTTGAGGTGGATTCAAGTGATTTTGGCTTCATGATCAATAAACCACTATTTTTGAGAGATTATAATATGATAAAGTTACATTTTAGTTTAGTGTGATGGAAGATGTGCCCCTTGCACCATGGGTGTGGGTGAGGATTACTCAGGCTACGATGAGGCTAGGTAGCAAAGTGAGACCTATGATGATTGATTTGGCCCCAATTTTAGTGATAGAGGTACTAGAATTGGATGATGTGGGGGCCATAAATGCCTACATGTTATGGTGGGAGTAACATACATGGGCACCACTATTTTTGGGAGATGAGGCTATTATGGTGGATGTGGTAGATTCAAATCCTGTTAGAGGAATTCCAGGTATGTTGTTATTGTAGATTGGTATACTTGGTTTGTTTAGTATTGGATTATTGATTATATATATAATTATTATGTTGGTGTGTATAGGTTTAGGATATGATGACTATTTGGAGACTATCATTGAGGTGATATTGTGAGAGCTTACAAAACACATTCTTGATGGTTTTGTGTTTGATGGGCTAATGGAATGGGATACAATGGTTATAGGTATCTATGCATATTTGTTTGATTGATTTTCCATTTATACCATATCATATAGGTGGAAAAAAATGGATAGAGATGAGGCACACACATAATTATTGAGGCAAACTATGCACCCTCCCAATACTCTAGGTGGGGTAGGTAGCAAGATAGTAGATGATTATATTCATCTTTAGCATGAGCATATGGAGGTGATGCATTAGATAATATTATTATGATAAAGAGAGCATAGTTTTAGCTCTCGATACAGGTCTAGAGGGGATGCAATATCATTGAGCTCTAGTGTATATATAGATGAGATGGAAGGTGATGAGGTTGGTCATGGTGACCAAGCTCCTATTATTGAGTGATTATGCAACATTGTATGATTTTTTTTTGAGTTATATATATACATGGAATTGTTGATGTATGGGCATCATGTTCTGTGATATTTTGATTATGTTATTGTTTATTTGAGTATATGTTTGATTATATGCATGGATTATGTGTTGATTTGAAAATATGTTCTTTGAATGGAAGTGTGTATGATTGATTAAATAATGATAATTGATTTTATTTGTATATAAATGTTGAGTAGATATTGATATTAGATTGGAAATGTTAGTTATTAGCATTGATTAAATGGAAGTATTGTATTATACATTGGTATTGATCATGTGACTATGGTATGCACTATCTGATTCCTGATGGAAGAGTAAGCAAGTGACCATATTGATCATGTTGTGTATGTGTATAAATGGACTAGAGAATTGATATTGATCATGGTGTATTGATGGTAGCTAATTTTTTATACTTTGTAGTGAATAATTAAATCGACTATTATACCGAAATTGTGCTCTATTGTACATTATCTCTTGAAAATATATTAATGTTATCATATTAAAACTATGCTCTGATCTTTGTGATCTCTACCAAATATCTTAATAATTTTCATACTAAAACTAGTGGTTGAGTTATTTTACCTTTTATCACCATGCTACTATAAGTAAGTTGATCTATTTGAACTAGTTTCCATATTTGTTGACTATGTGGTGCATTAGATCTCACATAAGAAATTGTCCTAGAAACCACATGGATCATACAATGAGTAACCAATGGTGACTTGAAATGAATGTCTTGGGATAACTTAGTTGTAGAGGAATGTAATATAGGATAATACAAAGGAGTTCTTGATGCCCCCTATGTGAATGCTATAATGCCTCTATCAACATACTAGTCAATATAATCTCTAAGTGAACAATAGTTATTATCCCAATGTTTATTGATTTAATGATATTTTAATATGGTTTATTTATTATTCGGTGTGAATGTTGTGTTGGATGATTTTGATTAGGAGGAATTGTGATCATCCTCCTATCTAATAATGTAAATAAGATATCATGAGGTTTATCTCTATTTAAATAAAATTACATAGGCCCTTTTCTAGTGTCTTGTGATCTACTCACTATTGGAGATGCTCTGTGAAGTGTATCCTTTCCTTTGTTGAGTACCTTGATTTGTGGTTCCAGTTCCACTTTTTACTTAGGCATAGGTGGATTAGGTGATTGGACCATATTGGATGACTATGAATTTGAGAGATCTAAATCAAAATCCACCTCTAAAAGTATCTCAACTAGTCCCAACTTCTTCTCTAATTTCATATCTATATGGCATAGATGCTAAAATGATTTGGATGTCTCATATAATAATTTCTCCTTAAGAGGGAGAATGAGGCCTTTAGTATATATGTACTATATCTCTAAAGTTTTTGGCTTGTAGTTCAATTTTCACGTACATTATTTGAATCATAAAATGTAATTTCTTAATGGTTCTAACTTACCCTAGAGTAGTGAAGGCAACCTCTCATATGTGACTTGAGTTACCTTATTTTATATATATATATATATATATATATAATGCATGAGAAATATGTCTTCTAAATCATCACATGTATGTGGTGAACCACTAGGGAGTGAATGAAGGAACCAATTTAATGCCTCATCCTCTAGACTCTTGGGAAATAATCGTAGGAGAATCAATCTGCCAGTGGTATGTGCCATAACCTTTATATAAGCTTTGAGATGCAAGTATGGATCTCCATGTCCATTGAACTTAGGTAATGTTGGTATATGAAACTTATTTGGTAGTGTTTCATTGATGGTTGTACATGGGATAAGATTACCATGGATAAAATTGAAATCAACCCAAGATTAATATGCTTTAATTTCAAAGGTGAAATGATGTACTTATTGTTGTAAATTACCCACATCATGCATCAAAGAGATCACCTCTTTAGAAGGTATATCAATATCTAAGGTTAGTTTAAGCATTAAATCTTATTGTTAATTATAGCCATTGATACACTATTTCATGGAAAATTTCTAGATATATTGGGTTAGTTCACCATAACCTTTGGAGGGGTGATAACTTGGACTTGGTGAGAGGGAAATTGGCTATCACCCACATGGAGGTTAGGATGATAAATAGGTTCTAGTGTAGTAAGGAAGGGTGAAGGAGATTAATTGGTATCTCTTATTTTTTTAATTGGTAAATAATTACCACATGCTAATGTAATAAAGAACATAGTACTATCATGTGAATGTAATATATGTAAACTAGGAAAATGAGTATAAGTTTGCACATTTTTATCCTAAGACATGTTATTATTTGAATTAGAATTTGATAAGAATTTTATTTTGACATGAGAGATGGGTAAAGTAGATAGAGGAATATAAGGACTAGACTCAATTTATTCTTCACTAAAATCATAGTAATCATTGTTATTCCAAGTTTCATCAAAATCATAAGTAATTTCACATATAGAGTTAAGAGAATAAGACCTGACATTTTCATGTTCAGTAAGAGGAGTAGAATAAGATTTTAATTTCTTACTACTATGAAACATATCATCATGTGTAGGTGAAATGTAATGTGTATCTTCACTAGATATGATTAGAATGCACATGTTATCATGCTTTTTAATAATGGAGTCAAGGGTAGAAGGAATAAAAATCATATTTGTATTTGGCACATTATGCCATGTAGGAAAATGGTTAGAGATATTTTAATTATCTATATTTTTCATGGAATCAATATGTTGAGCTTAAAAGTTAAAAGAAGATGAAAACATAATATATCATTTACCTTAGTTTGTAAATATGTAAAAGGTGTACTATAATTTGTACATAATTTTTTGAACTGAATTGAGAAAGGTGTAGAAGATGTATTTTCCTTTTCCATGTGAGGAACATCATGTGAAGGAATAATATTACTTGAATCATGGAAATTAGATTGATTTTATTGTTCTTATACTGTTTTAATTTGAATAAATATGTGGCAAAAGTGGTTGATAAGCTAGGATTGTGTTTAAAAAAAGCATTAACTATAAGGGTATCCTTTGGCCTTATGTTGTTAATTTGATTTTGAAAAGTAAGGGAGGAGAGAGGAGTAGAATAAGACTATGCATCAAGTCTATCCTCATTATCAATTTCATTATCATGCTCACATTAATAATTATATCCATCATTACAACAAAAATAATCATCATCATTATAAATTAAATCATGATCATTATCATGTGCTAGTGTAGAATTATAAAAATTTCTTTGTTCATTTTTATAATTACAGGGAAAGTTTAAAAATTGATCAATTGGGTGAGGGGGAAGAGGTTCCTAGATGCCATCTTAAACTTACCATAAAAGATAATGTAAAAAATGAATAATAATAATACAATGGATAGGAGACAATCCAACATAAATGATTTTGAAAATATGCTAAATATTCAACCCAATGTATATAAAGTTATAAGTTGACTTGAAATTGTAGGGGTTAATATTTTTATGTTGAGGATCTAGTATGTAGATCTAGGATTTGGAAGGGTCTTAGAAAAAAATTAAAATATTAAATCAATTAAAACCCTAATAGAGTACTGATATGGATGAATTAGTATATGAAAAAATTAGGGAAAAATCAAAATTTAATAAACCTTAACTAATTACAGAAAAAAAGAGAAGCCAAACCCTAGGATGGAGTTATGGTTAAGAAATATTCAAAGTAAGTCAAGTTAACCAAATATTTTATATTTTTAGGAATTAATAGATCAAATCCTAAGGTTGATAAAGAGTTGACTAAAGGGCATAAATGCAGATAAATATTTCAAATGACTAACTTAATTGATTTACCCTAAATAACAAGTGTAAAGGACAAAAATCACTTATTTGGAATGAAATACATGTCACTGGGTAATGGTAATGCTAGAATAGATCAGAGGAACAATCATGATCACCTTCATTATGAAACTATAAATTTCACATGTCTTAGGTCAATAACACTATTAGGTGAACTATAACACAATGTGTTAATGGAAAAGGGCACTTTTCTATTATCCTTTTGTGGACATGAGCTTTGAAACTTTTTGAATGGCTATGAAAAGTCTTCTAAGTTTTGTATGTGTCCTTAAGAATATTTGATCATCATTATGTGTTTCTTGCACTCCTTCCAAAACTTCATGAATACCTACACACATGAAAAAATAATGCAATCAAATGAAAAAGGAAGGGGAAAAGGTGGGTCATGGGATGTTATGATCAAACAACATAAAAACCATGTTGTTTTTGTTGTTGCCTACATTAACCCCAATGATAGGGGTCTTAGATTAAGTTTAGTTATCTCTTATGGAATGTGCATAATCAACATGCATGGTATGCAATAATGACTTAAAAGAATCTATAAAACTCTTACTTAGAGTCAAATTTACAAACCATCACCACAATAAAAGCCATTGATGCATTACTCAAATAATATCTTAGTGTATTATAAACAAATATATCAGGAAATGATAAATACTCTATATCTCTAAAATTCCATCAAATACAATGAATGAAACTTGTATATATAGGCAAGGAAGATCATTTATAACTAATAGATCAAGATAAGTGATCAATCATAACTAAGAGATCAATCTAGAGATCAATCATAACTAAGAGATCAAGTTAGAGATCAATCATAATTAAGAGATCAAACCTAGGGATAAGAGATAATTGTTATTAAAAGATAGAAACAACTAGAAATTATTTCCATAATATTTAATAGATAAGCATGTAATATCTAAAATAAGATAAATTAAATATCCACACATAAGTAGGTGGGAATAATAAATTAACTATAAGAACATGAGCTAAGGTAAAAAAACTACTCTATCACCCATCTCAAGTGAATTTAAAATAGAGTGGTATATCTACAATATGAGTCCCAACAACAAGGCCTAACCAAGTAATCATGTATAATATATACATGAAATAATCTATCATAAAGTGTATAAAGGGATGAAACCCATAGGAAAATAATCCCCCCCCCCCAAAAAAAAAGAGAGAGAAAAGAAGGAAATGGGTCCCAAAAACAAGGCCTAATAAGGTACATATTGACCATTTTAACCATAAGTTAAATTCGGTCAACCCCCTATAGTCAAAAACTTATATAAGGGTATAATTTAAGGTATTAGGGTGTTTCATGTTTCATTTTATGTGATTTAATGTTATATTAGCCCTGGTCATAGTCTGATTAAATCCTTATGTCATATTATGTCTTTTAGGGGTCATAAATGAGAATTAAATGCAAATAGTATGGTTTTATAAGAAATAAAAGTGTTCCAAAACTTATTCCAATGTCCAATGTGTCATTCCATATTAGATATGTTAGTTTCTAACTAAAAATGTGTGGGTGATAACTCAAAATCAAGAAAATAACTACAAAACAAGGAGTTTCAAAAGGTGTATGGCCCATGAAAGATAATTTCACACAAGAGTATCTTTTATGATGTATATTCAACTTCCTCAGACTCATTTCCATTTTGACATGCTCTTAAAGTGTCAAAAATTGTCAAAAACCATTTCCATCTGCTATCGCTCCACTATACACATTAAACTAGTCAACAGGTTCTTGGTTGGTGTGGCTAGTTATCTGGCTACTTAGATAACTTCCAGATCAAATGCCTTTAGTGGGTGATAGTATACAAGTATTATAGATAATGGGGTCCTATTATTTATGAACCATCTCTAATAAGTTGACTATGTTTTTATGCTTACTATTTCACATACTCTATAAGTTTTTATCTTGTTTGAACCATTCCATATAGATCAATTGGTAATTTTGCCTCCATATGATGTTTAATATCTCCTTTCATGTTCTCCATTCTTAATATCATGTTTATAAATAATTTTATAGCTCAAACAACTCACTTTAAAAGAAGGTGTTGATAGTGAACTTGAATTCAAATTTATCCATTTGCAAAAGTCTCTTTCTCTAAAATGGATTCAATGCAATGTAACATGATGTTTCAATCATTTTAAAGGTCATGTAAATATATTTATTTCAAATATTTAATCCCCAAAGTTAGTATCATAGAGGTTATAGTTCAGTGGGAAACATAGTAAGCTCCCAACTCATTCTCACTTACAGTCATGTTGTGTAAAGGCATTGAGAAAATTCATGGAAGTATGACGGAAGTTTATAATCTATTTATCATTATCTTAGAACATTAACAAAAAATTTAAGAACCAAATGGCATAGATAACATGAGAAGACAAGTTCTCATATGCACACAGTCTTCCACCATTGATGAACATACATAGGAGTCTCTCAAGAGAATGTCATGTTAGAATGGGAGCCTTGATACCTATTTCAAATCCTTAAATTTGTGAATAGTGAATTTGGATTTATTATGAGGGTATAGAATTTGTAATAAGTAAATATATCTTGCACACTACCTATAATACTACTCATTGCCTGCATACATGCAAAAGTCCACCTATAAGTGGCACCATAAAGAGCTGAGAATTCTTAGTGGAGGAAATTGGACATGATTAAACCCTTATTGAATTCCTAGTGTGTTATAATTATCATGGCAGGCATATTGGGAATGTTAAATTGGTATTCAAGGTTGAAGATTACCTTCAAAGGTGATCACTGTGGACTCAGGGATCAAATCCCTAAAACATGAAAAATAGAGCACCTAGCCATCTTGTTGATATCATATGACAAGGTTACCTAGAGCTTTGATGCCTATTAATAAATATACCTTGTATCCTCAACATAGGATAAAATCCTTGAAAAAGGAGTAAGGTGGATGACTAATGGAAAGTAATATTTTGGGGCCTCAAAGTTGCCCATTTGTTCATTGAGTGTCTTCATTATCATCTACAAGATTTGAATTTTTAAGTGACCTTGCATCCCAAGGTATTAATGTAGGAAACATGATTTCATGATTAGATAATCCTATTGAGTTTAGGAGGGAATTTGGTTCCAATTATTATCAATTAGAGTTGGAGAACTAGGTTTTTGGCCTAATAGGTATACCTATAGGTGTATCATGGTCCAAAAAGACCACCTACAGCTGACCGTAGGTATATACAGTCCATGACATAGAAATAAGCATTAAAAATCAATAGATAAGGTCACATACAAGTTACCATATTATTTTAAATACCTTCAAATGAATCCAATAGTATGTGGTATAGTTTTGAAAGGTAATGTCTGCCTATAGGCCCTTTTGTCTCAATAAAGTCAACTATAGTTCAATGTTATAGATAATGAACAAGAAAGTAGTGTTATCAAATTTGATATAGAATTAAAATGAGGTAAATAGGTCCAAAAAAATTCAAATGACCTTGGGGATTCTATGATATTCTATATGTAATATTTTAAGGCTTTCAACCATGTAGTATGCACCTATAGGTGCCCCTCCTAAGAAAGAAACACAATAAAAAATTGCACTCATCAAGGAGTATGAAGAGACATGTGGGATTTTGAAGCGAGGAATTTATTTATAACACATTAATAATGAACATGATGGTCTCAATAAGCTCTTACCATTGGATATAATTCAGGGAAAGGCCCAAATAACATAGTCAATAGTCCATATGATGAAACCCTGCAAACATTCATCTCTCACAGTCTACCTTGGAGATTTTAAGAAGTTTAAAGGAGTTATGCATGTTATAAAGGTCTAAAAACTTTTGAATATCATATTAAAATATTTTATAATATCCTCCAATACTCACCTTTCCTAGGACAACAAGGTAATTACCTTTTATTTTGTCTCAGATAGAGGAAACTTCCCTAGGTTGTAAATCCTATAGTTTTAGAGAATGGAGATAACTAAGTGAGATAAAGGATGGTTTAACCTTGAGGGAGGTTATTAAAATATGTGATAGGAATTTACCAACATATATGACCATGAAAAAGGGTTAAAATCTCAACACAGTGTCCTAAACCCTCAAGAATATAGACAAGCCTATTAAGCCTGGTTTAGGCCTAAAGCCCAAGTAGGGGTTAGTATCACTTTTAACCTTAGGTTAACATTAAAATAATATGAAACATTTTCATAAATTAATATAAGATGTGTTTAAGCTCTTGAGATGTAAATAAAGTCCATAATAAGGCAAATTTTGGCTTAAGAACAACTCAGGGCTATACAAAATGACATACAAAGCTTGTTAGGCTAGTTTGAAAATCTCACATCTTCTTGGAGGTTATGCATGGAGGTTCAAGGAGATTGGAAAATTTTAATGGGTTCCTAAGAATTTATTTTTTGTAATGTTTTGAAACTCCAATGTCACATATTTATGAACAAAACCTAAGAGTAAAAAGATCTTAAAACCTTACAAAACCCTGGATAAGGACCCGATTGGGAAAATAAGGATGGATGGATATCTATATGAGATGGAAGGAACATTAAAGTGATTAAAACTTGTATAGGACTCTCAAAATACCTTTTCCATCCACTTGAGGTATTCCCTACCTATACTGATAAGAGTTAAATTGGTTTTCTTTGACTATTTTAGGTGTTTTGTAGGCTCTAAGGACTTTCAAGAAGATAAATCAACTTTGGGGTGATATCAGGACTTAATATAACTCACCATGACAATTAAATGCCTCATTAAAACTCATAAGTATTTTTTCAAGTAGCTTCATCTCAACCAGTCAAAACTGACAAAGTGAGCAAGATAGTGAGAAGGGTAAGAACTTCAAGTGGATGGCCTTTTAAGGTCTACCTGAGTATTATAATGACATATATGGTCTTTCCAAGTTTCATTCACCCCATTTTATGTATTTTCATGGATAACTAAATCCAAATTTGAGGCTAAGTGTGAGGGGTAAGTGAAAGAGGAGTTTCTTAGACTGTAAGTAGTGATGGATCACCTCTTAAACACTTTAGATGATTAATAATATAACCAATTAATTTTGGATCATGTATACAACCCATACATCTCATTTTAATCATGATATCTATCCCTAGTTATTTTTTGGATGTTTTAAAAGGGGTAAATGATAAAGGCAATTTTCTTGTGTAGAATGAGAACTCCTACGCCACATTTCATGAGTTTAATAACTTGGAGGTAAATTTGTCCTATCATAAATTGCATGGTACATCTCATAATTAATTATAATTCATATTTAACTCCTCTTATCATTACAAGTTTTCTTATGACTCTTGAACTTCTCTTTTCCCACTTCTCTCTTAGGTTCTATAAGTAGCTACAATTTTGGCCTTTGTAATCTAATACCACACCATGTATGGAAAATACCTATTGGAATGATATTGTATTTTGACTTTGAACATTATTAAAAGTATATTTATGAGTTCATGAAACATTTTTATCAGTGTGCAAAGTGATGTATGGTGGAGTTAGTGATAATTCTCTAACCTTGATTGCCTTATCCTTTCATGTTTATGCAAGAGTTCCTATTATAATAGGTCATATAGAGTATATTAAAGTGAGTTAGGATAATTTAAAGTGTAATATTATCCTTATAGTGTTAATTATACCATTTGGTTCATTTACCTTGTGTTTATTTCATGTACATCGCCTCTATAGTGAAACACTCATGTTGGAATCCTTTAAGACTTTGAAGCTAGTATTGTATGCCTTGTTTCATTGTGATAGGAATATGATGGTCATGTGGAAATAATCTTGGTATATCACCCCATTATAATAGGTTAATTTCATGAAATTTTATAAATCTTTTCCCCACAATTAATAATTATAAAGGTGATAAACATTTAAAGATACATTCAGGGAACTAGCCCTTAAATCTAGAGGCTCACTTCCACCATAGGTACACCCACATACCTAGAAGTGTTCCCATGTTTCCCAAATATATAAGAGGATTGAACACCATATTATAGGGTGAAATATTTTGTGACAATTTTTTTGGCACACCCAGTGGGACCATTATCTTCAAGACAACTTATCAATGTGAATGTTGGTCTTGACAACATCAACTATAAATTGGTGTGCTACTCAGCATTTGGTGACTCCATCAAGGTAAAATTTGGTTTAAGGACATTTTTATATTATGAAATTTCTCTCATAATTCATGGTTATCATGAGGTAATCATCAAGTAGAGTGTTTAACCCCATTAATCCACCTATTCAGCCTGAACTTCCTCTTGAAGTTCAATATCCTCATCCTAATCTACCCTTTGAGGACCAAGAGGATTTTTATAGCCAAGGAATCTAAGAGAGTGATGAGGTTGAATAAATTTAATAACTTGAATAAAATATGGATATTAACTCATGCCTTCCCTACCTTCGCTACTAAAATTCCAATTCACCTTCAAGCATATGATGCCATTCCTCCTAATGCCAAAAAAGGTGTGCCCACATTCAATAGTGAGAGTCTGGTTACACCTAATTAACACATTAGGGATATCTCCAACTTTTTTAACTTCAAAAATGTAAATAAAGAGTAAATTTCCATTATAATCCTTTCCATGTCCCTTAGATGGAAATCTCTTGATTGGTATAAGACTTTATAATGTGGATGCATCACATCATGGGATAATTTTGTAGTGTTATTGACCTCAAGATTTGGAAATGAAAGTGGCCATGCCTCTCTCATAAATAATCTCAATGTGATCAAAATATGATTAAAATAAAAAATGCATGACTTCAATGAGATGTTTTAAAAGACTTGGTATAGATTTCCTCCTCTTATGAGGCCACCTGCTAGTTTTATGTTCCCTACCTACTTGAGAGCCATTGGTATTGAAATTGCTATCATGCTTCAATCCATGGGGGGTTCCACTCTCCTTTAACCATATTAACGTACTATCAAAGATTAAAATGGTCTCATCTAATATATAAGTTTGCCTCCTAAGGTGTCTATGACTCCATCATCTCATACTTCTGCTAATACTCTGGATGTGGCTCAAATTCTTAATGTCAATACCAAGCCTAAGGTTTCTCCTAAGAAGGTAGATAATTCCATAGATAGATGCATATATTTAATGGTTAGAATATAATCTTGGGAGAGGGAATATGAAACATGGTGACTATCAAAATACATACCCTTATTATCAACAATATGGTTAGAAATATGGAAGAGGAAGGGGTCAGGGGCAACCTAACTTTAACAGGCTTGCTAATGTCTACAATCCCAATTCCACTATCAATGTAAGAGAGATAGTACCAGTGCATAGTAACTTCGCCAAAGGATAATATTGGTAGCAAGGTCAATTTAAGAATTAAAATGAGAATGGAGATAAATCTCTTATTTCTTGAGGAGGATTTCTCCTCTCTAATTAGCTAAAGATGAGGTCATGATGCAAGCAAATGAGGATTGGTAGCCTTATGGAGAAACTTTCACCAACTTCTTAGTGGAAGAAAAATTTGTAATAAATCAAGGAACCTCTATGGTAGACAATATGAGGGCCAAAAGGAAGGATCCAGGGGGTGACAATAACATTCATACAAGCTCATCCAATCCTCTAAGGCAACAAAGCTTCAAGTGTGATAATCCCAAAATCTCCTACACCTCCTTCAAGATAAAATGTGGTAAAGTTTTCTCAAGGTCACTAAATTCCTCAAGTTACATGAAATCCTTTCCCATAAATTATTTAATAAAATGTGAGTAATAATGCCTTAAATATAGTGGATTAATTTAAAAGTGACAAAGCATCAATCTCTTTATGGGATGTTCTTCATATGCCTGGCCAAAAGGAGTTGTTATAAAAGTAATTATCCACTATTCCTACTAGTCCTTCATCTTCAAGTCAAATTCATAATCATGTTTTCCTTTAAAATTTCCCTAATTTCATAGTTTAACCATCTACTATGAATGAGAAACCTCCACCATTCTATCTCACTCTCATAGTGGGTGACAAATTGGTCCAAGATTACATAGTTGATAGTGGAGCTTCTACATTAGTCATGTCCAAAGTTGTACCTAATAAGTTGGGACTAAAATATGAGACTCATAGAAAAGTATTTGTCTAGTTATATGGTACTCCTACCAAGACAATAGGTTTGATAAAACATTTTAAGGTCTTCTTACATGATTTTCCTAGATTTTCTATCCTCTAAGACATAGTTGTTATTGACCTCCCATCTCACTTTGCAATCTACCTTTCAAGAGACTTTACAACCAATATTGGTAGTTATATCTTAACTGATTGGCCATTCTTGGGCTTTAGGACAAGGTATGGGACCAAGGTGACCATAAAAACTTAGCCTCGTACAAGTTTTCACATTGAGCCTCACATTGAAACAAGCTCTATCTTAAATTGTGTGATCAATGAGAAGGAGGAGCCTAATGTGGATGATGAAGATTTTAAATTTGAAGGAATTTATGATTTATTCTTGGATTAGTATGGTGTAGATACATATTAACATGATCCCTATACATACTTTGAACAAACTGACCTTGGGACTTATATCATGCATCAAGAGACATTTGAAGAAGCTGAGGTAAGTGTCAAACATTTTCATGCTACTGAATGTGAATATATGATTCATGAGTATGATGATCATATGTTGAGGAATATAACTGATCACCATAGTGGGAAAAATGATGTCATTATCCCTACCATTTATTAGGATGCTTTGGATGATGACACTAATGAGGTAGATGAGGATGACTTGTGGAAAAGTTTTGATGTCATATGTCATCAGTTTGATTAGCTTGGTAATGTTACTTCCCCCATCAAGAATTATGCATCTTATTTGGTTTTTGCCTCTAACAAACATGATATTGAGTGTCTCAATAATCATGGAGAAAAGTCTCATGTTGTGAATGAAAAATAAATATGGAAAAATCTCAATGCCATATGCAAAGAGTTTAACAAGTTGGGTAAGTTTCCTTTTTCTCCAAGATAATTTATATCTAATTTCAAGGTTGATAATGAGACTAATGATCTTGTTGACAAGTATTCCATCAAGCATAAATATGAAGGTCATTATGTTGATCAAGAACCTACTATAATGAAACAATTTTATGATGCTAGTGTCCAAGAAGTTGTAGACATAGATAATGAAGTCAAGGCATAAGTTGTTGTACCTCAAGACAAATTAGGAGACCCACCTAATGTTAATAAATATCCAAAGGTATTGGATCATGAATAAAGGGAGCTTTATTCTTTCAAACATCAAGCACTTTCTATCCTATAAGAAGATTGTCATACACTCTAATCTACATTTTTTTGAAGAATATCCAATGGAAATGATGGAGATCACAATAGTTTCAGCCCCAATCAGAGTTCTTAGAGAATAATAAAAATCATTCATGAAGGTCCCAAATATTTCACTGTTAGACCTAACAATATTCAAAGGTGGTAGGTTTCTTGACCATACACATATGCAAGTGATTAGTGATGAGCATGCTCCTCATGATATGATGTCTTCATGGAGTGAGAAAGATGAAAGGGGGATTATTTTTTATCCTAGTTAAGGTATGCTCAGATGTTTCACCTCAAGAGGTGAGGTTTGTAAATAATATGTTAGGTTTGTGTTTATTTTAATGTTGTGTTATATTCCCTAAGTGTTCTAGTTGAACATATGTGTGTTTTGTTTTTTTTTTCTTTCCTTCATGTTTGGTGTGTTTTAAATGGGAATTTATGTGTCAAACTAATGTATGGGTAACTCTATGGCCCAATGAAAAGGATTATGCTACTGGTCATGGCATAGCAAGCATAACACCCTTATAAAATTGCTAAGAATGTTGACCATTTTGACCACAAGTCAAAATGGGTCAACCCCCTATTGTTAAAAAGTTATATATGGATATAATGAAATGTATTAGGGTGTTTCATGTTTCATTTTATGTGATTTAATGTTATATTAGCCCTATTCATAGTCTAATTAGATCCTTATGTCATATTATATCTTTTAAGGGTCATAAATGAGCATTAAATGCAAGTGGTATAGTTTTATAGGAAATAAAAGTGTTCCCAAACTTATATTAATGTCAAATTTGTCATTGTTTCTAACTAAAAAATTGTAGGTGATAACTAAAATCAAGAAAACAACTACAAAACAAGGAGTTTCAAAAGGTGTAAAACCCATAAAATAAAATGAAACATAAGAGGATATTTTGGGATGTATATTCAACTTATTTAGACTCATTTACATGTTTGAGATGCTTTAGAAGTGCCAAAAATATTTTTGCTCTCCTATCGCTCCACCATGCACATAAAACTAGTCAATAGGTTCTTATTTGGTGTGGCCACTGGAGAACTTATAGATCAAATTCCTTTGGGGGGGTGATAGTACACTTGGTAAAGTTCACTTTAATTCTTGTATTGTAGATAATGAGGTCCTATTATTTATGAACCATCTCTAACAAGTTGACTATGTTTTTTTGCTTAATGTTTCCCATACCCTATAGGTTTTTATCTTGTTTGAACCATTCCCATATATCTAAATTGGTAATTTTTCCTCCAAATTATGTTGAATATCTCCTATCATTTTCTCCATGCCTGGTATCATGTTTTTAAATAATTTTATAGCTCAAATAGCTCACCTTGTAAGAAGGTGTTGATAGTGAGCTTGTATTCAAATTTATCCATTTGTAGAATGTCTATTTATATAAAATGTATTAAATAAAATGTAACATGATGTTTCACTCATTAAAAAGTTTATTTAAATTTCCTTATTTCAAATATTCAATCTCCAAATTTATTATAATAGCAATTATAGTTCAATGGGAAACATAGTAACTCCCAGCTCATTCTTACTTACAATCATGATGTGTAAAGGCCCTGAGAACATTCATGGAAGTATGATGGAAGTTTATAAGTTATTTATAATGATCTTATAACATCAAAAAAATAATTTAATCCCCAAATGGAATAGAGAGCATGAGAAGACAAGTTCCCATGTACACACAGTCTTTCACCATTGATGAACATAAACAAGAGTCTCTAAAGAGAATGTCATGGTGGAATGGGAGCCTTGATACCTATTTCAAATACTGAAAAATGTGAAGAGTGAATTTGGAGATATTATGAGGGTCTAAAATTGGTAACAAGTATATATATTTTGCACACTACCTACAATACTACTCATTGCCTACATACATGCAAAAGTCCACCTATAGGTGGCACCATAAAGATCTAATAATTTTTAATAGAGGAGATTAGACATGATGAAACCCTTATTGAAGTCCTATTGTATTATATTTATCATAGTAGACATATTTTTAATGATATATTAGTATTTAAGGTTGAATATTACCTTCAAAGGTGATGACTATAGATTCAAGGATTAAATCCCTAAAACATGAAAAATAGAGCACTTAGCCATTTTGTTGATATCATATGACAAGGTTACCCAAATATTTGATACATATTAATTAATATACCTTGTATCCTCCACATATTAGAAGATCCCTGCAAAAGGAGTAAGTTGGATGAAAAGTGGAAAGTAATATTTGGGGGCCTCAAACTTGCCCATTTGTTCATTGAGTTTCTTCATTGTCATCTATAGAATTTGAATTTCTAAGTGACCTTGCATCCCAAGTCTTAGTGAAGGAAACATGATTTCATGATTGGATAATCCTATTGAGTTTGGGATGGTATTTAGTTGCAAGGAGTATTAATTAGAGTTGGAGAACTAGGTTTTTAGCCTAATAGGTACACCGATAGGTGTAGCTTGGTCCAAAAAGACCACCTAAGGTTGATTGTAGGTATATACAGTCCATGACATAGACGTAGGAATGAAAAATAAATAGATAAGGACACATAAAATTTCCCATAATCCTACAAATACCTTCAAAGGATTCTAATAGTATGTGGTACAATTTTCAAAAGTAATGTCTACCTACAGGCCCTTTTGCCTCAATAAAGTCAACTACAGTTGATGGTTACTAATATTGAGCAAGAAAGTAGTGTTATAAATGTTGATATAGAATTAAAATGAGGTAAATAGGTCCAAAAAAATTTAAAATTACCTTGGGGATTCTAGGATTTCTTATAGGCAATATTTTAAGACTTTCAACCATGCAGTATGCACCTATAGGTGCCCCTCCTAAGCAAGAAACACAATTAAAAATTGCTATCATCAAGGAGTATGAAGAGACATATGGGAGGTTGAAGTGAGGAATGGATTTATAACACCTTAATCATGACCATGATGGCCTAAATAATCTCTTACCATTGTATATAATTTAGGGAAAGGCCTAATTAACATAGTCAATAGTCCATATTATGAAACCCTACACACAGTCATCTCTCATAGTATGCCTTGGAGATTTTAATAAGTTTGAAAGAGTTAACCATGTGATCAAGGGATAATTTTTTTTTAATATCATATTAACTTCTTAGATAATCTCCTCCAATCCTCGCCTTTCTTGGGACAATAGGGGAAGTACCCTTTGTTTTGTCTCAGATAGAGGGCACTTCCTTAGGTTGTAAACCCTATAGTTTTGGAGAAGGAGATATCTAGGTGATCTAAAGGGTGGTTTAACCTAGAAAGAGGTTGTAATAGGATTTTATAGGCATATAATAACATATATGACATGCATGTGGGTCATAAGCTAAAGAGGGTATCCTAAACCCTTAAGAATATAGACAAGCCTATTAAGCCTAGTTTAGGCCTAAATCCCAAGTAGGGGTCAATATCATTTTTAAACTTAGGTGAAAATAAAAACACTATTAAATATGTTCATAAATGAATATAGGATGTGTTTTATCTCTTGAGATGCAAAATAAGTCCATAGGAAAGCTAATTTTGGCTCAAAAATAACTCAAGCCTATGCAAAATGACATACAAAGCTCGATATGCTAGTTTGAAAAGATCACTTATTCTTTGAGGTTGTGCATGGAGGTTAAAGAAGATTTGAAAATTTGAAGGAGGTCCTAAGAATTCATTTTTTTTAATTTTTCTGCAACTCCAATGTCACATCTTTATGATCAAATCCTAAGAGTAAAAAGAGCCTAAAAACCTACAAAACCCTAGATAAGGACTCAATTGGGAAAATAAGGATGGAGGGATATCCATATGAGATTTAATGAATATTAAATTTATTTTAACATTAAAGGGACTCTCCAAATACCTTTCCCATCCACTTGAGGTGTTCCATACCTGTACGAACAAGAGGGAAATTGGTTTTCTTTTACTATTTTAGGTGTTTCATAGGTTATAAATAATTTCAAGAAGAGAAATAAAATTTGGGAGTGATATAAAGACTTATTATAACTCACTATTACCATTCCATGCCTCATCAAAACTCTTAAGTCTTTCTTCAATCAATTTCATCTCAATCATTCAAAACTAGCAAAGTGAGCAAGATAGTGAGAAGGGTGATAACTTCAAATGGATGGCCTTTTAAGGTCTACCTGAGCAGTATAAGGCCATAAATGGTATTTAAAAATGTAATTCACTGCCTTTTGTTTATTTTCATGTAAAATTGAAGCCAAATTTTAGGCCAAGTGTGAGGGGTAAGTGAAAGATGAGTTTTTTAGACTGTAGGTAGTGATGGTTCACCTCTAGAATAATTTAGATGATTAATAATACAAAAAATTCATGGTGAATCATGTCTAAAACCCCTCCCTCTTATTTAAATCATGATATATTTCCCTATTCAATTTTGGGATGTTCCAAAAGGGGTAAATGATGAAGGCAATTTTCTTGTGAAGAATGAGAACTAAATTTCATAAATTGTAGGGCCATTTGTCCTATCAGACCTTTCATGGTCCATATCCTAATTCATTATACTAAATATGTAACTCCTCCTCTTAGCATGAAAAGTTTTTTTATGACTCTTGAAATTCTCTTTTCCCACTTCTCTTCCAGGTTTTATAAGTAGCTACCATTTTGGCCTTTGTAATTTAATACCACACTATGTATGGCAAAACCCTACTGAAATGGCATTGTCTTTTGACTTTAAAAATTAATGCAAGTCTGGTTCTAAGTTTATGAAACATTTTTCTAAGTGTGAAAATTGATGTATATTTTAATTAGTGATAATTATCTATCCTTACTTGCCTTATCCTTTCATGTTTATGCAAGAGTTCCTATTCTAATAGGTCTTATAGAGTGTATTCAAGTGTGTTAGGCTCATTTCAAGTGTAGTATTTTTCTTAGAGTGTGAATTATACTCTATATTTTATTTACCTTGTGTTTATTTCATGCACATCACCTCTATATTGAAACACTCATGTTATAATCCTTTAGGACTTTAAAGCTAGTATTGTAAGCCTTATTTCATTATGATAAGAATATGATAATCATGTGTAAATCATCTTGGTGTATCACCCCCATAGAATAGGTTCATTTCATGAAAGTTTCTAACTCTTTTCCCCATGAGCAATCATTATATAGGTGACAATCATTTCGAGATACATTCAAGGAGCTAGCCCTTAAATCTAGAGGCTCACTTCCATCATAGGTATACCCGCATACCTAGAAGTGTTCTCATGTTTCCAAAATATAGAAGAGGCTTGAACACCTTCTTATAGGGTGTAATATTTGGTGACAACACTACCCATACAAAAAAATGATGCGGTGTCAAGACAAATATCTCTATGGATGCTAATCCATCTTGTTGGAATGCATGGATGTTGAGTCTTTATAACCACCAAGTCTAAGTAAGAATGGTGCTAAATATGAGGATCACTAAACATGAACACTACACTCTAGAATATTGGGTAGAATTATGATCCTAAGGAAGCATTTCCTAAACACCCTCCCTCAATGTTAAACTAGGAGAAGATGGTAATGAAAGTTTCTAAATAATTGGACTAAAAATTGTGAGAAGTGAGCAAAAATATTGGTGATAATGCTACCCTGGTGTCACTACACAAAAAATCACCAAGAATGCTAGTGAGACATAAAAATACTCATATGAGTTCTAGAAAACAAAGTACCTAAATAAAATATTGATATACAAAGGAGGAATATATAAAATATAGATAAAATCTCTCAATAATATTTCCCTTGTGGTGATGGGAGAGACTTGAAACTAAAATAGTAAAGGGTACACAAACCAAGGTACACACTTGTAAAGGTAGATGAGGATATAAAATGAAACCCATCATGGCACTTTATAATTTAGTGTGAGTATAATATATCAAAAAAACTATAAATAAAAATAAGGAAGACACTATATACACCATAATATCTCAAAACAAAGAGACTGTCAACCTATCAAAGAAGTCATCAAAAATCATGAGAGTTACTTCAAAAAATAAAATAAAAAAATGGGCCAATTGGGTACAAATAAGTATAAATCATATACAAAATGGGATAAAAAATTTAGCTGATAATGTGCCTATTATAGAGTGTAATCAAGATGGTGAAATTAATTAAGGAGAAATTTTATTTGCTTGTGAGGGGGTTTAACCACCTGCCAAATCAAGACTTACCCTCTGGTCTTCAAAAAATGAGATAAAAAAGGTACATGGCTAAGCAATAAATAAAAACAATATTTCCTTATATCTCCCAAATATAAAATATTATTTAAAAAAATAATCAAAAAATAATCCAAAGATATTGTTCTATAAGAATAAATAAAAAAGTCCTTTAAAAAAATGTCCCCACAAGGATTTTTTTAGTATATAGTACCAAATTTAGTAAAACTAAAATAAATTTTGTAATTCATAATGAAATTTAATTTCTTTTTTTAAATGCTGAAAACAAGGTACACAAAACCTAGAAATTATTCTGAGTGGTCATTTACAATTTTCTCACAATTAGAGAAAGAACAAACATGTTTTTTTGAATAGTAATGATCAATAAAACTACGATAAATTTTGTAATTCTTAATGAAATTAAAATTTTCAAAATGTTCTAGAAATGAGTAAATGAGATTCATAAAATCATAAATACTTCTAAGTGATTTTTTTCATTTTACTCACAATTGGATAAATAATATATATGTTTTTTTCAAAAAAAAGATTTGCAAAAACCTTGTAGTCTGATTTAACAGTTTTGAGAATAATGGAGTTTTATTCCTAATTTAGTTAAAGGTTTGAGTTGCCTAAATAAATAAATAATATTTAAATAATTTAAATACTAATTTTTATAATTTATTTATATTTTTAACCTTTCTATAAATAGTAATAAATATGGAAAAAATAAGACTTAGCTGAAAATAAGATGAAACGACTGAGACAGGGTTTGGAATTTGTTGTGTAGGACTAGGATAGTGTCACAAATTAGGATCTAGATTTTTTTTTGAAAGGATAGGAACACAAAAATAGGACACCCTAAGGTCTAGTTTTATTATCCTTTTCTACCACTATTGTTCAAACTACTCATAAATACCGTAGTTTTCTAGGTTTTGTTCATTATCTTTGTGTGAGCCTACCTGTGAAATATCAACTACTAAAAGTCTAAATAACTCATTTTAGAGATGATTTAATATTAAAAACCTAGAATCCATTATTCTTTTATAAACTTTAAGAAAGAACGGGGAGGTTATTATGTGTAAGGTGCACTGAATGTGTATCCACACCCCTTGTGTGGGCACGTAACCTACATACCAATACTCTGAAAAGGGATCAAGCCATATGTAGTTCTACCACTTGATGTTATTTATGAAATAGTCTTATGTAGATGAAAAAATGTTAAACTAGGTGTGCTTGATGTGGTCAAGGATTAGTGTGAGTATTTGGATAAGCTTACAACTGTATTAGATGGTTGTATGTAGAGAAAAAGGAGATTTTTCTTAGTGGTCTTGATTGTATTCTAGCTTGCTTTGTAATATTTTATAACCCCTTATAAATTAACTTTGAATGGGATTTTATAGAGATATATTGGTCAAGGTTCGAGTGTATTCATGTTAGGCTGATAAGATGAAGGATAAAAATAAGAAGGAAATGATCGTTAGAGATACAAATGTAACTATATAGGAGCACCAAAATTGGACACCCTGGGGTCTGGTGCTATAATCCAAGTTGGTCACTATTGTATTACATGTGTGGGACCTAGGGGGTGGAATTAGCATGAAAAATTTAGCCTAGCTAAGTTGGAATCAGGTTTTAAAAGTCTATGGATGATTGGGAATAAATAAAAAGGTATCTAGAAGGGTCATGAGAGCATGCAAGAGGGACCTATGGGTTGGGTGTCACAAGCCACACTCAAGCTACAAATTTTGAAATTTTATATGACTACATTGCCCCCCCACCTTTATTCTATTGATACAATGAATCAAAATACTAAGATAAAGGAAAATTAAAAAATGTACCTAAAATTAACTACAAAGGTGAAGCCCATAGAGATGCGTGATGTTGGGTGTGCATAGAGAGAACACATTATGATGTGTAAACATACAAAAGAAAAAAAAGAGTAGATTAGTTCTTACTAAATACACTATATCTAACATAAGAATGTATAAAATTTGGGTAAGAAAAAGAGGAAGAGAAAGGAATGAATACACCTCACTAGGTATATGGACCAATACAAAACATGGTGTGCTACTAAGTGATGCTAAGTGATGTTGGATGATGTTGGGTATGTACTAAATGGTGTTGTACCAACATTAATATCATGAACAAATATGAGTGCTCAATTCCCTAAGAGTGGCTCAATAATGTAAAGGATGACCCTTTGGCTCCATTATCACCCACTAAGTGAAGTTATTTGATCATGCATATGTTAATCAATGTTTGGACTATGTGTCCAATCCCTCTAAGTAGGTGGCTCAAGAATACAAATGCTAGTTATTCCTTTGGCTCTATAATTTCCTCATGAAGTGAAGCTATAAATAGATACCAGATGAATGTGTGTCGTATGAGATGGCTCCTGAAGCCCATGAATGTTCTATAATCTAATAATATGGCATGGATAGTTGAATATGTACTAGAAATTAGGCCATTATTGGCCACTCAAAAAAGGTAGAGATTAAGATTGTATTAAATCCAATCCAAAATAGGGAAATATGATTATGTGGAAGCCACTTGGGAATGATGCTAACCACCTACAAATGGAATAAGGCACACAACTACTGAGAATACTTGGGTAATGTACTAAACTCAAAAAGAAAAGAAGTCAAATATGCCATGCACAATACCCCCAATCACTAGTGTCTATAACATGGATTATGTTATAAATTTAGATCATAATCCATGTTATAAATTATAGATCATAATTTATATCAACTACCTAATCTAAAACTAAACTCAAAAAGAAAAGAAGTCAAATATGCCATGCACAATACCATGTACTAAAGTCATAACATGATGGATCTCACTTCTAGTTTTAGATTAGGTAGTTGATATAAATTATAGATCATAATCCATGTTATAAATTATAGATCTTAATTTATATCAACTACCTAATCTAAAACTAGAAGTGAGATCCATCATGTTATGCATGATGCCCCCTATATATAGATTCTTTGAGAAAACCTATACTAAAACTGTTGATTTTGAACTGAATTATAGCTGACAAAATTGTAATTGATCTTACCTTTCTATTTATTTCTAAAAAAATTAGTTTTTTTCTATTTGGATAGAAGCACCAAAATAGGACACCCTATTGTTTGATGTTGTATTCCAATCTTGGCACTCTTATCATGTTCTGATTCTGATGATTATTTTATAATTATCATTATCTATCTAGTCTATTATGCCTGGTTTGAAGTCTAAATATTGTTTTGGGTGTTCTAAAAAATAATTTTTTGACCAGTAGGAGCTCTGATCTCTATGACAAAACCCTTTTTTGTTTCCCCCTCATCTAAGGGTAAGAATAAAGACCCTATAATGACTATCCTAAAAAAATAGCCCTAAAAGTGTGTTATATTGTAAGAATACATGATATAGCAATGATAACGACAATATATCTCAAGATATAGCATGGTTTATATATATATATTGTTATATCAATAGGGGTATGCCTAGATATATATAACAATTTAATAGCATGTGCAATATAATGAACTATAACTGAAAGTCTAGTTAGTTGTTAGTTGTCAAGGAGGGATGGAGCATGATGTCTATCATGAAATCCAAAAAATAAAGATAATGCATGATATGGATAATGGAATTTTAAATAATGAGAATAAAATAAGTAACAAGAACACAAGTCAAGAATCAAGAAGCATACAAGAGTGGCCAAAGGGCCAAGCAAACAAGGGACATGGGCACATGTCACTCAAACTAGAAAGTAAGCATACAAGGCATGTTAGAATGCCACATACACATACAATTTGAAAACAAGCAAGGTTGGCACAAGGGTCACAAGCACATAGAAGAGTATAAGTAAAATACATTGATAAATGTCTTAAGGCACACACAAGAATAGAAGAAAATGACATTGGTAAATGTCCTAAGGCACATATAAGAGATAGAACAAGAACTAAGAAATGCAATCACATCTAGATACACAAATCAAGGAAGGAAAATATGTAAATATTAGAAATATAATCATATATAAATAATCAAATGAATAAGTGAAATTATGTAGGACATGTAGTAAAAGACTAGGTATATGCTAATAAATACACAAGTGTTATATACTAGTGAGTGTTGATAGAGTAATCTATGTAAGCTAGTAAGTAATGTACATCAACATGATAACTAGAGTGTGTGGTGTAGGAATGACATAACCTATATGGTGTAGTCATGTATAATATGCCCCTAGTGGGTAAATATATTGATATGTGTCTCGAATGTATGAAGTATGATGCCCCCTCAGTGGGTAGAGTGAAGCAATCGAGGACATGCAATTCACTACACACACTCAAAGAAGATCAAGTGAAGCATGATAATGTAGATAAATCAACATACAATAGCATAGAACAATAAAATGTAAGTTTAACATGGTATTATAGATGTAAAACATGGATGATGCATACATTTGAAATGTTTTTGATGTTTTTGATTTATTTGAATATTTTTGGTATTTTGATATATTTGAATGTTTTTGGTATTTTGACATATTTGAATGTTTTTGGCATTTTGGAAATAGGCTATGTATAATCAATCATTAGGATACTATGTACAAGAAATTAAAAAGAAATTATGTACATGTAATACTGAGAAACTATGTAAAATAAAGCAAATAGAAACTATGTACAACTAATACTAAGAAACTATGTATAAGTAAGCTAAAAGGAAACTATGTACAAGCATATGAATAAAGTAATATGTACACAATGACATAAAAGACTAGGTTGTAGGGGGTAAAGGGTTCAAGGATGGATCTCATTGGGGATGGATATGGAGGAAGGGATCATAGCCATCATAAAATCCCTCAAGATCATCATCATAAGTATCATTGTATGTTATAGACTCTATATACATGGTTTCATCTTGCCAAAGGTAGATTGAAGGTTGATCCGGTGGTAAAGATGCTAATTCTCCTTTAGGATGTTTAGTTTTGATAGTAGATGGCTTTGATGGAAGTGGTGAAGCTGGTACTAGTGGTGATGTAATCTAAATAGTACCCTAAACCTATAGTTTACCCAATATTTGCTATAAAGTTATACATGAGTTGGTGCCATGGCCTGTGATTCAATGAAAGAGACAAAATAGGTGACCATCTTGCTATGATAATATGCTACTAGATCTATGTCATACTATAAGTAGTGTAATTAATCCATAATCAATTAACATCTATAACATAATTTATGGCCAATGTTGTGTGTTGTCTACTTGAATCTGAATGACTAGCTCTATATCCATAGAGGTAACCTTGTGAATTATATGTGCCAAAATTTGTATGTGGCCATGAATGTGGAGTGTATCCTAAGAGTGTAGTGTAAGATGTTAAGAGTGATTTAGGATGTCTAATGAGAGCTCTAGAGTCATCTCGGTACTCTCCTAGGCCAGTTAGTGTAAAGCTCAATCCACACAAATAGTCATATGTGAGTGTGGGTATCATATCATCATCTAAACTAGCTTGGGAATCCATATCAACATCATGTACATATGGTAACTCAAAATTTACCACAATGGGTAACTGTGATATGGGAGTCTCATCAACTATAGTATTAGAAGATGGTGGTGCTTTGAGAGTATCTATAATTGATAGAGTAACTATATCTATAGAATAAACTGGAACTACTAGAACTACTAGCGATGATTATATAATTGTAATAGGTGTAAGAACTGTGACTGATGGAATATTTGGAATGGTTGAAGTTGCTATGAGTGGTTGAGTATTTGGATTTGAAGACACAATTATAAGTGGAGTACGAGATGTGTTATTCTCTCCTACCTCATATGTATGTATTTGATCAAGAGAAATGCAATGAGGTGGTACCTTAACTTTGATATGAAGTGTTCCATCTAGTGAAATAGTTGAAGATGACTCTATAATTCAACAATATCTAAATGGTTGGTTATCTGTTAGGCATGTGTACAAGTATCCTTCATGGATAAAATTAACACTTTGATGAAGAGTAAAAGGAACTACCCCCATAGAATGTATCCATGGTCATCTAATGAAGAGGATCTGGCATGACTTGTAATTATGTAGAGAGGGTTTTGGGCCCTACCATGATATCCAAAGTAATAGTACCCAATGTTTTCATTGGTATATCATCAAACCCTCTAATATTCTTATATTATTTTTTCATGGATGCCATATCCATGCCCATAGTCTATAAGAATGTAATATTACATATATTAAGTCCAAAACCACTATTAACTAGAACTCTTTTAACTACATTGGTTTGGACTTGAGCTTGTATAAAAAAATGGTAAATTTTGATTGATAACTATCTAATATGGCATGTCCTCATGATCAAAACAAATAACATCTTCTATATTTTTTAACATGTTGACCACTTATGAAAAATAAGAAGGTTCTGAATCAATGGGCATAGAAGTCTAAGTGAGTGCCTGATAAAGAATGTTCTTAAACACATTGGCTTTCTAAAGTAGTTCTAACATAAAAATCTTAGTTGGTGTGTTTCTCAAATGATCAATAATATCATATGTCTTGCGCAAATCTGCCTAAGTAGGTGGTTTGGGCCTAATATGGGAAGGAATAGGAGGGTGGTGGGACTCTAAACTAGGCAAGGGAGGCATGGTGGCACATTGAGTAACAGTTCTAAATACATTATATACTATTCATATAGGACTATTAGTATCTAGGGATGAGAGTGAATATAATTGATAGGTTGAGGTGGTGGAGGGATAAAGGGTGTCAACTGGGCTCTTTGGCGATGGGTAGCAACCTAGGGAAGAGTAAAATGGACCATTCAACATGACTCAGTATGGGATAAAGGATCTAAAAGATATGAGGTAAGAGGTATCTTAACATGTTTAGTACTAAATTTCTTAATATCATCCCATATTATAAAAATTAAGCATGAAATGCAAAGAATGAAGCTTTGTATTAACATATGGTAAACTTCATCATTCATGTACATGATAAGACCGAGTATGGTCTCATTATTTTCAAGAAATGCAAGAAATGTTTTGAAATAAATAGATCCATTTTTATCTTTATGTGAAATCTGATTTTAGATGTAAGGTGATACCTAAAAATCAATGGGACCTAGTATATGGAACTAGGGTTTTGAAAAATGATCTTTTTTAAAAAATTAAGATGGAAATTTAAAATTTAATGCAAATTTTTAATTTAAAAATGCAGGTAAAAATCAAAAAAATACTGATAAAATTCTTGATTTAAAGGGACCTAGTATATGCAGCTAAGGTTTGGAAGAAGATATTTAAAAGAAAAATTACAATGAAATTTTAAAAATTAAAGTGAATTTATTATTTAAATATGCAGGTAAAAAATAGAAAAATATTGGTAAAATTCTTGATTTAAAGGGACCAAGTATATGCAACTAGATTTTGGAAGAAAATAATTTTTTAAAAATTACTATGGAATTTTTGAAAATTAAAGTGAATTTTTTATTTAAATATGGAGGTAAAATATATATATATATATATATATATATATATATATATATATATATTCATATATTGAATAAATCAACAAAGATTTTACCCTAGGGTTTTTAGGGTTTTTATGCACAAACAAAGTAAGTCAGATTCATCAAATGATTTAATAGTTTTGGGAATAATAGAGTTTTATTCCTAATTTAGTTAAATGTCTAATTTTAATAAATTAGTAAATAATATTGCAATAGTTTAACTACTGATTTGTATTTTTAACCTTTATATAAATAGTAATAAATATGGAGAAAATAAGATTTAGCTAAAAATAGGATGAAACAACTGAGACAAGGTCTAGAATTTATTATATAGAACTGGAATAGTGTCACAAAATAGGATTTGATTTTCATTTTGTGAAAGAATAGGAGTGTCAAAATAAGACACCCTAAGGTTTGGTGTTATTGTCATTTTCTACTATTTTTGTCCAAACTACTCACAAAGACTTGAGTTTTTTGGGTTTTGTTTGTTGTCCCTATGTGGACCTACCTATGAATTCTCAACTGTTGAAAGTATAATAAACTCATAAAGATGATTTAAAATTCAAACTCTATACTTCATTATGCTTTGATAAACTTTGAGAAAGAAGGGGGGGGTTAGTGTGTGTAAGATGCACTGAACATGTATCCATACCCCTTATGTGGGCATACTACCTACATACTAATATTCCAAAGAGGGATCAAGCCATATGTAGTTCTCCAACTTGATGTGATTTGTGAAATAGTGTTATGCATATGCAAAAATGCTAAATTGGGTGTGCTTGAGGTGGCTAGGGACTGGTGTGAGGATTTGGATATGCTGGCAATTGTATTGGATTGATGTATATAGATAATAGGGAGATTTTTTATAGTGGTCTTACTTATATTCTTGCTTGCTTTGTAATATTTTCCAACCCCTTCTAAATGAACTTTTAATGGGCTTTTATAGAGATATATTATTGATGGGTTGAATGTATTCACGCAAGGTCAATAGGATAAAGGATAGGAACCAAAAATAAATGACCATTAGAGCTAAAAATGCAGTTAAATAGGAGGGCTAAAATCAGACACCCTAGGGTCCAGTGCTATAGTTTAAGTTGGGTGTTATTTTCCTATAGGTATAGGACCTAGGGGGATGGATTTAACATGATAAATACAGACTGATTGAGCAAAAATCAAGTTTTAAAAGTCTACAGATGAATGAGAATAATAAAAAAGATGTCTAGAAAGGTCATGAGAGCATGAAAGAGGGACATATGGCTTGGGTGTTACAAGCCACACTTAAGCTACCAATTTTGACATTTTATATGACTACATAGTTTGCCTCTCATATCGACTCAAAATGAAATTTGAGGTGACTCTATCTTTCTTAAATAATATGGATGCATTGGTGAACTTTAATTCACTCCTATAATCTCCATAATTTACTTGTAATAAAAAATATACAAAAATAAAATGCCCCCAAAAACTAGAATTTATTACACACCTTTCTGATTATCAAGACTATCCAAAGAGGATGCAAGAGAAGATCATACTTAGTAAGGCAATATAATACTATATTTATATTTATATATCTCTTAAGATGTTGACCAAAGAATCTTCACATATTACATTGGGTAATGGCTACTTGAAGGAGGCTCATATACCATGAAAGAGTTTAGAAAACTCTCACCCAAGGTTAAATCTAAAACCTATTGCTATAGTAAAAGTCATTGATGCATTGCTCAAATAATATCTCAGTATATTATACACAAATAGATCATACAATGAGAAATAGTCTATATCTCTAAAGTTCCATCAAATATAATGAATGAACCTTGCATATATAGGAAATAAATCTCAATCCTAACTAAAATATCAAGCTAAGTGATCAATCATAACTAAGAGATCAAGTTAGAGATCAATTATAACTAAGAAATCAAGCTATAGATCAAACCTAGGAATAAGAGACAACTATCCCTACAAGATAGAAATAACTATAAATTATCCCCATAATATCTAAAAGATAAATATGTAATATTTCATAATATCTAAAATAAGATAAATGAAATATCCACACATAAGTAGGTGGGAATAATAAAGTACCTAGGTGAACATGAGCTAAGATAAATAAACTACTCTCACATGAATTTCACTTAGACCCTTCTTTGATTAAATGTGTAGATTTATGTGTGATGCTGAGTAAATACAAAAAAATTATGAGCTATACTATTGATTTTTTTTTTAAAAATTATGTGCCAAAATAGTAAGTGTTATATGTAGAATGGCTTATGATGCTCTTTATATAGTATAAAGTTTATTCTAAATGTGAGATACTTGTTCATAGGAAAACTAGGTAAAAAGATAAATAGAATCATAATAGGAGACCTCAAGTAAGGTAAAGAACAAAAAATAAGTTAAAAACATGACCATTAGACAATATCGTTGAGGTGGAAAATAGCACTAGGTGCCCCTATCCAAGACCAAATTATTGTCTTGTGTGAAAAAATGGGTTATAACTAGGAAAATAGGCCATAATCCCTTATGGATGGAAAAGGCATGACATGAGACTATTGAGGGTATAAAATAAGTAAAATAAGTCATAATAAGGACCATAATGACATTAAATTACCCAAGTGACATGTGCGAATAAGATTCTTATTCATAATTAAGAACTTCCTATGAAAGAGATATAAAAGACATAGTACTTGTGTTTTCTAAACCAAATTAGGGTGTGTACAAATCTGAATGGAAAAAAAAAGCAAGTAGTTAGAATAAAAGAATCCATCTTCTCATACCAGGCCTGAGGAGCCTATTTGAGACCATAGAGAGACCTTTAGAGTATAAAACCAAGAGAATAATCATGAAAAAATATATGAGGTTGATCCATGTATATTTTCTCATGTAAATCTCTATGTAATAAGGCACTCTTTACATCAATTTGGTAGATTATACAACCCTATGATATAGTAAGAGAAAGTACAAGGTGCATAGAATCCATCTTGGTAATAGAGGCAAAAGTATCAAAGTAATTAATACCTTCGACTTATGAGAAACCCTTTGTTATAATATGAGCCTTATACTTAGCAATGGACTCAATAACTACATATTTGGTTTAATATATACACTTGCATCTAACCAACTATATTCATTTAGGAAGAGAGAGCAAATCCTAAGTATGATTATTCATCAAATAAGAATACTCATTTTTCATCACATCATCTAAGTCTTCTATCCCATGAGCCTATGAAAAATATCATGGATCCCCCAAAAATGCCTAACACAAAAGTCCAAAACCTATAGAATGTGCATGATAATGTCTAATAGGTGAAATATATTGTATGAAAGGTGTTACCTCAAAAATTATAGTATAAAACCACTTAGATATAATGGGAATATGATTTTCATCTAAGTCTACATCCACAACCTCCTTATTGGCCTCTTGAATTGGCTCCTCAAAGAAAGGATCCTCAAGATAAAGTGAATAATCATCAATGGATGGAATCAAATAAGAATAAGTCATGTAAGAAGATGAAGACTCATGAGAAGTGAAATTCTCATCAAACTAAACATGTGTTAAAAAAATAACATCATGAGTATCAAGATCCAAAAGTTGATAAGCTCTCATGACCTCACAATACCATATAAAGATCAAGTGTTTGTTCTTTTTTTCCAAGGCTTCCTTTTCTTCTTTGGTAAAAATACAAAGCATGGCTCCCAAAAAAATGAAAAAATGAGACATCAGGATTAGTTCCATACCAATCCTCCTCTAGATTCAAATGCTTAAGTGTTGTGTGGTGTGTGATTCTAAATGTAGTTTATATAGTTAACTGCTTATGCTCAATATACAAAAGGTAAATCTTGAGAATGGATCATTCATTTAACCATCTCCTTCAAATTTCAATTGTTCCTTTCTAATAATCCATTATATTTTGGAGTATAAGGAACA
This sequence comes from Torreya grandis, assembly GCA_037957365.1. NCBI lineage: Eukaryota > Viridiplantae > Streptophyta > Pinopsida > Cupressales > Taxaceae > Torreya > Torreya grandis. Next base: position 856,718 of record JARHVA010002604.1, read on the forward strand.
TAATTTTGGTGAATAATGTCATGATCTTATAAAAAATCATAAAACTCTTTGCTGAAGTACTCCCTCCATTATCAGTGCAAAGCTTCTTTATGAAACTAGAATATTGATTCTCGACCAAAGCCTTGAATACTTTGAAGTGTTAAAAAATTTCACTATTTTACTTGATAAATTTTGATAAATTATCAATAAATATCAGTGCATATTTAAATCCATTGAAAGGAGTAGAAAAACTATCAAGTTACTATGCACAAACTCAAGTGGTGAATAAGATCTTTTAGACATACACTTGGGAAATAGATCTTGGTGTTGTTTACCTAATGCATAGCTATGTAAAACTCCATCAAGATAATAAAATATATGAATAATATCAACCATATCATGAGTTCTCAACTCCTTCAAATATCTATAATTAAAATGTCCAAATCTCTCATGCCAAAGCTTACTCTCAGAATTGACATGAGAAACCAAGCATGTCCCCATAGAATAAATGTCATAAAAACTCTCAAAGTGATATAGTCAATAAATATAATCAACAACACCTTGTGAAATAATTTAATGAGGCTCCAAAAAAGTTTGAATTTTATCCCTTGTGGTGTGAAAGTCACTTTCTTTCCCTAACCAAGATGACAAATCTAATAAATAGAAAGAAAATTAGTAGTGATGTTAGGAACATATAGTGAATGATTATGTTTCCACCATCAATTTTTATGTCACCTTTTCCCTTAACATAAATAAAGTAAAAATCTCTAACCTCAATGTTGGAAGTAGAACTCAAACTACGAGATATGAAATACTCCTTAAAATAAGTCATGTGGTTAGAAGCACCATAATATATAACCCAATTATATGAAATATGTGACTTGGATATCCCAACAACATTAAGTGTTTTTCCATTGTCATTATAGAGAGGTTGAGTGGAGATAGATATATTTTTTCATAACTACATCCTTTAAGGCTTTCATTCTCTTGTAACACCTAGTTTCTACATGACCAGTCCCCTCACAAAAGGAGCATGAAAGGTTGGACTTATTCTTAGATTTAGAAGACTCTTTGGGTTTAGAGTTATTTTCTTTGGGTTTAGTGGTATTTTGAGATAGATAAGGAGTAGTTTTGGGTTTATTTTTTTATTTTACCTTGCCCTTAGGATTAAATTTTATTAATTCCTTTTGAGACATGTAAGACTCAGGATTAGACAATTTGGATTCTTTCATAATAAGTCTTTCAAAAAAACAACTTTATATCAAGAATTTTGAATGTGGCACCCAAGGCATCCATTCTAGATAAAAAGATAGAAAAAAATATATGTAATGGACCTCTCAACTTGAAAAAAATTAGATAAACACATTCTTCATATTTTTTATCTCTCCCAATCCTTTTCAATTATGTCAACAATTTTTTGAACTTAGTAAGATAGTCTATAATGGATGGAAAATCTTCAAGGTTGAGATAAGTGATCTCTACTTTAAGTTGCATGGATCTCATGTGATCCACTATACCAAATAAACCCTTCAATTTTTCCCATATTTTTAAAATAGAGTCACATACTTCCAAATTGAATAAAATACCATCAATTACATAAGTTCCTATCAAACCCATACACTCATCAAATTTACACTGGTGCTGAAATTTCTCATATTCTCTAGTGAACACTAGTTATGTTTCAATCATTAATACCCATAATCATTTACATTTAATGATTGTTTCCATTCTTAGTTTCCATAAATGGTAATTATGCATTATTAATATCTCACACTGATCTAATGTAGAAGAATCTAAAAAGCCACCAAAGTGTAAAATAATACAAAAAGGGTGCACAAATCAGGACCAAGACAACCCCCTAAAATACTTTGTATTGAGCCCCCCCCCCAAAATTTGGCCCTTTATATTCTAGTTATTTTTTTAAAAAAACAAGAGATCGAGCATACAAATACAAATATTTGAAAAAAATAGCACTCAATTTTGAGTTACTAATCAAAACATATAGTTTGTACAAATGTTCCTATCATAAATGGATCAAAAATTAAAAAAATTACCAAAAATTATTAAATTCTTGAAGAAAATTAAACTCTTTCTATCAAATCTATAAAAAATGGATTTGAAGGAAATTTTTAGTAAATAAAAATAACAAGTGAATCTGGAGGGTGATTTTCCACATAGATCAATCTTCCATGCTGATTTTTCACTTTGAATACAAGATTTGATTATTTCCCTTTTATCTAACATAAAAAATCTATTAAAAAAAAAATTCACATGGTAAACATCAAAGCCTCATATCTACTTGAATACTTCTTAGGATCCTTATTATGACCATTTTATATAAACCTCTCAATATTGTCTTTCCAGTAATGGAATAACTTTTTGAATCAAACACTTGTGTGTAGAGAAAACTGATTTGCAAGATAGTCAAAATTTTCTACCAAAAAACTTTACTATTTCTCTAAAAAATAAGAAAAAAAATATATTTTTTTCTATAACAACCTTAATGAACTCCTAAATTGATGGATGTAACACCTACTTCTCTGATTATCATGAAATGAATGAAAAAGAAAACATTTAAAACCACAAATATATCAGGTGTTAATAGAAAAAACATTACGAGGAGAATCTAACAACATAGACTTATAAATCGATATGAAAAAATTAGAAATAATATTATAATATATCTCCAAAACTTCATGAACATAAAATAAGAGTGCCTTGTTTATATAGGCAAGGAAATCAATCATAGCCATAAGATCAAGCTAAGAGATAACCTAGGGATATAAACCCACTATACCTAAAATTGAAAAATAATTAATATCCACACCTAAGTGGGTCAGAAAACCTAATAATACTTAAAACAAATAAAACACCTAGGAAACATGAACTAAGGTAAATAACCTACTCTAACTCTTACTTTCGATGTTATAGCATTAATATTCTTCTTTAGTGGAATTATATTCCTAAATACATTTTTAAAACCCTAGGGATGTTGATTTTCCTATAAACCATAATATTACCTTTAGCCTTGAGCTTGGTGAATATATGTTACACTACCCTATAACCCTAACTTCCTTTGATTATGCCTCTTTATTATTTCCTTTGCTCCATTTCTCATTACAAATGTTATGCAATCCTTTATCAATTTTAATTATTGTTTCATAAACATTGATTTATGAAAATATAATGTGAATTTACATGTCATATTTATTGTTGATAACTTTGCACTTATTGTCTCTAAATTTATTTGATAATGTTAAGTGATGAAAATGATAGGTTGATGGTAATTTATAGCACCCATCAAAGTTTGAATTTTCCTAATGTTACAATACATACCATTAAATAGTCATTATTGTTAATTTTGCACATTCACATTTAATCTTTATGATTTCAACCCTTGTAAAATCCCTTTAGGTGTGATCTACACATTTACTTATTTCCTATGTTCCTTGGTGCAGTGAATATCCTATTTTATTCATGATCCCTTTCCATAAAAACCTCACATATCTAGATACTTGGTTGAATTTTCAAAAACATCTACCAGTCTTCATTTCTATCTTCAAAAACTTTTTTGAGATTTCATTCAACCTACCCACACTAAATATGTAATTTTTCCTCCAACTCATCAATTTCCTTAACCATTTTATGTGCCTATATGGTTTTATATAGATTCATTTTCTTTCATTTACATGCAAAAGAAATATTGGTGCCTTTGGGTTTGAAAATCAACCTTTTTGATAAGTACATTAATGGATAATTACTTGTGAAAAAATAGGCATATTATTGAATGTTTTTTCTTTTTAAATAAATTTTACCTAAGCACATAAAATTGGCATAATATAGTAGTTTGAAAACATTGAAAGTTTTAACATATAGCTTTGAATAGTAGAATTGGAGTAACAAGCTTTGAAATAAAAAAGGTGAGTCAACACCCTCTTAAAGACACTTAGACATATTGAATTAAAATATATATGAAATCTCTTGATTGACTCATCTAATTATACTTAAAGGGTTGTGCACTTTACTATTAATCCTTTTGGGGCACTTTTTTTCTATTTGTAGAAACAAACAACATACTACAACAAAATAATATTAATAACATGAAAGGAAAAAAATATGTCTTATGCCTTATTTTTAATCGAATCATTACATATTACATATTAGATGGATTGACCCTACTTCCATTAAAATTCCCAATGAACACTTTTCCATCTAATGTACATAACTTACATGTACTAGTCTCTAAAATATCATGAACTACAAAAGGTCTTATCCAATGAATTTGATTTTTCTTGAATGTTTAGCATACTATGAATCATAAATTAAGACATGTGCACCCTTTAAAAAAATCCCCTTAATATTTTTATTGTTCCAATCCTTTTTTATGGCCTTCTCCATGCCAATAAAAATATGACTCTCATAAAGATTCATAAGTTCCTCCAAATGTGCATCTAGTGAATCCTTGTAATCAAGTCATCTAATGCATGTGATTCAAAAGGAAGGCACTAAAAATTACATTGGAAGAAATGGTTCCTTTTTAAGCACCAAATGAAAGAGCATGATCTCATTTAGTCATTTGTAAGTGGTATTATATGCCCATAAATTTGTAAAAACTTTATCATCCTAGTTGTTTCACCCCACATCAAAAATGTTTGTCAATGTTTAACCAAATATATTATTGAATGATTCAATTATTCCATTTTCCTAGGGGAAATATTATGTGGTTTTATGGTGCACCATCATGAATTATTCTAAAAAAATGTGCATTGTTTCATCTAAAACAGTGTGTCCCATGATCACTAGTTATGGTTAAATGGAACCCATACTTGATAATAATATTTTCCCAAAGAATTTCCACCACCATGGTTATAATAAAAAAATAATTTGGTGCCACTTATTATCATCATGTCAGATAGTCTATAACAATGATGATATAATGGGTGTCATTCATATGCATGGTTAGGGAGATAGATCCAGAAAAATATATTACCTATTTCTAAAATGGCTCATGTGAATTGATAAGAACCAATGTAATCTTATCCATTAGTTAGGAATACAAAATATTTGATACGTGTCTTACATATATAATATTCTTTTACATATTTTAACAAGGTTGGCCACCAAAGGATAGAAAATAAAATCTTATGTGTAGTGGCCTCACCTATATAGTGGAAATCCATAAACCATTTGTGCCATTCCTATATAAAATACACACATTCATTCTCTAACACACACATGTGTAGGACATAATCATGTCCCATATTATACAATTCCATACCAATGATGGGGCAGACCACTAGTTGATTATTTTCCTTCAATGTGAATTATTAGGGAAAATACCTAATGTAAGGAAAGTCAAAATATTATTTAGGTATTCAAAAAGGCACTATATTTGTACAAGTGGGAATCTGGCATGCCATCCTTTAGTTTTTATGCATACTCCCTTGAGGTAATTCAACAGAATTGATCGGGGTAATTTTTTTTACCAGGCTTCTTTACTATGGAGAATTGTAACTTTTGAAATAACATGATACACATATAAATAGTTCCATGTAAAACATGCTTGTCCACAAGATACTTGAGTGATTTATTGTCTATTAAAAATATCAATGGTGTGTAAATTAGATACTAAATAAAATTATAAATCACATAAACCATTTCAAGTGGTTCCCATTCATTCATCATGTAGTTATGTTTAATAGGGGTTAGTTTCCAACTAGAAAAATAATTAGGATGATCAACCCTATCATCTTCCAGTTGTGATAAAATGACACCAATGTACATTCTCAATACATCAAAATAGACATGAAATGGATTATTACATTATGGAAATTATAGAATCAATGCACTTTTGAGTTTGTCCTTCATTATGTCAAATGTTTCTTATTAGTTCTCCCAAAGAACAATCCATACTTGTGAATCATTTCTTCTAATGACATTATAAGTTTTACATAGTTCCTGATGAAATTAAGATAGTAGCTTGCATGATATAAAAATGTGTTCACACCACTTTGTGTGGTTGGTGCTTCTAACTATAAAATAATATATTTCTTGGCCAGATCTATAAGAATTACCTCTTTACAATGATATGACCAAGTATAGTTATGAAAGGTGTCACAAAGATACACTTATTTAAATTGAGAAAGATATGTATCTATCTTCATCTCTCAAATATAAATTCAAGTTTTTGTGGTGACATTTTATGAACCATATATCATCTAGTCATCAATATATACTCAAAGGAAGAAATGAAAATATTTTTTGAATGTAACCATAATGATGTGTGATAACACAAATGGTGTATTTTTCAACCCAAAAGGAATAACATTATATGTAGAGTATCCCTATTATATCATTAAATTTATCTTTGTCTTATCTTATTCCTCAATATAAATTTGATGGTACTTTAGAGAACCCATCAATGAAAGTATATTTTTCACAACCCACCACTCCTTCTAGGATATCTTCAATGAGTGGAGTTGGAAATAGTTTGGTGACACACATATAATTGAGTAACTAAAATTCAATGCATATCTAAATGTATCCATAATTTTTTATTCTTATTACCATGGGGCTTACCCACTCAGATTCTTCGAATGGATAGATAACTCTAGTAGCCAACACATTCTCTATTTCCTCCTTCACTTTTGCACATAGTTTAAGATTCATATTTTATGGTCTAATATTCATATTTATTGTGCCATAAATTAGATTTCTTTTTATTTTCAAAAACTAAGGGTGCACACCCTTCATTTTTTTATTACTACTCAATAATATGTTTAGGTACTCACACAAAAACTAGATGATTCAAACTAGATCTTCATCTAACCAATATTCACCAATAGTTGATATTTTTTGTTCTTATTCAATTACAATATTAGTTTTTATAATTTTAAGGAGATATAATTAAAAATTATGTTGGTCCCCTTATGAGTCCAAAACTTTACATTACCCATAAAATGTTTATATTATTATTTGGTATGTAGCATATTTAGTTTTTCATTATATCCACCTTGCACACTTCATTCTCTTTTACACACTTGTTTCTAGTTTTTATTTACCCAAACCACACTCCTTAAACATTTTTTGGATCCAAAACCCCTTTTAATTGTGAATTATTATGACATGTTCCTCTTTGATAGTTTTATCCTCTATAATGACTTGAAATATCCAAATTAGAGGTTGATATAGCTTTAGATAGGTAAGAAAATGATAAGGTATAAACAAAGGAAATATTTACCTCCCCCTAATTATAAGTATATTAATACATCTCACATTGATTTACCATTTGTGAGATGAAGTTATTAATGTTCTATAAAAATCATGAACCCAAAAACTTTCAGTTAGTCAATGTGCATTCCTCATCCATGATTATTAGTATATGTGGAGGTGTATTTTATGGGAAAAGTGTCAACCATAGCAAGTATTTCCCAATTTTTTTTACTACATTAAAACTTAGTGCATATGGATTATTTCACTTTATCCAATATCATCACACTTGGCTTGTGCATTTCCCAGAAATGCATGGTTGTACTCTACTATTTTCACATTAAATTAGTTAGGTGATATTTCTCTTTATGGACACATGCTTCCATATCATTAAAAAATGTGGTGATGTTATCAAATCATTCATATTAGGGCTATGTAACAAGTGTTCCTTTACTGAGGTAAAACACCTACTTCATTCTAGAAGTGGTGAGTGGAATTTGGACCTTGGTTCATGAATTCAGACCATATTTTCCCTTGGTGCTCTTGAGATTCAATTACATAATAGGAGGTATTTATTATGAATTTATGGTTTTGCATTTCCACCCCATTAATTCTTAGGATTATTTCACCCATTAGTCATATATGACACTAGTTGTATCAAAACATAATTTGCATCCTCCAAACTCAAAAGACATTCACTATATAATCCAAGTGTTTTGGCACCTTACATAATGAAATTGTATATATGGTTAAATTTATCACACATATATAACTTTTGAACATAAGGTTGCCCATGTTTTTTATCAAGAGGGATAAATACACATCGGTCCCCCTTTTTAAATCTCATGTTGTAATTTTTAAAACACATGTCTACACTATAAACATAGAACCATGGTTGGATAAGTAGTGCTAGATAGTTTTCAGCCTTAGCTCACTCAATAAATTCAAAGTTTAAAATAATATTCACTCTCATTATATACACATAAAAATTATTTAGGATTCCCAAAGGTTTTGCATGGGTTTTTTTTTCATGAACAAAACATGAGGTGAGGGCCTCCATGTAGGACTTCCCATATTTTACAAAAATTCATGTGTGATATCGTTAACCTTGACTCTCATATTAATGAGAATATTGAAAACAAGCCAACCATTTATCATTGCATCAATTAGCATGTATCAGTCATATTTGTTATTTTGTGCAATTTCAACTTTGTGCCCTCTTACTAGGCATGGAAAAAGTACTTTAGTTATTCCCATTACTTGGTGTTGCCTCCAATCCTTTATTATGGAGATCATTCATTCTAAGTGCAAAAATTTTATGATATATAAATCTCATTTTTTGCCTCTAACTCCTAAGATTTTTTTTGGTAGAGTGATCCTTGGCCTTAGCCTCTAAATCATGAGTAATTTGGAGCTTACCCTATAGGTTGAAAATCAAATTCATGGCCCCTTATGATATCTACTTCTGGTGAAATGCACTAGGGTAGTTCATATAGGGCTCTACGTAGAGTATGTTTTCTTCCATAATGGATTCATACTCTCATCAAACCTTTTCTATTGGTGATGAGGTTGATTTAGGCCTAGTAATATCAGCAGTGTGCATTGTAATATTCACATTTGGGCCTTTTGTTTTTCAACCTCCCTCTTTTGGCATCCATTGTTTCCCTAGGAATATAATGTAGATCATCCTTAACCTATTATATGACTTTTCCTTGTGTTATATTTTCACAAGGCTTTGAGAATTTTTCCAATTGGTGTTTACAATGACAATACCCATAAGTTGTAAAATTTAGAGAGTATATTTGATAGTGGTCTAAGGAACCACCCATATAACATGTGTGTAAATGAAACCATCTACCAAATATTTCATTATATCTTTAATGATAACGGTAATGGAAACTATATTCCCTTGGTTTTGGTTAGAAGGACCATGTTTTTTTTATACTCCTTGTTCACGTGCTTCATGGATCTCATTGATTACCCAATAATCCTAAGTCTTGTAGGTGAATAACTCACAATTTATAATACAAGAATACATTTATCTATGTCACTCATTTTAGTAGGGGATGATTAAGAAAATCATATCCTTCATGGAAAATATCACATGACACAAGCATTTCTTAAACATTGTGCATAGGATAATTATTCTTATTGTGTCACTTGGCTTCATCATCAATGTACCATAATCCATTGCATGTTTTGTACATGATATTAGAAGTGATATTTTAAAATTATGAGGCCATCAAATCAATATGTCCCTACATAAATGGGTTGATTCCCATTCCACTCTCTAACCATTCTTAACTCTTAGGGCTTCTTCTAATGCTTCATATGAGTAAGTGAAGGTATTCATCTACAAGGTACGCTTGAAGGGTAGTAGTAGTCTTCTCACAAACCATTGTAAATTTTATATTTAGTTTATTTAAAATGAGATATTTGATATTAAGTTTTTGAATTTTGATTTATAAGTGAATACTCTCTCAGTTGACTCCTACTTAATTTTATTTAGAGAAGAAATACTCTGCTATTCAAATTTTAGAATATGAAGTTTTTTAAGAATGGTACTTTTAAATTTTTTTGGTCTCGAATAGCTTGATTTGGATAATAATTATGATACAAACTACTCACAAAATCTAATAATGTGGTATAAAACTAGTTTTCCTTCATTTGGATTGCACTAACACCATTTTCATGCTAGATGAACTCACACTTATGTGCATATTTTGAAACATTTAAAAAAACCCTATACTCTAACAAATTCAATGATATTTCATAAATGACTTATTTTAGAAATGTTTGTGATACCAATGTGACTAATGTAGGTGACACACTAAATGTTTCTTAGTAACTTACACTTTGCCTAGGTTATCTCCTCGTATACTAGAAACATTTCCTCTTTGTGTGGTTGTTATTTCATAATTTCTAATGATAGGCTATGTCATGGATGAAATGACACTTTAGTTTACCACTATGTATGAATCAACCCTCATTACTCCTAGATTATCATCTATATCTAGGTGGATTACCACCCTCTAATATAGGTAATCCCAACATGATTATGGTCTTTGTTTGCATTAATTTATATAAAACATGTTGTAGTGGATTATGATGTACTATCTACTAAAGAATACTCTCTTCTACCTATTACAATAGGAATCATATTTATTTATTCAAATCCATGTGATTAATATTCTCATCTCATGTCTAATCAAAGGGTACATTTTATGATGCTTCAATTAGAATTTGGGTGGTCATTTATTCTCATATTCAATAGTTATACATGTCTATGGTTATCCAAGTTACTTCAAAAACCTCCTCCACAATATCATCCTTCTCTTCAATATGTACCTCTTCTTCCCATATGGAACACACTGCCTTTGCATACAAGTCATCTCTATGTCATCCATGTCTTGCACCACTCCTTGTGGAATCCTCAGGTCCAATGCGTCCTTCATTTTTTACTAATTTTCACCTAGTTGCACCTCTAAAGCTCATAAAGTTTTAGGTTCTTCGTTTTGTATTCTACCAATACCTTCCCCTATATCCTCATGTAAATACTATCCACCCTTCATCTTCTATCATCCACACAACCCATGCACAAAGTAATTTAGCCAAAAAAATCTAGGTTTTAAATTCTATAGTCTATCCTCATCTTCTTGATCTCCCAAGGTAAGATTGATATGTAAGATCATTTTGGTTCATGTAAATATATATGTTATACTTCATTTGGACATGAATATGTAGATACTTTAAATTCCAACATGTAACTATTCAATGTACTCCTCCACCAAACATCAATGTTTAATTCAACTCAAAATCAATGTGTTTCAACTATTCAATCCATTCTTTGGTCCACAAGTAATTATAACCATAATTTATACACATACCCATAACAGAAGAAACTATCCATGTGTAAAAATGTCCTAGAATTTCATATAATATTACTTCATATAAATAATTATGCAATTATTAATCTATCTAGCCTTAGGGTCATCTCTTCCAAGACTAGGATGGTTACTTGTAAAATAAAAAAACTTCTCAACTCTTTATGAGGAAATACAATCTATCATCTATAATTACCATTTCTTACAACCAAAATTATGTGTTTTTGTGCACACCATATGTTCTACACAATTTAATAAGCACCCAGACACAAAAAATTCATTCCACAAGAATATCATGAAAATAACTAACATGTTAACTTGAGGTGAAAATACAGTAATCAATCACAGTTATTTCAATTGCATAAAGATGTCAAGAGTCTACTCTACTTGATTATATGGTAAATCAAAAAAATATGCTTCATACATGCATGAAAATAACATCACTTGTACCAGAGTTCAAGATAGCACTTGAATATTTAACACACGAGTAGATATTCATAAAAATATTTTTAAACTACTACAAAAATCATTACAAAGATAGAATACAAAGACACATAATTACTTGATAAAGATTTTACTTTTTCTCATTAAGGTTCCCATTATAGTGACATAAATTCATATAAATTCACCATAAGTATAATAATCTAATTAACATTGACTAACTATTTCAACAGCATAATGATACTAATTCCTCACTCACTACTAAATAATAAGGCAAGGTGGGATTCTTATAGGACTAAATCACAACCTTGTAGTTATAATTAATTAATATACATTTCAAAAGGTGTGTGAAAATTTTCTATAAATAGCAGTGTTTAAATACTTTACACTCAATATCATTAATTTAAAATTTTCCTATATCGACACCATTGTGCTAGATTCACTCCAAAGTTGTTATGTCTTAATGTTCTCTCTAATGGACTCACTCTACTATCCTAGCCTTTAGATACTTATCTTGTCCTCCGTGGTCTATGAAACCTCCTTCCAAATCCTATATCTCCTTATTTTGTGCTGCCTAATGTGCCACCAACTACACACTTAATGACTTGGTCAGTATTCTATTAATTGATCACGAGTCTTAATTTACATTTATGTAGCCTCATCCTCATGAATTACTTTATTTATTTTTTTACTTATTATTTTGTATGATGTCTTCAAAATGTGCACATTATTTATATCATCCAATATTTATTAGTGCATACTTATACACTTAGATAAAATTTATGGCCAATAAAGACCTAATGATGAATTGTAATCTAGTATTCAATGTGGTAGTAAATATGTGGAGGAGGTTATCATATTGTGCTTAAATTTACTAGCTACTACTTTCTAATGTTTAATGACATATTGGGCAGCCTCATGTTTTGATTGTTTACAATTTATAAAGTTGTCTAGATTATTTTCAAGTAAGTTGTTGGATGGAAACACAATAAGATCCTTATTAAACCAAATTAGAACTAGATTGCAAATATGTGAAATTAAATTAGGACATAAACAAAGTACTAGAGGTGCATTACAATTATTTTTGGCCTCTTTGAGGGGGCAACCTCATTTGAGTAAGCTCAATTAAATAATTTTTTTGGATGACTTCTCACTATTACAGGCTCTTATTTATATTAATTTATCACTAAGTAACTACTAATCTCTATGAATGTGTGATTATTACAATGGGATTGAGGGATCTATTACAAATCATATGCATCTATAACCTTTTTTTATGGAAAAAAATTACAAAAATATGGTTAGGACAAAGGGTCATAACATGCCATCCCCCTTAAAAGCCTTACCCTTAAAGTTGTACATGTGGAAACTGTGGAATTATTTTAATAAGTTCCCATGTAGCATCTTCTGGTTGAATGTGATGCCATTTTACTAGAACTTTAGTTATGGCCCAATTATGAAGGTAACAAGAGTGTTTATCAAGTATAGATATAGGTTTTAATATGAGATATACTTTTGCATCAAGATCTGAAAGCATTTTATAGTTGATGAATTTCAAGACAAGAACCTTATTTAAGTAAGAGACATGAAAAACAAGGTGCACACATGAGGAAGGTGGAAGTTAGGACTTGTAGGTGATAGGGCCAATCTACTAGAGAATTTTATAGGGCACATAGAATTTATGAACTATTTTTTGTGGCCTTTTAACTTAAAATAGGATTTCTTATAGGGTTTTAGGTGAAGTTAAACCATATCTCTAGGTTGAAAGGATCATCCATTGTAGTATTGGTCTACCTATCGATTCATGATATGCTGTGCCAAGTGGAGATTATCTTTGAGGAGGCAAAGGATATTTTCATGTGCACTAAGGTAGTATCAACATCCTACACTTGAGATATACTTGGTATATATGAGATAAGAGATGGTGGATTTTGACTATAGATAACTTCATATGGGGTCAACTTTGTGGCCATGTGGTAAGAGGTTTTATACCACCATTCAACATGTGATAACCATTTTACCCATTGATGTTTTTACTCCATGACAAAAATAATAGAGATAGGTCCACAAACATTTGTTGACAATTTATGTCTAGTCATTAGTCTTTGGATGATAGCCTAAACTCATTTTTATATGTGTGCCAAGGTACTTAAATATTTCCTACCATAAATGATTTGTGAAGGTTGAGTCACAATCTGATACAATAGAGGTAGTGATTCTTGAAATAAAAATATTTGATCAATAAATGTTTGGTATATGATGGAACTAGTGTAAGAGTATACCAGAGCACAAAAATGAGCATATTTAGAAAGGAAATCCACTACCACGATAATGATATATTTTCTTTTAGATTTAAGGATGCCTTATATCAAATCCATTAAAATGGTAGTCCAAAGGTGCTTTGGAATGGTTAGTGGCTTGACAAAACCAAGTGGTTCAACTATTTTACCTTAGTGGTATTGGAAAGTATCAATTCTGCAACAAACATATTGATATCCTTCTTAATTTTGTGCTAGAAGAAAGTATAGTGGACTCACTCATGTGCTCTTAGAAAATTTGAATGAACTACTAAATAGAAGGCATGCAACTCCTATAAATTAGTCTATTTTAACTTGGATTCTATTATTAATAAAAGGTGGCCTTTGTATCACAATGTTTTTCCATCCCAAGTATAATGAGGTTTAGCATAGGAATCAATAGATAATTATAGAATGAGTTGTTGGGTGGGATTGTCATGATACCACTCTTTTTGAATATCATGTAGTGATATGGAAGTGGGAATGGATACCACACACAATCATGCCTATTCTTCAAAATGGTGAGAGATGGCATCAACCACCAATTTTTCCTTTCCTTTTTTGTATGTGATCTCATAATAATACCCCATGATTTTAGAAACCCATTACATAAAAAAACATGTGAGGATTTGTTGGTCAGTTATGATGTAAAAGTGTTGGCCTACTAAGTATGGACAACATTTGGTGACTGCATGGAGGATACCCATAATATCTATGTCATATGTGGAGTGTTAAAAACTACTCTCAATGAATACCTTGCTATTGAAGGTAATGGGATGTCTATCCTACATAACCAAGGCTTGTGCCACAAGAATCACATTCAATAAAAAAATGGCTTAAACAAATCAGGCATGGCCATTATGGGTGTGGTGCACATTTATTATTTAATGTGATCAAATGCATATTTATATGTTATCAAAAAAATAAATTATTATTTATTGAGCATATTTGATAATGGGGTGGTGATTTTACCATAACCTTTGACAAATTTTTGGTAGGAACCTATTAGGCCAAGAAATCCACATAGAATTTTGAGTGTCTTATATTTCATCCAATTTATTGTAGCCTCAATTTTGGTGGGGTTGATATGAACATCATCAGATGAGACAATATGTCTTAGGTAATCACCCTCTAATTTTCTAAAAGAACATTTGACAAAAGTAGTTCTCAACAAGAAGTTTCAAGGCAATGTCTAGGTGGTTAAGGTGATCTTCCCACATTCTATTGTAGATGAAGATGTCATCAAATAAGACCAAGATTAAATTTCATAATAAGGGGCATAATAATTTATTAATTAAGACTTTGAATGTATAATGGGCATTGGTAAACCTAAATGGCATGACAAAGAACTCATAGTGACCATCTTGTGTGTGAAAAGTCATTTTGAGAATGTTTGTTTCATGAATGCATATTTGGTGATAGTAAGAGAATAGATCTAACTTGGAGAAAAAATTTCCACCATGGATTTCATCTAGGAGTTTATATATTACTAAAATGGGATATTTTTATTTAATGGTGAGCTTGTTCATTTCTCAAAAATCAATGTAGAGCCACCAATAACTTTTTTTTAATGTACACTTGTTCATTTCCCAAAAATCAATGTAGAGCCACAAAGAACTTTTTTTTAATGTATAAGTAAGATAAGGGAGGAATATGGGCTAGTGATGGGTTTAATGATGCCTGGTTGTAGGAGGAATTGAACCATATTTTTAATCTTGAGTAAGTGCATGGAAGTTTTGGGATAAAATGGGGTTACCCATGGACTTTTTTTTTTGAAAAATGATAAATCTAAACTTGTATAGATTATTTGAGTTATCTACACTCAAAATTTTAAGATGATATAAGAACATGAATTGTATAATATTGAATCTAGTTTCTAAAATAATAATTTTAAAAAAAGTGGTTAATTATAAGTAGGTAAAACATATAAAATTTGAACAAGGACTCCTATTTTTTATAAAAATAGATTAGAT